>OY751554.1:13767637-14094732 GCA_963572265.1 Caenorhabditis doughertyi
ACTCAGTGGAGCCCCCTCCACCCAAAGTGGCCCCCCCCCCCCCTCCACCCAGTGGAGCCCCCCTCCACCCAGTGGAGCCCCCCTCCACCCAGTGGAGCCCCCTCCACCCCGTGGAGCCCCCCCTCCACCCAGCGGAGCCCCCCTCCACCCAGTGGAGCCCCCCTCCACCCAGTGGAGCCCCCCTTCACCCAGTGGAGCCCCCCCTCCACTCAGTGGAACCCCCCCCTCCACTCAGTGGAGCCCCCCTCCACCCAGTGGAGCCCCCCCTCCACTCAGTGGAACCCCCCCTCCACTCAGTGGAGCCCCCCTCCCCCCCCTCCACCCAGTGGAGCCCCCCTCCACTCAGTGGAGCCCCCCTCCACCCAGTGGAGCCCCCCTCCACTCAGTGGAACCCCCCCCTCCACTCAGTGGAGCCCCCCTCCACCCGGTGGAGCCCCCCTCCACCCAGTGGAGCCCCCCTCCACTCAGTGGAACCCCCCCTCCACTCAGTGGAGCCCCCCTCCACCCAGTGGAACCCCCTCCACTCAGTGGAGACCCCCCTCCACCCAAAGTGGGGCCCCCCCCCCCACCCAGTGGAGCCCCCCCCCCCCCTCCACCCAGTGGAGCCCCCCCCCCCCTCCACCCAGTGAGCCCCCCTCCACCCAGTGGAGCCCCCCTCCACCCAATGGAGCCCCCCTCCACCCAGTGGAGCCCCCCTCCACCCCGTGGAACCCCCCCTCCACCCAGTGGAGCCCCCCTCCACCCCGTGGAACCCCCCCCTCCACCCAGTGGAGCCCCCCCTCCACTCAGTGGAAACCCCCCCTCCACTCAGTGGAGCCCCCCTCCACTCAGTGGAGCCCCCTCCACCCAAAGTGGCCCCCCCCCCCCTCCACCCGAGTGGAGCCCCCCTCCACCCAGTGGAGCCCCCCTCCACCCAGTGGAGCCCCCCTCCACCCAGTGGAGCCCCCCTCCACCCCGTGGAGCCCCCCTCCACCCAGCGGAGCCCCCCTCCACCCAGTGGAGCCCCCCTCCACTCAGTGGAGCCCCCCCTCCACCCAGTGGAGCCCCCCTCCACTCAGTGGAACCCCCCCTCCACTCAGTGGAGCCCCCCTCCACCCAGTGGAACCCCCTCCACTCAGTGGAGACCCCCCTCCACCCAAAGTGGGGCCCCCCCCCCCTCCACCCAGTGGAGCCCCCCCCCCCCCCTCCATTCAGTGGAGACCCCCTCCACCCAAAGTGGGCCCCCCCCCCCCTCCACCCAGTGGAGCCCCCCCTCCACTCAGTGGAGCCCCCTCCACCCAAAGTGGGCCCCCCCCCCCCCCCCTCTACCCAGCGGAACCCCCCCCTCCACTCAGTGGAGCCCCCCTCCACCCGGTGGAGCCCCCCTTCACCCAGTGGAGCCCCCCCCTCCACTCAGTGGAACCCCCCCTCCACTCAGTGGAGCCCCCCTCCACCCAGTGGAGCCCCCCTCCACTCAGTGGAACCCCCCCCTCCACTCAGTGGAGCCCCCCTCCACCCGGTGGAGCCCCCCCTCCACCCAGTGGAGCCCCCCCTCCACTCAGTGGAACCCCCCCTCCACTCAGTGGAGCCCCCCCTCCACCCAGTGGAACCCCCTCCACTCAGTGGAGACCCCCCTCCACCCAAAGTGGGGCCCCCCCCCCCACCCAGTGGAGCCCCCCCCCCCCCCTCTACCCAGTGGAGCCCCCCCCCCCTCCACCCAGTGGAGCCCCCCCTCCACCCAGTGGAGGGGGGCTCCCACCCAATGGAGCCCCCCTCCACCCAGTGGAGCCCCCCCTCCACCCCGTGGAACCCCCCTCCACCCAGTGGAGCCCCCCCTCCACCCAATGGAGCCCCCCTCCACCCAGTGGAGCCCCCCTCCACCCCGTGGAACCCCCCCTCCACCCAGTGGAGCCCCCCTCCACTCAGTGGAACCCCCCCCTCCACTCAGTGGAGCCCCCCCTCCACTCAGTGGAGCCCCCTCCACCCCGTGGAGCCCCTCTCCACCCAGCGGAGCCCCCCTCCACCCAGTGGAACCCCCTCCACTCAGTGGAGACCCCCCTCCACCCAAAGTGGGCCCCCCCCCTCCACCCAGTAGAGCCCCCCCCCCCTCCACCCAGTGGAGCCCCCTCCACCCCGTGGAGCCCCTCTCCACCCAGCGGAGCCCCCCTCCACCCAGTGGAACCCCCTCCACTCAGTGGAGACCCCCTCCACCCAAAGTGGGCCCCCCCCCCCTCCACCCAGTGGAGCCCCCCCTCCACTCAGTGGAGCCCCCTCCACCCCAAAGTGGGCCCCCCCCCCCTCTACCCAGCGGAACCCCCCTCCACCCAGTGGAGCCCCCCTCCACCCCGTGGAGCCCCTCTCCACCCAGCGGAGCCCCCCTCCACCCAGTGGAGCCCCCCTCCACCCCGTGGAGCCCCCCCTCCACCCAGCGGAGCCCCCCTCCACCCAAAATGGGGCCCCCCCCTCCACCCAGTGGAGCCCCCCCCTCCACTCAGTGGAGCCCCCTCCACCCAAAGTGGGCCCCCCCCCCCTCTACCCAGCGGAACCCCCCCTCCACTCAGTAGAGCCCCCCTCCACCCGGTGGAGCCCCCCTCCACCCAGTGGAGCCCCCCTCCACCCCGTGGAACCCCCCTCCACCCAGTGGAGCCCCCCCTCCACTCAGTGGAACCCCCCCTCCACTCAGTGGAGCCCCCCTCCACCCAGTGGAGCCCCCCTCCCCCCCTCCACCCAGTGGAGCCCCCCTCCACTCAGTGGAACCCCCCCTCCACTCAGTGGAGCCCCCCTCCACCCAGTGGAGCCCCCCTCCACCCAGTGGAGCCCCCTCCACCCCGTGGAGCCCCCCTCCACCCAGCGGAGCCCCCCTCCACCCAGTGGAGCCCCCCTCCACCCAGTGGAGCCCCCCTCCACCCAGTGGAGCCCCCCTTCACCCAGTGGAGCCCCCCTCCACCCAGTGGAGCCCCCCTCCACCCAGTGGAACCCCCGTCCACTCAGTGGAGCCCCCCTCCACCCAGTGGAGCCCACCCCTCCACCCAGTGGAGCCCCCCTCCACCCAGTGGAACCCCCTCCACTCAGTGGAGCCCCCCTCCACCCAAAGTGGGCCCCCCCCCCCCTCCCCCCCCTCCACCCAGTGGAGCCCCCCCCCCCCCTCCATTCAGTGGAGACCCCCTCCACTCAGTGGAGCCCCCCTCCACCCAGTGGAGCCCCCCCTCCACTCAGTGGAGCCCCCCTCCACCCAAAGTGGCCCCCCCCCTCCACCCAGTGGAGCCCCCCTCCACTCAGTGGAGCCCCCCTCCACCCAGTGGAGCCCCCCTCCACCCAGTGGAGCCCCCCTCCACCCAGTGGAGCCCCCTCCACCCCGTGGAGCCCCCCCTCCACCCAGCGGAGCCCCCCTCCACCCCGTGGAGCCCCCCCTCCACTCAGTGGAGACCCCCTCCACCCAAAGTGGGGCCCCCCCCACCCAGTGGAGCCCCCCCCCCCTCCACCCAGTGGAGCCCCCCTCCACCCAGTGGAGCCCCCCTCCACTCAGTGGAGCCCCCCTCCACCCAGTGGAACCTCCTCCACTCAGTGGAGCCCCCCTCCACTCAGTGGAGCCCCCCTCCACCCAAAGTGGGCCCCCCCCTCCACCCAGTGGAGCCCCCCCTCCACTCAGTGGAGCCCCCCTCCACCCACAGTGGGCCCCCCCCCCCCCCTCTACCCAGTGGAGCCCCCCCCCCCCCCTCCATTCAGTGGAGCCCCCCTCCACTCAGTGGAGCCCCCCCTCCACTCAGTGGAGACCCCCTCCACCCAAAGTGGGGCCCCCCCCCACCCAGTGGAGCCCCCCCCCCCTCCACCCAGTGGAGCCCCCCTCCACCCAGTGGAGCCCCCCTCCACTCAGTGGAGCCCCCCTCCACCCAGTGGAGCCCCCCCTCCACTCAGTGGAGCCCCCCTCCACCCGAAGTGGCCCCCCCCTCCACCCAGTGGAGCCCCCCCCCCTCCATTCAGTGGAGCCCCCCTCCACCCAGCGGAGCCCCCCTCCACCCCGTGGAGCCCCCCCTCCACTCAGTGGAGCCCCCCTCCACCCAGTGGAGCCCCCCTCCACCCAGTGGAGCCCCCCTCCACCCCGTGGAGCCCCCCTCCACCCAGTGGAGCCCCCCTCCACCCAGTGGAGCCCCCCTCCACCCAGTGGAACCTCCTCCACTCAGTGGAGCCCCCCTCCACTCAGTGGAGCCCCCCTCCACCCAAAGTGGGCCCCCCCCTCCACCCAGTGGAGCCCCCCCTCCACTCAGTGGAGCCCCCCTCCACCCACAGTGGGCCCCCCCCCCCCTCTACCCAGTGGAGCCCCCCCCCCCCCCTCCATTCAGTGGAGCCCCCCTCCACTCAGTGGAGCCCCCCCTCCACTCAGTGGAGACCCCCTCCACCCAAAGTGGGGCCCCCCCCCACCCAGTGGAGCCCCCCCCCCCCTCCACCCAGTGGAGCCCCCCTCCACCCAGTGGAGCCCCCCTCCACTCAGTGGAGCCCCCCTCCACCCAGTGGAGCCCCCCCTCCACTCAGTGGAGCCCCCCTCCACCCGAAGTGGCCCCCCCCTCCACCCAGTGGAGCCCCCCCCCCCTCCATTCAGTGGAGCCCCCCTCCACTCAGTGGAGCCCCCCTCCACCCAGTGGAGCCCCCCTCCACCCAGTGGAGCCCCCCTCCACTCAGTGGAGCCCCCTCCACCCAGTGGAGCCCCCCTCCACCCCGTGGAGCCCCCCTCCACCCAGTGGAGCCCCCCTCCACCAATGGAGCCCCCCCTCCACTCAGTGGAGCCCCCCTCCACCCAGTGGAGCCCCCCCTCCACTCAGTGGAGCCCCCCTCCACTCAGTGGAGCCCCCCTCCACCCAAAGTGGGCCCCCCCCCCCCTCTACCCAGTGGAGCCCCCCCCCCCCCCTCCATTCAGTGGAGCCCCCCTCCACTCAGTGGAGCCCCCCCTCCACTCAGTGGAGACCCCCTCCACCCAAAGTGGGGCCCCCCCCCACCCAGTGGAGCCCCCCCCCCCACTCAGTGGAGCCCCCCTCCACCCAAAGTGGGCCCCCCCCCTCCACCCAGTGGAGCCCCCCCTCCACTCAGTGGAGCCCCCCTCCACCCAAAGTGGGCCCCCCCCCCCCCTCTACCCAGTGGAGCCCCCCCCCCCCCTCCATTCAGTGGAGCCCCCCTCCACTCAGTGGAGCCCCCCCTCCACTCAGTGGAGACCCCCTCCACCCAAAGTGGGGCCCCCCCCCCCACCCAGTGGAGCCCCCCCCCCTCCACCCAGTGGAGCCCCCCTCCACCCAGTGGAGCCCCCCTCCACCCAAAGTGGCCCCCCCCCCTCCACCCAGTGGAGCCCCCCCCCCTCCATTCAGTGGAGCCCCCCTCCACTCAGTGGAGCCCCCCTCCACCCAGTGGAGCCCCCCTCCACCCAGTGGAGCCCCCCTCCACTCAGTGGAGCCCCCCCTCCACCCAGTGGAGCCCCCCTTCACCCCGTGGAGCCCCCCTCCACACGGTGGAGCCCCCCTCCACCCCGTGGAGCCCCCCTCCACCCAGTGGAGCCCCCCTCCACCCAGTGGAACCCCCCTCCACTCAGTGGAGCCCCCCCCCCCCCCCTCCGTTCAGTGGAGCCCCCCCCTCCATTCAGTGGAGCCCCCCTCCACTCAGTGGAGCCCCCCTCCACCCAGTGGAGCCCCCCTCCACCCAGTGGAGCCCCCCTCCCCCCAGTGGAGCCCCCCTCCACTCAGTGGAACCCCCCCCTCCACTCAGTGGAGCCCTCCTCCACCCGGTGGAGCCCCCCTCCACCCAGTGGAGCCCCCCTCCACTCAGTGGAACCCCCCCCTCCACTCAGTGGAGCCCCCCTCCACCCAGTGGAGCCTCCCTCCACCCAGTGGAGCCCCCTCCACCCCGTGGAGCCCCCCTCCACCCAGTGGAGCCCCCCTCCACCCCGTGGAGCCCCCCTCCACCCAGTGGAGCCCCCCTCCACCCCGTGGAGCCCCCCTCCACCCAGTGGAGCCCCCCTCCACCCCGTGGAACCCCCCTCCACCCAGTGGAGCCCCCCTCCACCCAGTGGAACCCCCCTCCACTCAGTGGAGCCCCCCTCCACCCAGTGGAGCCCCCCTCCACTCAGTGGAACCCCCCCCTCCACTCAGTGGAGCCCCCCTCCACCCCGTGGAGCCCCCCTCCCCCCAGTGGAGCCCCCCTCCACTCAGTGGAACCCCCCCCTCCACTCAGTGGAGCCCCCCTCCACCCAGTGGAGCCCCCCTCCACCCAGTGGAGCCCCCCTCCACCCAGTGGAGCCCCCCTCCACCCAGTGGAGCCCCCCTCCACCCAGTGGAGCCCCCCTCCACTCCGTGGAGCCCCCCTCCACCCAGTGGAGCCCCCCCTCCAAATCATAATAAAAAAATATCATCTAAATCTACCTTTTCTGATAAATGAAAACTTCAAGAAAATCCCTATCTCTACTGGGTCAATATATCCCATCAAGTTGCTCAGATTGGGTTCATCTCATCAGTATTTTTCGGTTCAATTCTCATCACTTTGAACACATTTGTGGCTCGACGAGTTGTTGGGTCATATAAGAAATTGATGAACGCTTTTACCACATTAGGTATTGTATTTGCTACGATGGAGGTCATACTGTACCCGGTGAGTCAGGTACCGTAACCTACGCAATTTCGCGGATTTTCAGAATATTCATTCTTACAATGCCGGTTTTTATTATTTCAGTGTGGAACGACCGTTTGGGTTGAGCCAGAAAGCGGTTACGGTATTTTTGGGTACGGTAGTTTACTTGGGGGAGCTTCAAAGGGTGTTCTGGAGAACGTTTCAGAACCGTTAACGCCATTTTAGAACTTTTTTCAGTGGTCTACAAATGCTTCTATTGCTCCACAACCGCCCTGATCTCCGTTCAATTTATCTATCGATATTGGGCAGTTTTTAAGTAAGCCACACCCCTTTTTTGGATTTTTTCTCTGCGTCTCTTACTGGCACACCCTCTCTCTTTCAGCGAACAACTTCTAAAATACTTCCGTGGTTACTACAGCCTCATTTGGATGGCCTATTGCCTATTCTTCGGGATACAGTATGCCTATGGTGCCTACATTTTCCTAGAAGTAGATGATGTGGCACGGAACTATTTCAGAGATGAAATTCAAACCCATTATGAAATTCTGATAGAAGATACCTCTGCCCTAGCCTTTGTGGCTTATGATCCAGTGTCTTTTGAAGTTCGTTGGTGGAATTTAATGTTTACAATATGTATAACGGGAGTTATGAGTGCTCAATATGTCATTATGATTTATTGTGGGCTGTCGATGCATATGAAAATGGCAGAGAAAATTCAAAACTTTTCGCCAGCATTGAAAAGGTTGCATCGGCAATTTTTCAAGACTTTGGTGTTGCAGGTATAACTGGAAAAGTTTCAAGAAGAAGCATAACTTTAAAACTGTATCAGAAGAGCACCTCTAATAGAAATACCCCATCGGGGCATGGTTGGGAATTATACAAATAGCCTCTAATAGAAACAAACCTGTAATAGAAGGACATGCCCCTCTATTGCAGGTTTTACCGCGCTTTTTTTCCAGATCACTGCTCCAACCCAATTCCTATTTATCCCAATTGGTTTCCTCATCTACCTCCCACTTTTGGATTTGGACCTGAGCATCCCAACTGGAACTATCATTTGTGCTTTTAGCCTTTACCCGGCTATGGATGCAGTGATAGTGTTATCAGTGGTCACAGAGTATAGGCAGTCTGCAAGAAGTGAGTTAATACTGCAGAAAACAAAAAAGAGAGTGCGCAAGTTAGAGACGCAGACAAATGTTTTTTTGGCGCCAATTGTCTCTCATATATTCTGAGAACATTCCAATAATAATATGGTTACAGAACTTGCTCGATACTGGCTGAAACAGCTGTTGGCTTGCTTGGCACCAACTGAGAATGAAGCTACCTCGACAGCTATTACCAGACCGACCCAACACGCTAAATCTAAACTGTGATATTTTTTCCGTCTATTTATTTAAAAAATAATAAAATTTCCCATTGACACATTTATTGAACAACCCGGGAATCTTGTTTCAGTCAATGTGATCTTTCGAAACATTCTTTCCTTCCAACATTGGGGACCAATTGCGGAGCAACCTTTGACCGCTTCCATAACAACATCAACCTTCGGAATACGACCCCCTCCCCCTTTTCTGTTTTCAACATTTCCACACTTTTGCTTTCCCACCAAAATGCTTCTACTTCGAAACGTTTTCGTTCTAATTTTGATCAATGTCGCCTCCTCTCAACCTGAGCCTATGATCATTAGGCTATGGGCTTTTTCACTGATGGGTTACACTGTCGAACTAGGTAGTATAAGTCTAAAAGACTGCACTACACAGTGCCTGAACAATGTCGAATGTGTATTGATGACCCTCGATCATCGTGGACTATGCTTCCACTGGAAGTATTCTGATGTTTATTATCCTTTCCCAGTCACTCCTCTCCCAACCGATAACAGCCAGGGAAAATTGATGGGCATCAAGGTAAGTATTTCGGTTCCGGGACGTTCTGAAACTAGACGTTTCGAAACGGCGAGATCTCGAAGTGAGAAATTTCGAAACCGCGAAATTTCGAAACGAGAGATTTCGAAACCGTTGAGAAAGTCGTGAAAAAAGATTCGAGTTGTCGCGGTTTTGAAACGTCATGTCCCGGAGCCAGTTTTTCTCAGTAGAAAAATCACAATTTTTTAAACGCAGGTCATTAAAAGCGAATGCCCAGTAGATCTTGGTCCTAACACAGATTTATCCTATGTAGATGCAAGAAATGGCGTTAATATACCATTCAAATGGGTCTGGAATGAAACCGATACAAGATGGATTCTTCCTCGTAATCCCTGTTCATCATCGACTTGGCAAGTCTTCAGACGATCGTATAGAGATTTCATTTGCATTAAGAGATTCGACATCACAGGAAAAACTCAAGAAGAGGCGAGGGAATATTGTCAATCAATGGAGTATACGATGTTTGGAGTGTCCAGTATGAAAGAGTTGACGAGTTTGACAGGACAAGGTTCGGGAGATATTTGGGTAGACGGAGAGACAACTTGTCCTAGTTCTTGTACGGTGAGTTGTCAAAAGTTTCTTGAATTTTTGAGCTCCAACCTACAAAGGAGCGGTAGGACGCGACTACAAGCATCGGTGAAACGAAGATTCCACGTTTTTCAGAGCGCTGACTACACGTTCACTGATGGACTTACGACATCATTTGGAGATGTATCTATCACAACAAGAGAAGGATTGTAAGTTTCCATTTCATTTTCAGCAGAATCAAACATTTTACAGAGCTAGACCATTCTGTCTGATTGTAACCGACAAATATATGTGGGCAACTCAATGTGATTCAACTTCACCAACAGGGGTTGCTTGTGGGTATAAGCTACCGTTCTGACAAGGATTGTCCTATTTGAGCATTGTTTTTTCTCATTATGGTTTCTGGTGTACGATTTCTGAAACACCAAGTAAAGTTCAGATTGACTTGATATCCAAATTCATTACTCATAATAAATGCTGAAAATGTTGAGAAAACTACAAACAACGCTGACTGTTACAAAATTAGCAGGAATCAACATCAAGCAATTTTGAGCTTCTTACCTGCAACGGAGGGCGAAACCCTCCCATCAAGTAGGATCTGAATTGGGATATACTTCCAAGAATCATCTTTCATCACATTCAAGCTCAATGAAGCCATTACAAATGAATTATGTTTGTTACCATTCGAGTCTTATCCCTGTCACTATGATCTTTTGAAACTTCCCTTGTTTACAACACCATAAACCAGTTAAAAAGCAGACACCTCGTTGACCGCTTCCATAACAACCTCAGCCTATAAAAAGCTGTTCTTCTGTTCTGTTTTCCACTTTTTCTCACTTTTGGCTCTTTTTGGGAATGCTCATATTCACGGTTTTTTCTATTCTACATCATGGTGTGCTCTCCCAACCCCCGGAGCCTATGATGGTTAGAGTGTATGCAGCAGTTTATATTATGGGCGGAAAGAAAACAGAAGAACTTATCAAAGTGGATGAATGTATAAACAAATGCTTGTACGACACTGAATGTCTCGTTGCCTATATGCTTGGGTCTAATAAATGCGCTCTTTATAACTACTCAGGAATCGTAACCACATTAGCTGGTGTAAGGGTGGGACCCACTATAGGAAAAATGACAGCTATAAAGGTCTGTGATACGGATCCATATCAATTTGACGATGGGAACTTTCAGACTTTTAAAGCCTCTTGTCCTCAAAATCATGAATTAAAAACCATGACTTTTCCTTACATAGATATAAGAAATGACGCTAATTATCCTATTTATTGGGAACAGGACGAGCAACAGTATTTGCTTCGTGGCAACCCTTGTCCCTTGGAATGGCAAATTTTCAGACGATCTGACAAAGTTTTCGTTTGCATAAAGCGGTTTGAGATTGCTTCGAAGACCCAACAAGAGGCCAATGCTTTTTGTGAATCCCTGGATTGCAAAACATCTGAGCTATGGTGCAGTGAAGAGCGAAAATTGACCATCTTTGGAGTATCCAGTATGAAGGAGTTAACGACTTTGACAGGAGAAGGTACAGGAGATATTTGGGTAGACGGAGTGACAAAGTGTACTAATGATTGTGCGGTAAGACAGTAGTTCTTGTGACACTGCTGGTCCAACTTTTTTTTAGAGCGCCGACTACGAGTTCACTGACGGAATTACGACATCTTTCGGTGATATATCAATAACCTCAAAAGAAGGACTGTAAGTTCATATTTCATTTTTGTAGAACCAATTATTTTTTACAGAGCCAGACCATTCTGTCTCATTATAACCGACAAATATATGTGGGCAACCCAATGTGATTCAACTTCCCCGACAGGAGTTGCTTGTGGTTTTCAACTACCCGAGCCGGCATAGTTATTTTACACCTTATTGTTTTATGACGTTCTGGGAATAAAGTTGAAGCTGTTGGTTTCTTGAACTTCCTTGTCTAGAACACTCTAGAAAACCAAACATCAATAAACTGGAAAATGAAGTTGGTTTTTTGAAAATGTTTACTTGTCTGACTAAAACTTGAGACATGTCCAACTTTGGAGTGCCATTTCTATGGTTACAGTTTTTCGATGAATGCGTTTTGAAACTTTTGAGGCAGAATGATTTTTGAGATTTCGAAAACTATTGTGCCAGTTTTCGTAACTGTCAATCAATCTCCAAAATGACTTTTATTTACAAAAAAGTTCACATGTTGAAGAATCTTGAAAAAAAAAGTCTCAAGGTCCTTGAGTCCAAGATGGTAATAAATTCATGTTGGTGTACTGAATTGGTGAAGGGTGATAAATGAAAAGAAAACCAAGAAACAATAAAATTTCGTTTTGTGATAGACGCGATTTTTCTTTTGATAGGCTTTTTAATTCTTAAATTTCTGTTCAGGCCATTATTTTAAACCGAACTAAATATTCAAACTTTGTTCAGATCATAGTTCAATACAATGATGAAAAGATGGGAGCTCTTGATGCAAAAATACGTTTTATTTAAAAAAAAATTCCCAGCATTTACACTTTGTCACAATCGAAATGCTTTTTAATAATTTCAGTTGTTTTTTCATAATTTTCAACAGCTTTTTTTCCACATGAAGCCTCCATAACCTTCTTTGTACAATCATTTAATTTTGAATATCTTTCACAAGTTTCTTCTTTTTTCGATCCAATTATATTATGGTCTCCAAGGCATGGGAATTTCGCAGAGGAGGGTTTATCCAGCATCATTCTCCTTTTACAAATGAAGAACTCTGTGCTGTATAGCTCAAACCAATCCTTTTTGCTCTTGAAGATAAGACGATGAATGTCGTTGTACGAGCAAGATTTTGAGATGCATTTCTAAAAAAAAATTTGTAAGAAAGTTGTGCCAATAAAAAGAACTCAAAATGTAGAATGTTTTTCATTTTTGAAGCTTCTTTCTAGCTTGTCTAGTTCTTAAGATATAGCGCCTTGAAGCTTCAGGCCTCGAGGGTTAGAGCGCAGAGAAACCAGACACTCTCGCTTCTCTGCGCTCTAGCCCGGCGCCCTGCCACTCAGAACTTCGTATCTCGAGAACTAGGAGTGCTAGAAAAACGCTCCAAAAAATAAAAATAATCAATTTTTCATCATCTTTCTCATCATCTTATTTTCAACTCACCTCTGCATCCTCAAACAACTGCAAAAACTCCACCAAATCCGTGTCATTTGTATGCGCATCTACCCAATCTATCACCTTCTCCTTCTCAACAATACTCTCCTCCAAAGCCTCGCATTGAAGTTTGTTGAAAGAATGATGGAGACGATTACAATTGTCTTGGAATCCTCCTGGCACGGTAGTCAGGACGTTGATAAGATTATCATAATTAAAATTGGAGCTAAGGATTGCCACTGTTTCAGCGGAGCACTCTTTTTGGATTACTTCAAAGAAGCAGAATCGGCCAAGGGTGTAAGATTCACGACGTTTTGGGAGGTCTTCCTGGAAAATTCTTGGTTTTTGAGAGATCTGAATGTAGTTCTAGAACGTCTTAAAGAGTTCTAAAACGTCATTGATTGGCTTGAAAACGTTCTGAAACAATGCTGAAAGCTGAAAATGGGTTTGAAAACTTTGAAAGAACAGATAAACTTTCTCAGTAGTTAAAAAGCGTTCTGAAAAGTTCCATAACGTCTCAGTTAATGATAAAACGCTGTGGGCAATTTCGGAACGTTCGGGAACAATTAGAACAGTTCTAAACCGTGCTGAACAATTTGAGAACGTCCTAAAGGGTTATTGGTTGATTTGGAAACGTACTGGAAAGATGCTAAGAGCTGAAAGTGGATTTGAAACTTTTGAAAACTGAGTTAGACTTTTTCGATAGTTCGAAGACGTTCTGAGAAGTTCTAGAACGTCTTATTTAGTAATAGTAAGCTTTGCGGATTCCTGGGATGCTCGAGAACTATCCGGTCGAATATAAGACTATCTGAATAGTTCTAGAACTTTCCAAAAACATCTTTTATGGACAGTATTCAGAGTTTTCGAATAGTTCTAAAACGTCCTAACTAACTTTGAAACGTTTTCAACAGTTCCAGAACGTCCTTTTTTCGTTTAACAAAGACTCACCGTCAAATACTCCCGATTTTCTGTACAATTATACTTCCCGTGATAAACAGCAGAATAAAATTTCTTCAAACAATTCTGCACATTCCCTGTCATCAATTCCAAATGTTCACAAGCATCTCTCATACTTTCATAGGTATGTTTTCCTTTTTTACAAGTTGCCGCTTTGAAACATTTCTGAAATAACTTTGAAAGTGCGCTCTATTGATAAGACCTACCTTAATATCCCCGCACAAATCATTCATCTTTTTGAGAACTTCTGATTTTGGTTTTACTAATTCATGAGTTTTAATAATGGGCCCGATTTCGGCGACTAGCATAAGGCATCTATCAGAATCACAGGTATCAGTGGAGTTTGAAGAAGATGTTGAATTGTCTTGGGAGCTCACAGAGCTCAAAAATAGGAGGAACGTGCACAGGCTCCATCGATTTTTCATATCTGGAAGCTCAGGAAATTGAAGACTTTAAAAAGTAGGGAAATCACTTTTTAGTCCTAAATTTGGTAGATTATTCAGAACAGAATCAGATTCTGATTGTCTGAAATGACGGAACCTACTCCAAAAACCATTAAATTGCGTCACCTGGCATAGAATTACTTTCGTTGGCCGAGTCCACTCGGACTACACGGGCAGGTGGAAGAGAAATTGTGTAGTTCTCGAGGACAACTGCCGGTTGTTTTCTCTTTCTTTCTTCATTTTTTTGCCGCTTTTTGGCGCGTTTTTTCTTTTATTTTAAAGTGTTTTCCTTTTCGAATAAAAAAACTGTTCAGAACCTCGAACAATTGCAAGAAAAAAGAAAGAAAGAAAGAGAAAAAATCGGCGGTTGTCCTCGAGAACTACATGGTTTCTCTTCCACCTTCCCGTGTAATCCGAGTGGACTCGACCACCGAAAATAATTCCATGCCAGGCGACGCAATTTTATAATTTTTAGAGAAGTTTCTGTGATTTCAGACAATAAAAACCTGATTTTAAATAATCTACCAGATTTTAGAACAAAAAAATGGTGATTTCAATCTACCCTAAACAGCTGTAGGAATTTGTATGCTCTTCTAATAAAAACTGGATCAAAAACCACGAAAAATCAAGAAAAAATTAGAAACAAATTGGATATAAAAGTGAGAGAGCCATCTGTTTCTCTTTCTCTGTTTGTCCTATCTCATCAAAACACATTTCTGACACCAACTGACGTCTCACTGGCATCCCCCTTCTTGATCAGTATCATTTGGCGGCATCTGTGAAAAAGTGAAAAAGAGGACGGAAGCGAAAAAAAACGTGACATGTGCTCTTTGATCTTGTTTTTTTTTCGAATTTCACATGAATAGTGCATGAAAATAGGTGAAAAAGAACAATTTATCGAATAAAAAAAGGTCATGGTATGCTCCAGGCACATAGAGCTCCTATCAGTTTATCATTGCAATCTCGGCCAACCACTTGGTTATTGATCACTGCCAAACAAGGATTTGGTACTGGGCTTCTGAAAATAAAAATGAAGGGACTCTAGTCGAGAGGGGTTCATGAAAAGTTGGTGGGTCCATAACATTTTCGGAAATTCGGAAGATGAAATAATTTTCCGAAAAAAAAATTCCGAAAATCGGATATCCGAATTTTTTTCCGGAAGAAAAACTCGGAAAATTCGGATAAATCGGATTTTTCACTGAATTTTTCACTTTAAAGTGAGTAAATTGATGATTTTTTATTTAAAAATTGGCTGAAAGAAGTCTTTTGAACCGGAAAGTCGCTAAATTAATAATAAAAACGTTTGATGAAAGCAGAACGCAAAGTGAGATTTGTCAATTTTCTTATCCGATTTTCCGAAAATTAAGTTCGTAAAATCGGAAAATTCTGAATATCCGTTTTCCGACTCCGACCAAGCCTGGTCCATAAGTAGAGGGGTCCACAAAAAATGCGAAGATAGAGCAATTCAGAATATTCACCAGAACAATGAACACTAGTTCAATGGTCCAATGAGGTCCAAGGTCCAATGCTATTCTGATGAATATTCTGAATTGCTCTGACTTTAAACTTTTTATGGACCCGGATAATCGACTAGAACCAAAAAAATTATCAATAGAACGCGTTTTGAATAAAAGAAACTTACGGAACTTGCTTAAAAGTGCCAGTCTTGCCCCAGCTATCAGTCCATGTGATGTTCTGAAATTTCAGAGACATTTTTTAGAATGGAGAAAAAAAAACAAATGCTTACTTTACAAATCCCGTTTGCACAGTTATAAGCCTTTCCTCCAATCCAATAAGATTCGGTGTTGGCTGAAAAATTTTTTGAGGGGTTTTTCTATTCCAAATTGTGAAATTCTACTCACCTATTGGCCTAGACTTCAACACAAAATCAACTTCTTCTTGGGACGCCACACCCAGCAACCACATGCGCTGCTTTGCAGTTGCCTCCAGAGCTTGTGCATAAGTGAATCCATCAATATATGTTGCATTCAACTGCTCAGAATTATAAAGTTTTACACATAAATTTGCGCCAGAGGGTTTGGACAGAACACAAGCTGAACACTGTTTAATTGCCCATCCATTGGGCATTCTTGCCCATTGATAAGTGAAAGGAATGTCCGGTTTGTTATGGAGAGGAGGGGTGATGGAGCCAAGAATTGAGTTTGATAAAAGAATTGAGCTTGATGGACAGGAAGTGTTTTTCAGAAGGCTCTGGAAAATTTGTTATTATTTTGATACTTGTGGTGGGGTGGGCCGGACCGGGCCGACTGACAAATTTCTACAGGCGGCTCTGACAAGGGAGGTGTTTTTAGAAAGGTCTTGGGAATTCTCTGAAATTTTGAGGGCATGTTCACATCACCTCTGGCATTTACGAGAAAAAAATTCTAGCTGCTTTTCTCCAAAACTAAGCTCAAAAAACGGATTTGAAGGTTTTTCTCAGTACATTTCAACATTATAATGTCAAAAATAAAGCCGTTCCCGATCGTTTTAGACGCTCAAAATTGAGTGGACATCTAGTTTGACTCTAATTGACATTTTGGACAAGTTTCAGCCAAAAAAAAATTTTGAAAATTTTATCGAAAATTTTGCCACAATAGGACCCACCCTGGAGGGTCCAAAAAGTGAAAAATGAAAAAATTTTTCAGAATTTTCTGTAACTTCTTGTACGTATTTGTAGGTGTTAGAAATAAGTCCTGACAAATTTTCTCGTCGCACAACCCATTTTTAACGGAAATATAGCAATTTTTCAAAAAACTCAATTTTTTCATACATCCGAAATTTCTGGAAAACAAAGTTGAAACCGGTCAAGATGACTGGAATTTGGCTTAAAATGGGTCGGGACACTATTTGAGGGTCCTTCCAACTTGATTTGAGGGCTAATTACAAATTCGAAAAAAATTTCTGAAAATTTCCAGCCCGAAAAAAAAGTTTTTTTTCATCGACTTAAAAGCAGCTAAAAAACTGATTTTCGGATTCCCCGTGTCAAAAATAGTATTCCTGCCAATTCTCAGCCAATTCCCAAAACCTTTCTAAAAACACCTCCCTTGTGAGGCGGGTCAAAAAAAATTTTTTTCGATAACTGGGGGAGTCGTTTTCTAGAGAAAACTTCGGATATTTCTAGTAGGAAAAAGTCTGGATATTCATCAAAATCTCAAAAAAAAATGAAAGAATTACCGCAATTTTTTAAATTTTTTCGAATCAGGGCCGGCCCGCCAAATCACAAACATGAAAAATTTCGAGATATTTTAGGTTTTTCAACTTACTTTAATCACAACCACATTCTTATTATCACCATTTTCAGGCCTTGTTAAGTTCAAAACTTGCTGAGTTTTCTCATGAAATAACAATAATTCATACATAAAACAAGTTCCATTCCAACTGGCAACAATACATTTCTCATTGGAGAAACATCTTTTGGTACAATCATCTAAAGTAACTGGGTAGGCAATTTCATTGGAACGGCCTGCCAAACTGCCGTATAACTTGAGCATTTTTATATTGTTAGAGTGGAGAAAATTGGGGAGATATGTAAGGAAACAGATGAGAAAGTTGGCAATGAGCATAGTTTGGGGGACGAGAATGAAGAAAATGTGAGTTTTGATTTCAAACGTTTGAAAATGCCAAGGAGTCTTCAAAAAGGAAATGAGGCGGGAAGTTTGAAAAAATCAAGATTTCATTTTTTTTTCGACATCTGATGCTTCCGTCTTCTGAAAAAAGTCCAAACTCATAGCAAAAGTGCTTCAGTGGCAATGGCCGAATTCGAAGTGTTTTATGCGGTAGTTCAAATTTTTTCATTAATCAAATAAAACAAACTTCTTTTCAGCGGTGATTTAAATGTCAAACTCATGGGCTTACGAAATGTATGTAAATTGAAGTTTCAGCATAATACACGCCAGAACATCGTAAACCATAAACCAATATTTTATTATTTTATTGTCTGCTTTACATTCAATTTTTCGAAACTTTTATCTGCTTTCTTGCCCTAAAAGTTTCTCCACAAATGAACAGTTAATCTTCTGAAAAAAGCGTCACCCTTCACCAAGACAACTCGCCCACATGAATTTATTACCATCTTGAACTCAAGGATCTCAGCCTTTTTTTTTTCTTTTTTTCAAGATTCTTCAACGAAAAACGTTTGCTGGTTTGCCACTTTTCTTTTTTTTCAACTGGCTTTTTTCCTCTTAAAAAACGAAATAATGTTATCATATTCTCTTTGTATTTTCCTCCTTATTTTGTCGTCAACTACTTCAATCGATGCTCAATCTCAATGTGTGACAGGGCAAGGCGCCCCCGGGGAGCCAGGAGGTCCGGGGGGACCAGGATGCCCAGGTAAACCAGGAGGCTCTGGAGGAGCCGCTGGAGCCGGTGGCAAAGGAGGAGCTGGTGGAAAGGGAGGCGCTGGGGGTACCGGTGGTACTGGTGGAGCCGGTGGTTCTGGAGGTGCTGGCGGCGCTGGGCAATCTGGAGATACGATTACATTAGCTCCACCCACTGGAGAAAGCGTACTCTCTTCTTCCACTCCTTCTACAAGCTTATCAACTACGTCAGAGCCGGCTAGCTTCACCATGATGTCAACTGAAACGCCACCAGCTTCTACCGAAGAAATGGTTTGGTCATCATGCACGTTTCGGATTTCCGAAGGGAAAATTACTTCTGATTGCAATAACAAACTTAGCACAACTGAAACACCTACAACACTGGCAGCAACTACTGGTAAGTGACCACCTATTGCATTTTCTATATTGGGAAAACATAAATCCCGCCATGTTCGCCCCAATGCAAATGTTGTCGAGAGGTCTCGTTCAGCTGAAAAAGCTCGGCCGCGGCCATGCCTCATAAGGGAATGGAGGTGGCCGTGGCCGAGCTTTCTCAGCTGAACAAGGTCTCTCGACAACATTTGCATTGGGGCGAACTCAGCCTGATTTCTATTTTCCCTCTACTACAGAATCGTCATCATCAGTAGCTCCAACGCCACTCAGCCCCAGGCCCGGATTCTATACAAAAATGATAAAGTTCTATGGGAAAGTTACATCGCCAACCACTTCGACAAGACGGAAAAGAAGTGCAGAAACAATCGATGCGTGTATCGAAGGCTGTCGTGTCAGTGCCATGTGTATTTTAGCCTATATGGATACTTCGGGGACTTGTAATACTTATGATTATAAAACCGGAGTGACGATTACGGTGGAAGAAACTACAGATGAATATGGGGAGGTTGTGGGGTTCAAGGTGGGTTTTGTTTTAAAATTAGTCGGGTCTTGTGAGAAACCGGGACGCTTGAGTAATACGTTGATATTCAGTGGCCTATATAAAGCTAGGCCAGGGTTGACCAGAAAGAAATGCGCGCTAAACTTTTTTTTTCAACTTTGTATATCTCGGCTGGAATGAAAGATACAAAAAAAAGGTCAACTGATAAAATGTGCAGAATTTTACGGTCAATATTTTGTAAGTTGATCACTTTTTGATATCACTCACACTAGCTGAGATATGTTGATTCGTGTAAACCTTTAGCGCGCATTTCTTTCTGGCAAACCTAATAACTCTTTTAATGTCACTAATTTGCAGGCTGATCTTCGGGAGTTCGATTGTCCTTTGTTTTATAACGATGTCGTGGAAATTTCTGGAGCTGTCACAGAACACCCAGATATGGTAGATCGGTTAGAGAGGCTCGGCAGAGATCCGTACAAATATTTCTCCTGGACACGAACTGAAAACGGATGGACTATAACGATGTGATTTTAATGGAAATCGTCTTTTTCATTTAATAAATTTGACCTTGGAAAGATATTCTGTCTGAAAACGCTTAAAGTCCAGCTGTCCTTACAACAAAACCTGAAAAGTTTCTAATAAAACATGGAAAGTGAAAGAATTCCTACACATTATTTGAAGAAAATTTTTTTTTTCATATTCAATCTCAAAACAGTTCAAAAAATCCTTCCCATCCCATAAAAATCTTCATTTTCATCAATTCTAACTTTCCTTTATTTGAAGCCCCCGCGCATTTCTCTGGCGTCTCTCATGATGGCCGATGTCTCTCTCCCCACGCGGCCACTAGTCCCTCTGCAAACGCGCCCCATTGCTCCAATTATTTTATTTTTATTTTTCGTCGAATTCAACAAAAATCCTTGTTTTTCCTTCATTTTCAACCATTTTTCTTGATTTTTCTTGCTAAAAAATTAGAAATAATCAATTAATTCATAAAATCTCGAAGAAATATCTGAAAATTTCAGAAAATGACGGCCAGCGAACGTGTTGTTGTCAAAGAGTTGTCGAGCAGTTTGCTTGACATGAAAGTGAGCGAAAAAACTTCGGTTTTTCACATAAAAATCCCAAATTTTTTGCAGTTTATGCTCAAAAAGAAGAAACAGATGGAGGCGAAAGTGACGAAACGAAGAGAGGCGAAATTAGAGAAGGCAATTGCCGAAAAAGAGTCCGAGGCGACGTGTAGTACACAAACGG
The DNA here is from genome assembly GCA_963572265.1 of Caenorhabditis doughertyi. Classification (NCBI taxonomy): domain Eukaryota; kingdom Metazoa; phylum Nematoda; class Chromadorea; order Rhabditida; family Rhabditidae; genus Caenorhabditis; species Caenorhabditis doughertyi. The sequence continues at coordinate 13,787,643 of OY751554.1, forward strand.
TGGTAGGGGCGCTTGGAAAAGACGAAATATGCAATGATTTGGCAAAATTGGAGAATTTAGTGTTTGGAAGACTATCGTTCAATGGTTTTAACAAAGATGTTGAGGTAGAATATTTGAAAAAATGGAAAAAATCGAAAAACAGCAGAAAAGCGTCAAGTAAACTTGGGAAAAAAGAGAAAAATCCTTAAAATAGCAAAAGAGATAAGCGGAACATAGTTCTTGCGATGAAAACTTTAGTTTTTTCCGAAATCCATCATCAGGCGTAATCTGTTTTGAAAACCAGTTTATGAGTAGATAGTACCGTCAAAAAATAAAGTTTGGACAATTAATCCAAATTTTCATTTTCCGCCCGTTTTTGTCAAGCTAAATTTGAATTTCTACAGTTTCCAGTTGAAGTGGGCGGACCGCCCGCGAAAATAAAACTTTGAATTCCTTGCCCAAACTTTATTTTTTGACGGGTAAGAAAATCATGAGTAAAAGTGATGAAAACAGTGAAAATACACCAGAAACAACAGACGGATCATCATTTTCTAGCCTTTTCTAGCCTGAAAGTGAATTTTCCGACGATTTTCGAATGAATGTTTACCGTGGAATCATATTTTTCCGAAAAACACTAAAAATAGCCAGTAAACTGTAAGAACACAAGAAAATCAGAGAAACTTCTCGAGAATACAAATTCAGACACGGATTTTCTCACTCGAAGACCTGATTTTCAGCGATTTTCAGCAGGTGTTTTTATAGTTTCTGCTGAAAATTGATTATCCTCGCACGAATAACTGAAAATTAACGAAAATTGGCCAATCATGTTCCCCAAAAATCCTCTTTTCCTCTTCAAAACCACCCTAAAAATTCCCTCTGTAACCCCCATTTCTCATTTGCAGATTCTGATGGATTATTACGAGAGAAAACGAAACGGCGAACTATCCGATGAGGAAGATGACGAGGGAAAAGATGTGGATGATAAGGAAATGGCTGAATCGTAAGCTTTCTTTACGGGATTTGATTTGCAATAAGTGACAAAATTTGCAGATTCGGTGGACAAAAGCTGGCGGCGTTGAGCAAAAAATATCAGTCAAAGAAGGAGAGAAGACAGGTAGGGAAATATTGGAGAAAGTGGCGGAAATAGAGAAAAATGAACCTTGAACGCAGAAAAAACAAACAGAACAAGCCGTTTTTGGTGCAATTTTCACAAAAAACAGCAAGATTATGTCAGAAATTTATCGATAAAAATCGGAAGTTCTATGTGATATTAGCTGGATTTTTTTTTCGCTTCAATCAGTTTTTTCTCACTCATTTCAAGTGGAAAAAAGTAGAATTTTCCGGCTTTTCTACAACAAAAAAACCAATTACAAGCCAATTTTACTGAAAAATAGCCAAAACGGAAAGTGGTTTTTCGTTTTCCAGCAAACAAAAAGATTCATTTTTGCATGAAAAACACAGTTTTGAAACTAAAAATTGCTGACAATTTCAAAAATTTACAGTAAAAATCCATTTTCAACCGAGTTTTTCCATTTCTCTTCACGAAAACGTTCTAGAATTTATCGATATAAATCGCTGTGGTATTGGCTGGTTTTTCTCGATTCAATCAATTTTTTCTCACTCAATTTTAGCCTTAAAAAACACCAATTTCGAACCGATTCTACTGGAAAAAGGTCGAAATAATGACTTTTTTTAAAAAATGAAATTTCACTAATTATTGGACTGATTCGTCAGTTTTTACCGTTTGAAATGGTTGAAAAATGTCGATTTTTTCCGCTTTCTTTGGCAAAACATTCACTATTTTGAAGCAAAAGACTATGGAACATTTCGAAAATACACGGTACAAAAAGCGATTTTTCAATGGTTTTATTTTTATTTTTCCCACTAAAACTTACTCAAAATACTGCCCCTGAGGACTATTTCGTTGAAAAAACAGATTTTAAACCAAATTTTCTCGGTTTTGGCCCACTAAACCTCTCTTATCAACACATTCATTTTCTTCCAGCAAAACGAGAAGAACGATGAGTCATCTGGTGGTAGTCGATTCAATTTCAAAGATATTCGAAAACGATTCAATGAGGATAATAATGAAGAAGAACCAGAGAGAAAATTCATGAAACCAAACGATGAATTTTGAAGGAGAAACCGCGTGTTTTTGTCCACTTTTTTGCCATTTTTCACTGTTATTCTTGTTGTTTTTCCCCCCATTACTTTTACCCAGTTTTTTGTTGTTTTCACTTATTTCAGTACACACACACACACATCTTGCGCTCATATTGATAAAAATAGAAATTTTTTGAAGAATTATTATAATGATAGATAATTTCAGGCTTTTAAGCGGTTCAAAGCGGCTTCCGGACAACTGAAGATTTGGTTAGAAAGAATGGAAGACGGAACGGAAGCATTAAAAAAATAAAGACCGGTGGATAAGAAAAAAAAACAACAAATAACAATAACAATAACAAAAAAAAAGCAAAAGAAAAAAGTGTAAAGAAGAAATGGAAAATCCAGCAACATTGATATGAGGGTGGCAGTAGTGAGAAAAGTGAAACATACTGTAACCGGCCCTTGAGATAAGTTTGTCCGAACGCGCAAACTTACCTGAGATTTAAGGGGAAATGAGAGCCCACTTAAGATTTTTTTTTCCTCATATGTCAACTGAGATTTTTGATGACCTCTCGCAAAATATAAAGGGTTGTACTGTAACTAATAAACGCTGATAAAGAAAATGAGAACTTCGTTGCCAAAAAAATAATGAGGATTGTACGAAACCTTTGAATTGTGCAAAATTGAGAGTATCGGCAGAAGACGCAACAAAAAATGTCCATAGATATCTCACCAGATTAAAGTAACTTCCAGTGAAATATTACTGTAATGGTGGCAAAAAAATCGTGGGCTTTTGAACAAAATTGCAGTTTTTGAATGGAAAATCTAAAAAAAGAATTACATCTGACTAATTTGGCTCCGGTGAGAACAAGAATCATAGCGAGTTTGGACTCAAATCTGACTATGAGGAAAAGCTCGATATTTAGAATTTCAATAATCGTCCAGTACAAAACTTCGAGGAAAAATTGAATGACATTTCATTAAAAGAACAACATGGGTCCCGTTAGGTAGCGGTTTTGGTTTGTCGAAAAATGTTTGAAAAAAAGCGAAAAATGTGAAAAAAAATGCGAAAAAATGGGGTGCAAGTTTGTATTTTTACTCCATTATGAAATGATAATTCCTGATATTCTGTAAAACTGTTGTGAAGTATATCAGACTTTGATAATTGTCAGAAATGATTCCGGTGTATCCAAGAGTTCGATTGCATTAGTTTAAAACACATATACCCTCTTCGACCACGAACAATGTTCAAAAAAGCCTTTTTTCAAAACAATTTGAGACTTCCCAACATTTGTAAGCGTTTCCATGGATGAAATTATTGTAGGGGAGATTTTCGGGCTACCGTACTTTACTACTGTAGTTACTGCGGAACCAACGTACTGTAGAAATTTTTGTAATTTTTGTTCCAGACGCAAGCTTGAAGCCTGTATTTCCGCTAAAAAAGAAGGACTGAAATACGATCGAAAAACGTTCTTTTGGTATTTCCAAGCTGCTGATAGCGTGCTACCCTCAATCAGAACTGATCAAATAAGAACTGTCTGATTAAGAACTGTACCTTATCAAAACTGCACGGATAAGAACTGACACTCCTTTGCTGCAATGGCCTGCAAGCAGTGAAAAGTGCCGAAATACGAGCATTTGAAAAGTTCTTATCCGGGGCATTTTTTAAACGGTCGGTTCTTATAAGGGTTAGTTCTATTTCGTCCAGTTCTTAACCGACAAATTATGATATTTCCGGTTCTAATTCGCCAAAGTTCTAATTCGTCGAGTCCTGATTAGGGGTAGCACCATTTATAAAAGTTTTCTAGCAGACTTTCCCATACAAACTGGCAAATTTAGGATCCAAAACCCCTAATTTCCATATCCTCTTTTTTTCCAGATTTCCCCATTTTCTCTCCAATTCATCTGCTAGCTTCGTCTTCTTTTCCTTTTTCGTTCTCATTTCCAATGATGCCATCACCACTGACTCTTCTCTTCTTCTCTATTCTAAATCCTGTCACCAAATCCGTCGTCAATCTTTTGCTCTTTTCTCCTCCCCTTCTTCCCTTACTCATCTATTCATCCCTTCTTCTTCTTCCAAAGAGACGAGATTTGCTTCTTTTTATTCACATCGTTTTTCGAAATGAATCTCTGTCTGTCGTCTCTTCATTTGGAGTACTATTTCCTCTGGCGACTTCCGTTGCGTATAATAGCTGTGGCTTGAGCCCAGAGAGAAATAGTATATGAAATGGGGGAGACGCAGACAATAGGCTCACCTCTTCTAGATTCTAAAATGGCGACGTGCTTCTTCGTCTCCTGTCTGCGTCTCTTCATTCTCCATACTCTCTCACTCTCTCTCTCTCTTGCCACTAGTTTTGGCAACTTTCTGCCGGCTGCTTCTTCTTTTTTCCATCGTTCAAAGAGAGAGAGGATGCTCTCCTTTTCGACAGATGGCTTTGAGAGAGTGCATGCCTACTTTTTCTCTCACTTTATATTTCTTTTTTTCCTCTCCTGGAGGACCGGCAGCGTATAATTTCGTTTTGCAATTTGTTTTTGGTCCTTTTTTTTGGATTTAATTATAGGTTTGGAGTCGTTTTTTTTTGAAAGTTTTAAAATTTGAAAAAAAGGTTTGGAGCATTGATTATGAGTTTTTGGCCAGAAAAGTTAGGAAATTCGATTTACGAAAAAAAAGTTGGCTTCCCTTTTTTTTTTCAAAAGTTCATTTTGGAACGAAAAAAGTGAAAAAAAAACTGAGAAAGGGGCGTGGCTTCAGGCTCCGCCTACACTTTTTGATATCCCAATTTGATTTGTCGCTTTTTTCAGAAGTGATTTTCAGGTTTAAAATTTGTAATTTGACTCAAAAAAGTTTTAGAAAATGAGCTTTCTCAAAATTCCAGCAGGGAAGAAAACCACTGAAAAAAGGGGCGTGGCTTTTGGCTCCACCCATTTTTTGTTTTGGCCATCAAAGAAATACCAAATGGAACATAGACTTCAACTTTCTTTCATTTTTTGTTTGTAACTTCTTGACTCCTTTTGATCTGATGGATTCCAGTTGTTTCGAACTTATGGTATATTTAGGCTCCTCTCACTTTTGCTTAAGCTACGCCTATATGGATACCTTTTCCAACCTTTTTCCTGCTTTTTACTTGCTCAAGCTCCGCCCCTTTTCTTCACTAACAGTTTATTAATACACATTATGTTATCATTTGCTGATATATACCCAATTTTTGATTTTCTATGAAACTTTAAGCTCCGCCCACTTTCCATCTAATTTCAAAAATTGAATTTCGAACAATTTGAAAATCGCGCCAACAAACTCTGATCATAACGACCACCAAGGCCTAGCTTGTGGCCTAGTAAACTCAAAAAACAGCTTTCATTTTAGGCTGCGCCCCTTTCTCTATCCCCTATGACTGTTGACAGACCCTGTGGCCTCGAGAAAAAGAGTTCAGAATAAGCTCCGCCCCCTTTTTTTCGGGTCGCTGGCGTTATTAAAACAAGAAGATCATTCATAAACACATTCGCTCTTTTCTCTCCTCTCTCATTCTCTCCCCGCTTTGACCACTACCACTTGAAATTGGATACTCCTCCGTTGATTTCGTAATTGTTTCGTATTAGATCTTTTGGTTTTTGATGCACTTTCAAATGGAACTTTTATTAAGAATTATGAAAATCTTAAACTCTCAATATTTTTTTATTGAAAATTGAAATTTCAGATCTGGGACAAGCCGACAACAACAAGAATGGTAAAATATGTGTTCAGTGTTGAGCTGCAAATAAAGTAAGGCTGAAAATAGGGAGAATACAGTAATCCTACAGTAGGAAAATCTACAGTAACCTTAGCATAGTTACACATACAATATCCTAAAAAAGGTACCGTATTATCTCGGTGACTTTACCGCATTTACAGTACCTCGAGTCATAGTATTTTGTAAATATTGAGACTTACCATAGGGTACAGTAACCCCAAATTCTGAGAACTCACAAGAGTCCTACAGTAATACTACAGTAGGACAATCTACAGTAATATTAGTATAGTCAGAGGTACCGTATTCCTATGATAAAGCTACAGCAATATCGATAACTTCTCTTTCTAGAACTTACCGAAGGCTACAGTAATCCGATAAACTGCAACCTTACAGTAAAAAAGTAAACCGTAGCCCTACAGTAATCCTACTATAAGCAAAACCTAAACTACAGTACCCCTTTACAATTTCAGAGAGTTCAACGATGGCGACCCTTTGGCCTTCAAAATGGACGGACACCGTTTTGAAGGAGCCCTGAGAACCCTTAAATGGAGCACAGATCAGACATATTTGGTGAAGATCATAACAAAACCAGCAACGGAAGTCACGTCAGTTTTTTTTCGAGTTGAAAGTGCGCTCTGTTGATAATTGAGGGGATAACTTGATAGAGGGTGGAGATATCAAAATTGTATCAACTAAAAAGTTGGGTGCTACCCCTAAACAGAACTGGACAAACCACAACTGAAATGTACCATATCAGAACTGAACGGATGAGAACTGACACTACTTCGCTGCAATAGCCTGCAAGCAGTGAAAAGTGCCCAAATACGTGCATTTGAAAAGTTCTTATCCGGAGCAGTTCTTAAATGGTCGGTTTTTATAAAGGTCAGTTCTGATTTGTCGAGTTCTCAACCGACCAGTCTGCTTCGTTCGGTTCTGATTTGTACAGAGTTCTAATTCGGGACAGTTCTAATTCGTCCAGTTTTAATTAGGGGAAGCACCAAAAGCTGCTTGAAATTAATATTTTGCTCGTTTTTGTAGTTGATAACTTTCTGATCTTTCAACCAGGAACTAAAACACATTTCTACCGTAACCCAAAATCCAATTTCCTCAAAAAAGAAATCCAATTTTGCAGAAAGATCAACGTAAACGGAAATGATTTGGATATCACAAAAGAGAAGCAAGGCGTTTATACCGGAAATTGGAATACGGCTGGAGCGGAGGTCTCAAAGCGTGGCACACGATTTCCGTTGGTTTTTCTCGTGAATTTTGCACCGGAGGGACAGATGAAAGTGGAATTTCAGTCGAAAGTTTATTCGAAGGTAAGAGATTGGGATTAGGCTCCGCCCACTTTTTGTGGAGGGTGTGGCATGGTTTGATTTGCAGAAAGGGGGCGGAGCTAATAATTTTGTTAGGTCGCAGCATGTTTAAAGCCACCCAGGTTGAATTTAGGCTCCGCCCCACTTTTTTTCATATACACCATGTCTTATATAACAAAAGTGGGCGGAGCTTTCAGAAGGTTTCTAGCATCATGGCAGCTAGGTGGACCCTCTCCTGTCTTAGCTCCGCCCCTTTTTGCAAAACTAGCAAAGCGGCTTGAGACTATTTCGAAATAAGTGGAGCCCTTTTGGTGTGTGAATACTCAAATCCAGAGCGAAGTAATAAGCTAGGCTCCGCCTACTTTTATCAATATTCATCATGCCATGTATTGCAAAAGTGGGCGGAGCTTTCACGGTTTTTTTTAGAACCTTTGCAGCAAGGAGAATCTCCGTCTATTTAAGCTCCGCCCCTTTTCTTGCAAAATTATCCTTGCGGCATGAAAAGAACTTTTAGAAATGAGCGGAGTCCTATTGCCGTATAAATACTCAAACCTTGAGCGAAGCTATTAGGCTCCGCCCACAAAGGTTACCATGCCGCATGGGTATAATTGCAAAAGTGGGCGGAGCTTTAAAAATTGTCTATGATCTTGGCAGGTAGGTGAACCCTCGCCTATCTTAGCTCCGCCCCTTTTTGCAAAATTACCGACATCACATGAAAAAAAGCTAAACATGGGCGGAGCCTATTTGGCGTAAAATTACTCAAACCTGGGGGGAAACTTCAGGCTCCGCCCATTTCTTGCCATATGAGTTTTGGAAAGTTTACCTTGCCTAAAATTGCAAAAATGGGCGGAGCTTTAGAAGCCACGCCTCTCGAATCCAAAATCTCGAAATTTTTCAGAATAATTCTCACGCCGTGTGGGGACACAAAATGAACAGTGTGGAGTTCAAATGCAGTGGAGACGATGATGGTTACGTCAAGATTGTGGATGAGAGTTATAAATAATACCGTACTATAGATTACTGTAGCTTTTGGTAGTTTTCTAGCCCCTCCCACCATTCCCGATACGTTTCATATCCCATGTTCATTTGATTCTCATTCACCCCCACCAAAAATCTTACTACTTTTTTGAAATCTCTCAACTCATTTGGGTTTTTGTCCCCCCTTTGGAAAGCAATAATCTAACGAAAAAAGTGCAAATGTGCTCTACTGAACTCCCTTCTTTCAAATTTTCAATACTAACGAACAATACACTTGTCCATCCATCTCTCTTTTTTTGTATCATTATATGAAATGAATTTTTACCAGTATTCGAGTTTTCAGTGATAAGGCAAAAGCGCTCTATTGTTAATAATGGGTTACGGTAAGGTTACTGTAGCTGGAACAGGAGCCTGAACTAACCTGAACTAACCTGAAGTAACCTGAACTAGACCCAAAACTGAAAAAACCAAAAATGGGGCACTGTATCTTAAGCTTTGTAGAAACACAGTAACCCAAAATTACAGTAATCCAGATTGCGAGCATCCCTATTTATACAGTAATACATCATCTATAGTAGCACCTGGAAGGGAACTACAGTAATCCTAGACTCAGGCTGCATGAGTACTACCATACTGTATCCTGGCAAAAATGGTAGGTACTTCAGCTCCTACAGTAATCCCCAGCCACTGGTCTCATCCATAGTGCTACAGTATCGTAGTCCTGGAAGTACAGTAACCCTTGGTTCAAATGGTCCACCTGGCAATAAATACAGTAATCTTAAATCAAAATTTACTTTGAAAAAAGGATTAAAAAATAACAAAAATCAACAATCTATTTATGAACCGAGATCTCAAAACTCGGGTGTTGCTGTCAACTTCTGGGCGAGGGTTGAGCGATTTCGCTTGGGATTTTGTTAGATGCCGCTCAAAGTCCGCTCAAAAGCTGTCCAACCTTCGCCGGACAGGCATTTGTGTAGAGTCAAATTTCGCCAAAGTTCGCTAGAAGTTCGCCAAAAAGCCGACAATTTTTAACTTTCGCTCAAAAGACGGCAAAGGTTCGCTCTAATGCCGCAAGAGCCCTATTTTCGCCCAGAAGCCGTCAAACTTTTGCTCAGAAGTTGGGAGCAACACCTGAGAATTGTCCATTCTGTTGATAACCCCAAGGTGCCACTGTATTAGAGGTAGTTCCCGGTTTAACTGGGATTTCAACTCCAAACTGATCCATGGATTGAAGACGAGCCATTTTCCATTGCATTTGAGCAGGTTGATATGGAGCAGCTGGACGTTTCAGAGGAGTCACCATATGGTTCTGAAAAAACATTATATGGCCGAACTTTTCATTTGGTTTTCTAGGTGATACAAACCTGGTATGGTCTCTCTGGCTCTATCGGGAATGGAGCTGGTCTTTGAAAACGAATCGAATCTCTCATTTGTCTATCAGCAACCATTCTCAATTGAGCATCAATTATAGGGTCGTAGGGGATGTTCCAGGCTTCCTTTTCATTGTAAGTGAGCACTGGCTTAAGGGTAGTAGGTGTTGGCTCCGGAGCCACTGGTCCAGGAATAACGGAGAGTTGGTTTGATTCAGACGTCGTTGGGTTCGGACCAGGACCAGGATAGATCCTTTCAATGTGTTGATGGAAGTCTTCAAGTCTCTGAAAATATGTTTTTTTGGGTACAGTAATCCTTCATTGATACAGTAATCCGGTTTTGATACAGTAATGCGCTACTGATACAGTAATCCGCTACTGATACAGTAGTCCTCTATTGATACAGTAATCCTCTATTGATACAGTAATCCTTTGACACAGTAGTCCTACCGTAATCTTTTCTTCGTAACTTCTAAGCCTATTGCCGGTACTTCTTATGATGGTAATCTCGACACTTTTTGACAGTAACCCTCTAGTCCTGATCATCCTTGAAATACAGTAACCCCACCTTTTCAAACTATACCCCTACAGTAACCCAAACTATGTGTTTCTTGAAGACAGTAATCCATTCCTTCATTACATTTCGGCATATTGCCGGTACTTCTTATGATGGTAATCTAGATCTTTTTGGACAGTTACTCTCTGGTATTGACCATTCTTAAAGTACAGTATCCCCACCTTTTCATACCGTATCCCTACAGTAACCCTCACCGTTTTCAACTTCGACCGCTCAATACCCTTGATCATCCCCTCATGGCTAAAGAAATTGACATTCAATCCGAGCACAAACTTTCCCAAATCCCATCCCTCTGCCATTATTTCTTCATAACTCTTTGAAACAAATGGAGGAAATACTTCTTGATCTGCCAATGTTTCTTGTTTTGGAGTATCTTCCTTTGCCACTTTTGGCTTTCGTGGCTTTCTGGGTTTTGGAGGTGGCTTGGAAGAAGGGTCCAGAGTGTTGAGGATGTCTGAAAACATGCTTTATTGGAATCCAGTTGATTTGGCGGGAGTTTAAAACGTTTGAAACAAAAAAATGGGATTTGGCTGCGCGGCAATGGGAAACACCATTTCTGGGATACGCAGTTAATTGCAGCAGAGTTGACCTTAGATTTCAGCTGTTTCAACCGTTCTTTTAAGACTACCTTTTTCTTACCGAAGACTTTCAGAAAAAACTCACATTCCATGACATTCCGCACTTCCTCGGCGTCACTTTTGGGCTTTCTGACTCTTTTGCGATTTTGTGGTTTTGCCAGACCCATGGCTTCCCGAAGTGTTTCAGGGTTGGACGTGAGAGAATTTTCAGAAGCTTTCGTGATAGGAACAACTGGTGAGCTCGAAGATGAGTTCAGAGTAGTGAGAACTTCTGAAACTAAGAATAAATTAGGAAGAGGCGACTACAATTCTCGGCTTCTGTCCTTGAAAGTGGCGGTATGCCGTTCCAGAGCTTTCCCTCGCCAAAACTGTCCTTTATTAGCACTGACCCGTATCAGAACTTTACTGCATTAGAACTCTCCTCTTCAAGAACTGTCCCGTATGAGAACAGCGAAATTCCCGCGTGAAAATGAACTTTTCAGTTCTAATGCGGGACACTGCTGTCAATTGACAGTTTTGATGTGGAACAGTTTTGGCAGGGGTCAGTTCTGATATGTGGTACGGTTCTGGAACGTTCTTCCGCCTAGTTGTGGAACTAGTTTTTTTTAGGGGTTTTAGTTACTTTTTCATAGAATGGAAAACTTACGATCCACCATTTTTCGAGCTTCATCAACAACGCTTTGAGCATCTTCATTCCTAGATGAGCCGTCATTCACTCCTTGGATGTCAGTAGCAATAGCCAGATTGTTTTCTGGAACTTCTGAAATCATACTTATTTTGGACGGTCCCATATTATAGAAGTACTCACCATTCATCTCTACTCTTTCTGCTTCTGCCGATTTCTGCGTTCCAGTAGAATGAGCAACTTCTGAAATTTCTGAAACAGTAAATCTCACACCCCACATACTTCGAAAGCCACTAACTATTCATTCCAGCTTCCCTGGCTTCTACTGCTGCCCTGTCCAGCATCTTCTTCCATCTCACCGGGTCCGTTTTCTTAAGTCCCATGGCCTCTCTGAGGCTGGTGGTCGCCGGAAAGAATGAAGATTCTCTAGAGTTCTTTTCCGCAGAATAAGACACTGAAGGATTTAAAGATAAGTCCAGTGTGACTAGGATGTCTGGAAAAGGAAATAATTCGTTTTTTTTTTTAGAAAATTCGTGTAAAATTCAATGCTGAATGGTATCTGAAAGGTGTACTTCAGAATATGGAGCAAGATGAATGGGATAGAGCTCGTTTTTGAGCATTCACCCATTTTTGTGATAATAAAAACTCACAATCCATCACTTTTCGCACTTCGACTTCAATCTTTTTGTCATGTGGGGCGTCAAAGATGTCACCTGCGGTCGACCGAGAAGCTTCTGGAACTTCTGGAATGATAAATTAGGAATTTCGCAAACTGAGGAAATACATACCGTTCTTTACAACACTCTGGACACCTGCTGGTTTTTGCGCGCCTGTATGAGTTTGAGCGATAGGTGGCTCCAAGCCTTCGTTCGAGAAATTGGCTTCCATGGACCGTTTTCTGAAAGGAAAAAGGAAATTTCACAAAAAATCATAAAAACTAGCAAATTTTCGAAAAGATTGTTCAGTCAAAACAATCAGATGAACAATATACAAATGGACTACAGTAATTCTAAACATTTCAACTACAGTATTATTTAAATAGTACTGTTGAAAAAATAAAGTTTAGGAAAGGAATTTTGAAGTTGGCCGCGTGCCAACGCCCGCCCACTGAAAACGCATCTGCGGCGTGCAAGTTTTGCAACTAACCCGCACACAGTTTTTTTTTCTAGATTCTTGCTGTTTTCGATGAAAAGGACCAATTTCAACATTCATTACGGCAAAAATTATTTCTACACTTCTACACAACGTGATATGTCAGCGAAAAGGCTGAAATTCGTACTCGTTTTCATCAACAACAGCAAAAATCTAGAAGCGAAACTGCTTGCGGAAGAGTTGCAAAAATTGCGCGCCGCAGTTGCGTTTTCAAGGAGAGACCGTTGGCACGGTGCCAACTTTGAAATTCCTTGACCAATCTTTGTATTTTCAACAGTATCACTTAGCTATCCGAATATACTGATTGCTTCAGTCATAAAGCTTCTATCTTACCACTAAACCAAAAAACTTTCCGCGCGCACGCTTAACCCCACCATAAAACCATAAATCATAAAACACAATGACGAGCTTCGAAGCGGGGGGACGAAGCCGACCTTCGAAAAAGCAACAATATCTGATAGCCAATGTCATGTAAAAATAACTCTTTCTTTCTCTTCATTCTACACACTATTTCTCTTTTTTCGCGTGTCCTTCCTTCTATCTCTCAATAGGCTTCTCTCTTTTTTAGCGTACCGTTCTCTAATGGTTTCTTGTGGTGCTGCTGCTGCAATAACAAAACGGATAGGAAAAAGATAAAAAGGGAGGAAAAAGTCACGAGGAAAAGAAATAAAAGGGGAATGGGAAAGAGGGAGTTTGAATATTTTTGGGGGTCATGTTGATATTTTGAAAACGCTGGCACAGTGCCAAGAAGTCACACAGGTGTAATATGAGAATCAGGATACTGTAGTTGTTGCATATACAATGGGAAAAAGGAGCGTGCTACCCCTAGTCAGAACTGTACTTAATCAGAGCTGCCCGGATCAGAACTGACACTACTTTGCTGCAATGGCCTGCAAGCAGTGAAAGGTGCCCCGAATACAACCATTGGAAAAGTTTTTATCCGCGACAGTTCTTAAACGGTCGGTTTTTATAAGAGTCAGTTTTTAACCGACCAGTTCTGATTTGTCCGGTTCTGATTTGCCCAGTTTTGGTTAGGGATAGCAACAAAAAGAGAAGACAGGTGGTGAAATGTTTTTTTTCAAATTGGAGAAAAAAAATGATGGCAGGTGGTGGGAAGTTGCTAAATTGGTTGCGAAGTCTGAGAGCCAGGAAAAGGTTTGTAGGGGCTACAGTAATCATACAGTACCTTAGAATTGAAAGTGATCCAAGACTACTAGCTAAAGTATGCCAGTATCTCCGATTTACCGTGAAACATGGTGCATCTTACTATTAGAATACTTTTTTACCTTACGGATACCAGGAATACCAAACTATTGCTTAAATTTACCTACCGTAATCAATCTATAGTATCTTGGAATTTTGAAAACGTAAAACTACAGTAATCCCGGGACTAGATACAGTATGCCAGTTTTTTGCATTGCCCTACTAACATGGGGTATCTTAAAATACTTACAGTAACCGGAAATCCCACCTTGCTCGAATTTCACCTACAGTAATCCTACTACAGTATCTTCGCGCCTTTAATCTACAGTAACCAACTACAGTATTTCAAAAAAAAACAAAATCTGGCTCAAAACCTCCCAAAAAAGGGAGAATAAATGCCTCCGAACCTCACCATTTATCGACTTGTGAGGCGACTGGGAAGAGAGGGGCGCTAACGATCGTTTTTTTTATTGTGTAAATGTGCGTGTGTGCCCCCTCCGTGTACATGGAAGTGATGAAAAGGGGAAAGGGTTGTTCTCAAATGTCATATTTCTACCTCTCTCCTTTTCTTTATTTCTGTTTGAACAATGGAGGGGAGAATGGAATGGTAATGATTGAGGGATGTTTTATTGATTTGGGGGTGTTCTAGAGTTCCTTTATCAGTACTAGAGAATGATTGGGTTCAGATAAAAGCTTTTGAGGGACAGAGTAGGAGATTCAAATTATGTTTGAATCGGGTATACTCTGAATCAGAACTGGACGTATCAGAACTAACCCTCATAAGAACCGACCGTTTGAGAACCGCTCCAGATAAGAACTTTTTCAAATGCTCGTATCTGGGCATTTTTCACAACTTTGTAGGAAATTGTAGCAACGTTGTGTCAGTTCTCATCCGGGCAGTTCTGATGAGGTACAGTTCTGATTCAGGCAGTTCTTATCCGACTAGATCTGATTCGGGACAGTTCTCATTCGTCCAGTTATGATTAGATGTAAAACCGTTGAATCCAAGTCTCATTCAGCTCAAACCCAGTCAAAACTTTACTTCTCGTTTTTTTCTAGTCCATACCAAGAATGTCAGAGTTACTCCATTTGTAGTCCAAACAAGTTCCAGCCCAACAAGTCCTGAATTGAGTCTTACCAACTTTTATACATTTAGTTTTTTTGAAAATGGAACATTCTGATCTCAAGGTGACCTCGAAGTCTTTCTTTTTTCCGAAATTATTAGACATTTTCCCCCCTCTTGTCATGTTTTATTAGGTCATTCGACTCGAACAGGCTCTCCTTTCCTTTCCCTGCCGCTCCAGGGTCTTCTTTCTAAGGTTTTGATTAACATAATGACGTGGAGCCGAGTGTTATTTTTTTTTTGGTTGACGTGCATTTGTGTATAGATTATGCTCAATTGGCTTGAACTTGGGCTTTCGACGTGAAGTCGATAGTGAAGGACTTCACGTACGGTACGTGAAAGACTTCACGTACGTCACGTGAAGGACTTCACGCACGCCACGTGAAGAACTTCACGTACGTCACGTGACGGACTTCACGCACGTCACGTGAAGAACTTCACGTACGTCACGTGACGGACTTCACGCACGTCACGTGAAGAACTTCACGTACGTCACGTGAAGAACTTCACGTACGTCACGTGAAGAACTTCACGTACGTCACGTGACGGACTTCACGCACGTCACGTGAAGAACTTCACGTACGTCACGTGAAGAACTTCACGTACGTCACGTGAAGAACTTCACGTACGTCACGTGACGGACTTCACGCACGTCACGTGAAGAACTTCACGTACGTCACGTGAAGGACTTCACGTACGTCACGTGACGGACTTCACGCACGTCACGTGAAGAACTTCACGTACGTCACGTGAAGGACTTCACGCACGTCACGTGAAGAACTTCACGTACGTCACGTGACGGACTTCACGCACGTCACGTGAAGAACTTCACGTACGTCACGTGAAGAACTTCACGTACGTCACGTGAAGAACTTCACGTACGTCACGTGACGGACTTCACGCACGTCACGTGAAGAACTTCACGTACGTCACGTGAAGAAGGACTTCACGTACGTCACGTGAAGGACTTCACGCACGTCACGTGAAGGACTTCACGCACGTCACGTGAAGAACTTCACGTACGTCACGTGAAGGACTTCACGTACGTCACGTGAAGGACTTCACGCACGTCACGTGAAGAACTTCACGTACGTCACGTGAAGAACTTCACGTACGTCACGTGAAGAACTTCACGTACGTCACGTGAAGGACTTCACGTACGGTACGTGAAAGACTTCACGTACGTCACGTGAAAGACTTCACGTACGTCACGTGACGGACTTCACGCACGTCACGTGAAGAACTTCACGTACGTCACGTGAAGGACTTCACGCACGTCACGTGAAGAACTTCACGTACGTCACGTGAAGAACTTTACGTACGTCACGTGAAGAACTTTACGTACGTCACGTGAAGAACTTCACGTACGTCACGTGACGGACTTCACGCACGTCACGTGACGGACTTCACGCACGTCACGTGAAGAACTTCACGTACGTCACGTGAAGAACTTCACGTACGTCACGTGAAGGACTTCACGTACGGTACGTGAAAGACTTCACGTACGTCACGTGAAGAACTTCACGTACGGTACGTGAAAGATTTCACGCACGTCACGTGAAGGACTTCACGTACGGTACGTGTAAGACTTCACGTACGTCACGTGAAGAACTTCACGTACGGTACGTGTAAGACTTCACGCACGTCACGTGAAGGACTTCACGTACGGTACGTGTAAGACTTCACGCACGTCACGTGAAGAACTTCACGTACGGTACGTGTAAGACTTCACGTACGTCACGTGAAGAACTTCACGTACGGTACGTGTAAGACTTCACGTACGTCACGTGAAGAACTTCACGTACGTCACGTGAAGAACTTCACGTACGTCACGTGAAGGACTTCACGTACGTCACGTGAAGGACTTCACGTACGGTACGTGAAGAATTTCACGTACGTCACGTGAAGGACTTCACGTACGTCACGTGAAGGACTTCACGTACGTCACGTGAAGGACTTCACGCACGTCACGTGAAGAACTTCACGTACGGTACGTGAAAGATTTCACGCACGTCACGTGAAGGACTTCACGTACGGTACGTGTAAGACTTCACGTACGTCACGTGAAGAACTTCACGTACGGTACGTGAAAGACTTCACGTACGTCACGTGAAGAACTTCACGTACGGTACTTGCAAGATTTCACGCACGTCACGTGAAGGACTTCACGTACGTCACGTGAAGGACTTCACGTACGGTACGTGTAAGACTTCACGTACGTCACGTGAAGAACTTCACGTACGGTACGTGAAAGACTTCACGTACGTCACGTGAAGAACTTCACGTACGGTACGTGAAAGACTTCACGTACGTCACGTGAAGAACTTCACGTACGGTACGTGAAAGATTTCACGCACGTCACGTGAAGGACTTCACGTACGGTACGTGAAAGACTTCACGTACGTCACGTGAAGAACTTCACGTACGGTACGTGTAAGACTTCACGTACGTCACGTGAAGAACTTCACGTACGGTACGTGAAAGACTTCACGTACGTCACGTGACGGACTTCACGTACGGTACGTGTAAGACTTCACGTACGGTACGTGAAAGATTTCACGCACGTCACGTGAAGGACTTCACGTACGGTACGTGTAAGACTTCACGTACGTCACGTGAAGGACTTCACGTACGTCACGTGAAGAACTTCACGTACGGTACGTGTAAGACTTCACGTACGTCACGTGAAGGACTTCACGTACGTCACGTGACGGACTTCTTTGATGAAGACGTTCATCAAATTTCACTTTTGTAAAAAGTTGAATTTGATGAAGACGTTCATCAAATTTAACATTTGTAAAAAGTTAAATTTGATGAAGACGTTCATCAAATTTCACTTCTGTAAAAAGTTAAATTTGATGAAGACGTTCATCAAATTTCACTTTTGTAAAAAGTTAAATTTGATGAAGACGTTCATCAAATTTAACTTTTGTAAAAAGTGAAATTTGATGAAGACGTTCATCAAATTTAACATTTGTGAAAAGTGAAATTTGATGAAGACGTTCATCAAATTTAACATTTGTAAAAAGTGAAATTTGATGAAGACGTTCATCAAATTTAACATTTGTAAAAAGTTAAATTTGATGAAGACGTTCATCAAATTTAACATTTGTAAAAAGTTAAATTTGATGAAGACGTTCATCAAATTTCACTTCTGTAAAAAGTTAAATTTGATGAAGACGTTCATCAAATTTCACTTTTGTAAAAAGTTAAATTTGATGAAGACGTTCATCAAATTTCACTTTTGTGAAAAGTGAAATTTGATGAAGACGTTCATCAAATTTAACATTTGTAAAAAGTGAAATTTGATGAAGACGTTCATCAAATTTAACATTTGTAAAAAGTTAAATTTGATGAAGACGTTCATCAAATATAACATTCGTAAAAAGTACCGTACCGTACCGTACGTGAAGTCCTTCACGTGACGTGGGTGAAGTCTTTCACGTACCGTACGTGAAGTCTTTCACGTACCGTACGTGAAGTCCTTCACGTGACGTGCGTGAAGTCTTTCACGTACCGTACGTGAAGTCCTTCACGTGACGTGCGTGAAGTCCTTCACGTGACGTACGTGAAGTCTTTCACGTACCGTACGTGAAGTCTTCCACGTACCGTACGTGAAGTCCTTCACTTGACGTATGTGAAGTCTTTCACGTACCGTACGTGAAGTCTTTCACGTACCGTACGTGAAGTCTTTCACGTACCGTACGTGAAGTCTTTCACGTACCGTACGTGAAGTCTTTCACGTACCGTACGTGAAGTCCTTCACGTGACGTGTGTGAAGTCTTTCACGTACCGTACGTGAAGTCTTTCACGTACCGTACGTGAAGTCTTTCACGTACCGTACACGTACCCTTCACGTACTTTCACGTACCTTTCACGTACTGAACGTCTTCATCAAATTTAACTTTTTACAAAAGTTAAATTTGATGAACGTCTTCATCAAATTTCACTTTTTACAAAAGTTAAATTTGATGAACGTCTTCATCAAATTTAACTTTTTACAGAAGTTAAATTTGATGAACGTCTTCATCAAATTTAACTTTTTACAGAAGTGAAATTTGATGAACGTCTTCATCAAATTCAACTTTTTACAAAAGTGAAATTTGATGAACGTCTTCATCAATTTTAACTTTTTACAAAAGTGAAATTTGATGAACGTCTTCATCAAATTCAACTTTTTACAAAAGTGAAATTTGATGAACGTCTTCATCAAATTTAACTTTTTACAAATGTTAAATTTGATGAACGTCTTCATCAAATTTAACTTTTTACAAATGTTAAATTTGATGAACGTCTTCATCAAATTTCACTTTTTACAAATGTTAAATTTGATGAACGTCTTCATCAAATTTAACTTTTTACAAAAGTGAAATTTGATGAACGTCTTCATCAAATTTCACTTTTTACAAAAGTGAAATTTGATGAACGTCTTCATCAAATTTAACTTTTTACAAATGTTAAATTTGATGAACGTCTGCATCAAATTTAACTTTTTACAAATGTTAAATTTGATGAACGTCTGCATCAAATTTAACTTTTTACAAATGTTAAATTTGATGAACGTCTTCATCAAATTTAACTTTTTACAAAAGTGAAATTTGATGAACATCTCTATCAAATTTAACTTTTTACAAAAGTGAAATTTGATGAACGTCTTCATCAAATTTAACTTTTTACAAATGTTAAATTTGATGAACGTCTTCATCAATTTTAACTTTTTACAAAAGTGAAATTTGATGAACGTCTTCATCAATTTTAACTTTTTACAAAAGTGAAATTTGATGAACGTCTTCATCAAATTTCAGCGAAGCGTCTTCCATATCTACCAATCTTTCCTAAAAGAAGACGCTACCTTCTCGCCCACCCCCTTGAAGACTCCGCCCCCTCAGAGACTCCGCCCACCTGAACCATAAAAGAACCCCCAGGCAACATTTTCATTGTGCTCTATTTTCTTGTGCGGGTCGGTATTTATTACGTTTTTCTCTCATTTTTCGTTTCTTTTCATGTTCTCTTTCGAAAGTCGATATATTCAGAAGTGCGACGACTGATGGAACGAATTGAGAAGACGTCACAGTGATCGGATCCAGGCGACTATCAATGATAAGAAACAAATAATAAACACAGGTATGTCATGTGGCGGGGAAACAGTTGAAATAGGTCAGAGAGCAGAAGAAAGGAAGAAATTCCATTATTGCTGCGAAATCATTCTTCTGATATCTCACGGGTCTCATTGCGTGTGAATCTCCACTGTGACCTAGAAGGAGCTCTCGTTGTTATGTGGAAGCACCTCTCACGTCGAACAGGCAGAGGTGTGTCATTTGGATGACTGCATGATGCAGTAACATGAATCACAAAAGGTCAGACTCCGCCCACTCAGACGGTACACAGACACTCTCCTATTGCTTTGTGTTTTGTCTTCTTCTTTAAATACAATTCATTCTATTTTTATTCCGTTTTTATTCTTTTTTTATTTATTTATTTCGTGTTCAAAGACAGGCCATTTTGGGTTTTCCAACTTTTCGACTTAGTCAAAGGCTGGAAGAAGACTACATGCCTGAGATGACAGGAAACTGAATGGAATCGAAAGCAATGGTGTACTTGGATAAATATTTTGTATGACAAACAGTCAAAGTTTTTTTCCCCTTTATTTTCATAGTTTAATTCTGATAATTATCGTTTTCAGTGATTATCGAACTTCACCTGAGCAAAAACAAGTCTAGAGATGATTTCTGAGGATTATTGTATGTTTCAAATGTAACCGTTGGATGAACCTTGGATGAACGTTGGATGAACGTTCCATTAGAAACATCCAGTTTATGATCATTTTTTCAATTGAGACCCGCATAATACCAATACTTTGAACTTTTAAAAGTTCAAATTAAAACCGAGCAGAAGAAATTTAAAACCGAGCAGTTGTCCCAAGAAAAATATTGTCACAGTGAGAAATATATGGTGAAAAGTTTCACCAGACCCTTGGTGAAAAATTTCACCAGACCCTTGGTGAAAAATTTCACCAGACCTCTGGTGAAAAATTTCACCAGACCTCTGGTGGAGTACTTCACCAGACCTCTGTTTATGATCATTTTTTCAATTGAGACCCGCATAATACCAATACCTTGAACTTTTAAAAGTTCAAATTAAAACCGAGCAGAAAAAATTTAAAACCGAGCAGTTGTCCCAAGAAAAATATTGTCACAGTGAGAAATATATGGTGAAAAATTTCACCAGACCTCTGGTGAAGTACTTCACCAGACCTCTGGTGAAAAGTTTCACCAGACCCTTGGTGAAAAATTTCACCAGACCTCTGGTGAAGTACTTCACCAGACCTCTGGTGAAAAATTTCACCAGACCTCTGGTGAAAAGTTTAACCAGACCTCTAGTGAAAAGTTTCACCAGACCCTTGGTGAAAAATTTCACCAGACCCTTGGTGAAAAATTTCACCAGACCTCTGGTGAAAAATTTCACCAGACCTCTGGTGAAAAATTTCACCAGACCTCTGGTGAAAAATTTCACCAGAGGTCTGGTGAAATTTTTCACCAAGGGTCTGGTGAAGTTTTTCACCAAGGGTCTGGTGAAGTACTTCACCAGAGGTCTGGTGAAATTTTTCACCAGAGGTCTGGTGAAATTTTTCACCAGAGGTCTGGTGAAATTTTTCACCAGAGGTCTGGTGAAGTACTTCACCAGAGGTCTGGTGAAATTTTTCACCAGAGGTCTGGTGAAATTTTTCACCAAGGGTCTGGTGAAATTTTTCACCAAAAGTCTGGTGAAGTACTTCACCAAGGGTCTGGTGAAATTTTTCACCAGAGGTCTGGTGAAGTACTTCACCAGAGGTCTGGTGAAATTTTTCACCAGAGGTCTGGTGAAATTTTTCACCAGAGGTCTGGTGAAATTTTTCACCAAGGGTCTGGTGAAGTACTTCACCAGAGGTCTGGTGAAATTTTTCACCAAGGGTCTGGTGAAATTTTTCACCAAGGGTCTGGTGAAATTTTTCACCAGAGGTCTGGTGAAATTTTTCACCAGAGGTCTGGTGAAATTTTTCACCAAGGGTCTGGTGAAGTACTTCACCAGAGGTCTGGTGAAATTTTTCACCAAGGGTCTGGTGAAGTACTTCACCAGAGGTCTGGTGAAATTTTTCACCAAGGGTCTGGTGAAGTACTTCACAAGAGGTCTGGTGAAATTTTTCACCAAGGGTCTGGTGAAGTACTTCACCAGAGGTCTGGTGAAATTTTTCACCAAGGGTCTGGTGAAGTACTTCACCAGAGGTCTGGTGAAATTTTTCACCAAGGGTCTGGTGAAGTACTTCACCAGAGGTCTGGTGAAATTTTTCACCAAGGGTCTGGTGAAGTACTTCACCAGAGGTCTGGTGAAATTTTTCACCAAGGGTCTGGTGAAGTACTTCACCAGAGGTCTGGTGAAATTTTTCACCAAGGGTCTGGTGAAGTACTTCACCAGAGGTCTGGTGAAATTTTTTACCAGAGGTCTGGTGAAATTTTTCACCAAGGGTCTGGTGAAATTTTTCACCAAGGGTCTGGTGAAGTACTTCACCAGAGGTCTGGTGAAATTTTTCACCAGAGGTCTGGTGAAATTTTTCACCAGAGGTCTGGTGAAACTTTTCACCAGAGGTCTGGTGAAATTTTTCACCAAGGGTCTGGTGAAGTACTTCACCAGAGGTCTGGTGAAATTTTTCACCAGAGGTCTGGTGAAATTTTTCACCAGAGGTCTGGTGAAACTTTTCACCAGAGGTCTGGTGAAATTTTTCACCAAGGGTCTGGTGAAGTACTTCACCAGAGGTCTGGTGAAATTTATCACCAGAGGTCTGGTGAAATTTTTCACCAGAGGTCTGGTGAAATTTTTCACCAGAGGTCTGGTGAAATTTTTCACCAAGGGTCTGGTGAAGTACTTCGCCAGAGGTCTGGTGAAATTTTTCACCAAGGGTCTGGTGAAGTACTTCACCAGAGGTCTGGTGAAATTTTTCACCAAGGGTCTGGTGAAGTACTTCACCAGAGGTCTGGTGAAATTTTTCACCAAGGGTCTGGTGAAGTACTTCACCAGAGGTCTGGTGAAATTTTTCACCAAGGGTCTGGTGAAATTTTTCACCAAGGGTCTGGTGAAGTACTTCACCAGAGGTCTGGTGAAATTTTTCACCAAGGGTCTGGTGAAGTACTTCGCCAGAGGTCTGGTGAAATTTTTCACCAAGGGTCTGGTGAAGTACTTCACCAGAGGTCTGGTGAAATTTTTCACCAAGGGTCTGGTGAAATTTTTCACCAAGGGTCTGGTGAAGTACTTCACCAGAGGTCTGGTGAAATTTTTCACCAAGGGTCTGGTGAAATTTTTCACCAAGGGTCTGGTGAAGTTTTTCACCAAGGGTCTGGTGAAGTACTTCACCAGAGGTCTGGTGAAATTTTTCACCAGAGGTCTGGTGAAATTTTTCACCAGAGGTCTGGTGAAATTTTTCACCAGAGGTCTGGTGAAGTACTTCACCAGAGGTCTGGTGAAATTTTTCACCAGAGGTCTGGTGAAATTTTTCACCAAGGGTCTGGTGAAATTTTTCACCAAAAGTCTGGTGAAGTACTTTACCAAGGGTCTGGTGAAATTTTTCACCAGAGGTCTGGTGAAATTTTTCACCAGAGGTCTGGTGAAATTTTTCACCAAGGGTCTGGTGGAGTACTTCACCAGAGGTCTGGTGAAATTTTTCACCAAGGGTCTGGTGAAATTTTTCACCAGAGGTCTGGTGAAATTTTTCACCAGAGGTCTGGTGAAATTTTTCACCAAGGGTCTGGTGAAGTACTTCACCAGAGGTCTGGTGAAATTTTTCACCAAGGGTCTGGTGAAGTACTTCACCAGAGGTCTGGTGAAATTTTTCACCAAGGGTCTGGTGAAGTACTTCACCAGAGGTCTGGTGAAATTTTTCACCAAGGGTCTGGTGAAGTACTTCACCAGAGGTCTGGTGAAATTTTTCACCAAGGGTCTGGTGAAGTACTTCACCAGAGGTCTGGTGAAATTTTTCACCAAGGGTCTGGTGAAGTACTTCACCAGAGGTCTGGTGAAATTTTTCACCAAGGGTCTGGTGAAGTACTTCACCAGAGGTCTGGTGAAATTTTTCACCAGAGGTCTGGTGAAATTTTTCACCAAGGGTCTGGTGAAATTTTTCACCAAGGGTCTGGTGAAGTACTTCACCAGAGGTCTGGTGAAATTTTTCACCAGAGGTCTGGTGAAATTTTTCACCAGAGGTCTGGTGAAACTTTTCACCAGAGGTCTCTCGGCATTTGTCACGAAGTTTAAGCCAAGGTTTGGCTTCCTATACAAGTTCAACCCAAGCTTCCTACAAGTTTAGGCCAAACTTTGCCACCCACGCACACCGCTATCAGCAGCTAGGGAGACCCCAAGTTTACGCCAAGTTTCTCCCAACTCTAAGCCAAGCTTCCCACAAGTTTAGGCCAAGAGTTCGTATTGATTTTTTAAGCTAATTAATTATTTTTGTTTTTCACATTTTTCTTTTAAAAACCATTTTTTCATACTGAATTATTGCTTTTTGTTACCTAATTGTATCTTTTTTCTTATTTTAGACCAAAACCAACATCAAAAACGTTTTCAAACAACTATGAAAAGTTCAAAACCTGAAGAGTATAGCCTCAACTATTCGCGTCCATCGGTTTCGAAAAGAAATAAGCGGAAAAATCGTAAGTGATGCAAATTTGGTGATATTCGGAAGTAATCATTATTTCCAGAAGAAAAGCTCGACTCATTGTTCGATTTGAACAACATTTCGAGACATGAACATTCTCACAACTTCGAAGTGGGGGACATCTCCAGTTACACAGACGATTTCGAAATTAATAGTTCAGTTAGTGATGATGAAGGGAACATCACGAGAGAAAAGGAATTCAGTAAGTTTTGAACCGAGAATAAAGGCAAACTGTACGAATGGATTTTCAGGCTTAGAAGATGCCACCAACTATATCAGTGCGATTTTTTTGAAAAACAACGTCTCAAAGTCACTCGGAAAGGATATTTTTAGTATTTCTAAAGTACTCAGCTTGTATCCATGCATTAAGTTGACTCGGATTTATTCCAAGTTAGAGGAGTGGTCTGATCACGATAGCAGAGTCTACACTTACTGTTCGTCCTGTTCCAGTTTGCTTTCTCAGGCGTTGAAATGCGGAAATTCTGAGTGTTCTCGATATTTAATACCACAAAACAATGTTTCCGGAAACAAAACGATTGTCACGTTTTCAATAAGGAAGCAGTTAGAGGATTTATTGAAAAACGGAGCTTTCGACCCAAGCTTTTTGGTATTTCAAGAAATGGTAAACTGTTAAACTCAACATGTTTCTTTTAGAATCAAGCTGGTCATGAATCATTATGCACTAGAGTTTGTGATACTCCGAAGTTCAAGAAAGCAAAAAAATACTATGAATCTCTTCGTCCTGACTGTGTCACATTGCTTTTGTCGCTTAATACCGATGGATTCCGGCGAAAAGGGACGAAAAGGTTTGAAATAATGAATGAATAAGGAAACCCTGTTGTCATTTAGAGGTGAATTTTGGCCACTTTATCTTGCTGCTCATGACATCTCTAATGGAACCGGAAGTTATCAAGAATATCGACCGGAATTCGCAATACTGTCAGCTATCTTGCAAACATCGGGAAAACTTCAACAAGTTGATTTTTCGTCTGTATTTCAACGGATGTTTCTGGAAATCGAATCGATCAGGTTGAATCCTATGACTGTAATTATTGGAAACACGGCTCATAAAGTTGTCGTGGAGATATTCCAAAGTATTCTGGACATGGATGTAGGTTTGAACTTTTTTCTTGTGCAAATATATTTGGCTCTTAGGCTTCAAGAAAAATTCACGGATTACCAATTTGGCTATCTCTTCGATCATGCTCTAGATGTGACGTCACTGGGAGACAAATCAAACTGAAAAAGGGAAAGACTATCTGCTGGTTTCCGATTGATAAATGCGAAGAATATGAAGACGGTTTTCGCCCAGCCAGTAAGCTCCCAAAGAATTGTAGTTATTTCATCTTTATGTGCAGAACTTTTCGAGTCACTGCTACCACCTCCTTGGAAAGACGGGTTTGATGGATTACATTTGATGCAGGAAGGAACAACTCGTGATTTGTTGAAAGATTTGTTAGGTACAGGCAAAAAGCTGAACCTGAAGTTGAAAAAGCCGACAAGAAATTCATGGGCGGTGAGAGTTTTTATTCTCTTTTCAATTATAATCAATGACTTCAGGAAGCGCTAAGCAAGACAAAGCAAGCAAAAGGAATGTCGTCCTCTGCTCTTCTGGATCCTATCCAACTGGCATCAAGAACCGGAAGTGAAGTGCAGCGGCTATATGATATTTCCATTCCAGCTCTCCTTATTTGCGAACCCAAAGGGAGCATCTCTATGCTGATGATTTTCTTGCATTGGATCACAACACGGATGATACTGGATGTGCATTTGTCCAAAAAACAATGTGAAGCACTTTTGGGAGTGGTCCCACAGTTTCGCATGATAGTCGGAACGCTTTTCCCTCGTTTTTATTCAATGAAGTTTCATGTAAGTCCTTCGATTATACAGAAGTAACAGTTCCTTCTGCAAAAATTTAGCTTCCAGTTTGTCTACGATCATTGTGTTCCACGGCTTCTGGAGGAAGGGAGTCCGTTATTAACTAGTGCGGCACCATACGAACGACTGAATCAAGTTCTGGGAAGATCTATCAATCTATTCACAACGAGATCTGTTTTAAACATGTCGAACAAGTTTATTTCTTTGCAACGAGCTTCCTTTTGCTGCCAATCAGCTGTCACCAAAATGAGCAGCCCAGTTTCTTATCCTCTTACAATGCAATCAGTTTTGGAGACGGACGCTCCTCGGAGTAATTGTCAAATTGATACTATAAAAATAGAAGATGCTGAACGACACTTCATCGCAGGTCAAGGAAAAACGTTCAAGGAGATGAGGTGACCTTCGATTAGTAAATAATCTGTGACGTCACGAGATAACTTTCAGAACTCAAATTCGTGTGAATTCGAAAACATTTTCTACGCGAATGAGCTCAAAGACATTAAGTCATGGCTGCTACGTTTACTATTTTGGTCGTGATGGCAGTGTTATGTTCGGAAGCTTAGAACGAGTCTTGGTGGCGATTGATGACGAATGTTTCGCGTTAGTTCAACAGTTCAAGACAGATTGTCCTTTCTCGGATATGTTTCACTGGGCAATCAATGAAAATTCTTTACGTCAACAGTTCGATGTTCCTCGACTAATTACCCTTTGTGATAAAAACAATGTTTATTTTCGTAAGATCATTGGAACAGAAATGATCATGATTCCAGCATCTTCCTTAGAAGGATATTGTAATATATTAGAATTTAAAAATCAATCGTTTGTTTCTCGTTTATAAACATGATACTTGATTGTCAGTTTGTTTTTCGTTTATTTACGTGAAATTTGGTTCTCAACTTGTTTCTCGTCAAAGACGTATACTTCGGAAAACCCATATTTTACCTGTTCTTTTCTTGCCTCACAAAATGTCGTTTCCAGATATCATGAATAGAGCAACAAGAAGAGCATCGAGAATAAAAGAACCTGTGGATACGGGTGTCAATGAAAACTCTCAGGAAACGGAAGATGGAGTGAAACAGAAACGTCCAACGAAAAAGACGACTTCAAAAATAGTACCATCATCGGTTTATAGAAAAAAAGCTATCAAACAGGTTTGTTTTCGTTATAAGTTAAATTATTCAGCAGCTTTTTTGCAGGAACTTATTTATGAGTCTGATGACGACGACGAATTAGAATATCAGAAGAATAACTCCGCAATCGGAGGTATGAAGAGTGGTTTTGAAGAGGAAGATAACGACATTGAGGGGGAAATCAGTCCAAGTAACGACAATACTCATGGAATACATGCTCTGAAAAGAGCTCGTCATGATAGAGAACAGGTGGAACAAGTGGTTGATAATCTGACACCATCGTCTTCACGTTTTCGAAACAATGGCTATTCAGGCGATAATTTCAAGTTAAACCCACGCACATCGTTCAGTATTTCTCAACATTTGCAAGCAAATTCAGGATTCAATTCTGTAATTGGTGAGTATTCTATGCGTAATCTTAATTGTTTCTGTTATTTTCAGATAAAATCAAAAAAGAAGTCGAATCTGGAAACGTACGAGGAATCGGAGAAAGTATCATCAATGGAATAATGCAAAAGACTGTTTCTGATGTTCAGTTAGAGGTGAACAGTAAATTGAAAACACCTAATATTTCTATCTCACTTTGTAGGAGTTGTCTCATAGCCTTTCTGCTCCGCCTATCGCTATGTCCTCCTATGTTACTCAAATTATGGACGCAACCCTGGATGACATGAAATGCATCTTCATTGGTCAACAGTTCATGGTATTTTTCAGGAATTATATCAAATAGTTACGCTTTATTTTCAGTCAAAGCTGGACAAATCGGTTTCTACGTCTATACGAAAGGTAGAAGCATCAATCCATTCAATTTCTACGACAATTAAAAAAAACCATCATATCGAAGCGAAGAAAAAGAAACCGTTAGAGGGAATCCACATAATTCCGAAAGTTCCACCTTTTCCGGCTTGTAATTTGAATGAGTTGTTCGATTCTATCGCTCTTGTCGGAGACAAAGCTGTGAATCAATTAACCAATCTCTTCGTCTCAATTTTCCGCACATTTTTTTCGAATCAGTATGAGATCTGGGTGTTCTCTTACCGGCCATCTTGTCCGAAAATCGCAGACCGACATTTCAAGCCTCTCCCGGACCAACTTTTCAACGGTCTTTGTGATTTTGGTTTTGATGTTCTTCAATGCTATCTCCCGACTCATCTACTGAGTGGACCTATCGATTTTGACGACATGTAAGAGGACGAAATCCGAAAAAAAAACAACAAAGGGAATTTCAGATTTGTCCAGTCTCTCAAGGAGCAAGCAGTTCAAATTATTGAACATAGAAGAAATGTTAGAAACTCCGTGATGGACGTCGTGAAGTCTAGTATTTCTCTTGCTTTGTATGTTTCATATTCACCTACCACTCAGACTGAACAAACTATTTCAGACAGACTCTAAGAAATTACCATTACTGCTTGGTTGAAGAGAAACTATTTTATTGCGGAGTGAGTTTCACAAATTAAGTAGAAGTCAAAAAATCTAACTTCAGGCTGGTACGTCTTGTACTCAACACTTGATGTGGTCTAACGTGAAAGCACACCGAGATATGAGAAGGAAAAGAGGACTCCCTGTGGACGAATACACCGTTAACGATGTTCTAAGAAGGTATCAAAAAATTGTACCTTATGAATTAAGAAAAATTGTTTTTTCTAGCACACAAAGAAGCAACTCGGAGCCATTGTATGATCAACACGAACAAGATTTCGAGGATTACGAAGATCGTAACAATGCCACTGCCCTCTCAACATCTTCTGAGTTTCCGTCAACAAGCAACAACATTTGAAGTTCTCGCTTCACAAGTATAGTTAAGCATTTTACGTTCTTGTTGTTTTGTTATTCCTACCTGTTACTATTATTAATTATGATGTTTCACTTTGTGGTTTTTTTCAATAAATTTTCAAAAAAAAAAATCATTATAATAAGCCGCAATCCAAGCTAGAACAGAAGGCTTTTACAAGTTTCCGCCATGGTTCCCACAAGATTTAGCTGTTTTTTCGACAAGTTTACCATAAAGATACCACAAGTTTAAGCTGTTGTTAAGGCATAACTTGTGCTAGCCCTGGCTTAAACTTCGCGACAACTGCCGAGTCTGGTGAAATTTTTCACCAAGGGTCTGGTGAAGTACTTCACCAGAGGTCTGGTGAAATTTTTCACCAGAGGTCTGGTGAAATTTTTCACCAGAGGTCTGGTGAAATTTTTCACCAAGGGTCTGGTGAAGTACTTCACCAGAGGTCTGGTGAAATTTTTCACCAGAGGTCTGGTGAAATTTTTCACCAGAGGTCTGGTGAAATTTTTCACCAGAGGTCTGGTGAAATTTTTCACCAGAGGTCTGGTGAAATTTTTCACCAGAGGTCTGGTGAAACTTTTCACCAGAGGTCTGGTGAAATTTTTCACCAAGGGTCTGGTGAAGTACTTCGCCAGAGGTCTGGTGAAATTTTTCACCAGAGGTCTGGTGAAATTTTTCACCAAGGGTCTGGTGAAGTACTTCACCAGAGGTCTGGTGAAATTTTTCACCAGAGGTCTGGTGAAATTTTTCACCAGAGGTCTGGTGAAATTTTTCACCAAGGGTCTGGTGAAGTACTTCGCCAGAGGTCTGGTGAAATTTTTCACCAAGGGTCTAGTGAAGTACTTCACCAGAGGTCTGGTGAAATTTTTCACCAAGGGTCTGGTGAAGTACTTCACCAGAGGTCTGGTGAAATTTTTCACCAAGGGTCTGGTGAAGTACTTCACCAGAGGTCTGGTGAAATTTTTCACCAGAGGTCTGGTGAAATTTTTCACCAAGGGTCTGGTGAAGTACTTCACCAGAGGTCTGGTGAAATTTTTCACCAAGGGTCTGGTGAAGTACTTCACCAAGGGTCTGGTGAAATTTTTCACCAGAGGTCTGGTGAAGTACTTCACCAGAGGTCTGGTGAAATTTTTCACCAAAAGTCTGGTGAAGTACTTCACCAAGGGTCTGGTGAAATTTTTCACCAGAGGTCTGGTGAAACTTTTCACCAGAGGTCTCTCGGCATTTGTCACGAAGTTTAAGCCAAGGTTTGGCTTCCTATACAAGTTCAACCCAAGCTTCCTACAAGTTTAGGCCAAACTTTGCCACCCACGCACACCGCTATCAGCAGCTAGGGAGACCCCAAGTTTACGCCAAGTTTCTCCCAACTCTAAGCCAAGCTTCCCACAAGTTTAGGCCAAGAGTTCGTATTGATTTTTTAAGCTAATTAATTATTTTTGTTTTTCACATTTTTCTTTTAAAAACCATTTTTTCATACTGAATTATTGCTTTTTGTTACCTAATTGTATCTTTTTTCTTATTTTAGACCAAAACCAACATCAAAAACGTTTTCAAACAACTATGAAAAGTTCAAAACCTGAAGAGTATAGCCTCAACTATTCGCGTCCATCGGTTTCGAAAAGAAATAAGCGGAAAAATCGTAAGTGATGCAAATTTGGTGATATTCGGAAGTAATCATTATTTCCAGAAGAAAAGCTCGACTCATTGTTCGATTTGAACAACATTTCGAGACATGAACATTCTCACAACTTCGAAGTGGGGGACATCTCCAGTTACACAGACGATTTCGAAATTAATAGTTCAGTTAGTGATGATGAAGGGAACATCACGAGAGAAAAGGAATTCAGTAAGTTTTGAACCGAGAATAAAGGCAAACTGTACGAATGGATTTTCAGGCTTAGAAGATGCCACCAACTATATCAGTGCGATTTTTTTGAAAAACAACGTCTCAAAGTCACTCGGAAAGGATATTTTTAGTATTTCTAAAGTACTCAGCTTGTATCCATGCATTAAGTTGACTCGGATTTATTCCAAGTTAGAGGAGTGGTCTGATCACGATAGCAGAGTCTACACTTACTGTTCGTCCTGTTCCAGTTTGCTTTCTCAGGCGTTGAAAT
This sequence comes from Caenorhabditis doughertyi, assembly GCA_963572265.1. NCBI lineage: Eukaryota > Metazoa > Nematoda > Chromadorea > Rhabditida > Rhabditidae > Caenorhabditis > Caenorhabditis doughertyi. Next base: position 13,818,968 of record OY751554.1, read on the forward strand.
GCGGAAATTCTGAGTGTTCTCGATATTTAATACCACAAAACAATGTTTCCGGAAACAAAACGATTGTCACGTTTTCAATAAGGAAGCAGTTAGAGGATTTATTGAAAAACGGAGCTTTCGACCCAAGCTTTTTGGTATTTCAAGAAATGGTAAACTGTTAAACTCAACATGTTTCTTTTAGAATCAAGCTGGTCATGAATCATTATGCACTAGAGTTTGTGATACTCCGAAGTTCAAGAAAGCAAAAAAATACTATGAATCTCTTCGTCCTGACTGTGTCACATTGCTTTTGTCGCTTAATACCGATGGATTCCGGCGAAAAGGGACGAAAAGGTTTGAAATAATGAATGAATAAGGAAACCCTGTTGTCATTTAGAGGTGAATTTTGGCCACTTTATCTTGCTGCTCATGACATCTCTAATGGAACCGGAAGTTATCAAGAATATCGACCGGAATTCGCAATACTGTCAGCTATCTTGCAAACATCGGGAAAACTTCAACAAGTTGATTTTTCGTCTGTATTTCAACGGATGTTTCTGGAAATCGAATCGATCAGGTTGAATCCTATGACTGTAATTATTGGAAACACGGCTCATAAAGTTGTCGTGGAGATATTCCAAAGTATTCTGGACATGGATGTAGGTTTGAACTTTTTTCTTGTGCAAATATATTTGGCTCTTAGGCTTCAAGAAAAATTCACGGATTACCAATTTGGCTATCTCTTCGATCATGCTCTAGATGTGACGTCACTGGGAGACAAATCAAACTGAAAAAGGGAAAGACTATCTGCTGGTTTCCGATTGATAAATGCGAAGAATATGAAGACGGTTTTCGCCCAGCCAGTAAGCTCCCAAAGAATTGTAGTTATTTCATCTTTATGTGCAGAACTTTTCGAGTCACTGCTACCACCTCCTTGGAAAGACGGGTTTGATGGATTACATTTGATGCAGGAAGGAACAACTCGTGATTTGTTGAAAGATTTGTTAGGTACAGGCAAAAAGCTGAACCTGAAGTTGAAAAAGCCGACAAGAAATTCATGGGCGGTGAGAGTTTTTATTCTCTTTTCAATTATAATCAATGACTTCAGGAAGCGCTAAGCAAGACAAAGCAAGCAAAAGGAATGTCGTCCTCTGCTCTTCTGGATCCTATCCAACTGGCATCAAGAACCGGAAGTGAAGTGCAGCGGCTATATGATATTTCCATTCCAGCTCTCCTTATTTGCGAACCCAAAGGGAGCATCTCTATGCTGATGATTTTCTTGCATTGGATCACAACACGGATGATACTGGATGTGCATTTGTCCAAAAAACAATGTGAAGCACTTTTGGGAGTGGTCCCACAGTTTCGCATGATAGTCGGAACGCTTTTCCCTCGTTTTTATTCAATGAAGTTTCATGTAAGTCCTTCGATTATACAGAAGTAACAGTTCCTTCTGCAAAAATTTAGCTTCCAGTTTGTCTACGATCATTGTGTTCCACGGCTTCTGGAGGAAGGGAGTCCGTTATTAACTAGTGCGGCACCATACGAACGACTGAATCAAGTTCTGGGAAGATCTATCAATCTATTCACAACGAGATCTGTTTTAAACATGTCGAACAAGTTTATTTCTTTGCAACGAGCTTCCTTTTGCTGCCAATCAGCTGTCACCAAAATGAGCAGCCCAGTTTCTTATCCTCTTACAATGCAATCAGTTTTGGAGACGGACGCTCCTCGGAGTAATTGTCAAATTGATACTATAAAAATAGAAGATGCTGAACGACACTTCATCGCAGGTCAAGGAAAAACGTTCAAGGAGATGAGGTGACCTTCGATTAGTAAATAATCTGTGACGTCACGAGATAACTTTCAGAACTCAAATTCGTGTGAATTCGAAAACATTTTCTACGCGAATGAGCTCAAAGACATTAAGTCATGGCTGCTACGTTTACTATTTTGGTCGTGATGGCAGTGTTATGTTCGGAAGCTTAGAACGAGTCTTGGTGGCGATTGATGACGAATGTTTCGCGTTAGTTCAACAGTTCAAGACAGATTGTCCTTTCTCGGATATGTTTCACTGGGCAATCAATGAAAATTCTTTACGTCAACAGTTCGATGTTCCTCGACTAATTACCCTTTGTGATAAAAACAATGTTTATTTTCGTAAGATCATTGGAACAGAAATGATCATGATTCCAGCATCTTCCTTAGAAGGATATTGTAATATATTAGAATTTAAAAATCAATCGTTTGTTTCTCGTTTATAAACATGATACTTGATTGTCAGTTTGTTTTTCGTTTATTTACGTGAAATTTGGTTCTCAACTTGTTTCTCGTCAAAGACGTATACTTCGGAAAACCCATATTTTACCTGTTCTTTTCTTGCCTCACAAAATGTCGTTTCCAGATATCATGAATAGAGCAACAAGAAGAGCATCGAGAATAAAAGAACCTGTGGATACGGGTGTCAATGAAAACTCTCAGGAAACGGAAGATGGAGTGAAACAGAAACGTCCAACGAAAAAGACGACTTCAAAAATAGTACCATCATCGGTTTATAGAAAAAAAGCTATCAAACAGGTTTGTTTTCGTTATAAGTTAAATTATTCAGCAGCTTTTTTGCAGGAACTTATTTATGAGTCTGATGACGACGACGAATTAGAATATCAGAAGAATAACTCCGCAATCGGAGGTATGAAGAGTGGTTTTGAAGAGGAAGATAACGACATTGAGGGGGAAATCAGTCCAAGTAACGACAATACTCATGGAATACATGCTCTGAAAAGAGCTCGTCATGATAGAGAACAGGTGGAACAAGTGGTTGATAATCTGACACCATCGTCTTCACGTTTTCGAAACAATGGCTATTCAGGCGATAATTTCAAGTTAAACCCACGCACATCGTTCAGTATTTCTCAACATTTGCAAGCAAATTCAGGATTCAATTCTGTAATTGGTGAGTATTCTATGCGTAATCTTAATTGTTTCTGTTATTTTCAGATAAAATCAAAAAAGAAGTCGAATCTGGAAACGTACGAGGAATCGGAGAAAGTATCATCAATGGAATAATGCAAAAGACTGTTTCTGATGTTCAGTTAGAGGTGAACAGTAAATTGAAAACACCTAATATTTCTATCTCACTTTGTAGGAGTTGTCTCATAGCCTTTCTGCTCCGCCTATCGCTATGTCCTCCTATGTTACTCAAATTATGGACGCAACCCTGGATGACATGAAATGCATCTTCATTGGTCAACAGTTCATGGTATTTTTCAGGAATTATATCAAATAGTTACGCTTTATTTTCAGTCAAAGCTGGACAAATCGGTTTCTACGTCTATACGAAAGGTAGAAGCATCAATCCATTCAATTTCTACGACAATTAAAAAAAACCATCATATCGAAGCGAAGAAAAAGAAACCGTTAGAGGGAATCCACATAATTCCGAAAGTTCCACCTTTTCCGGCTTGTAATTTGAATGAGTTGTTCGATTCTATCGCTCTTGTCGGAGACAAAGCTGTGAATCAATTAACCAATCTCTTCGTCTCAATTTTCCGCACATTTTTTTCGAATCAGTATGAGATCTGGGTGTTCTCTTACCGGCCATCTTGTCCGAAAATCGCAGACCGACATTTCAAGCCTCTCCCGGACCAACTTTTCAACGGTCTTTGTGATTTTGGTTTTGATGTTCTTCAATGCTATCTCCCGACTCATCTACTGAGTGGACCTATCGATTTTGACGACATGTAAGAGGACGAAATCCGAAAAAAAAACAACAAAGGGAATTTCAGATTTGTCCAGTCTCTCAAGGAGCAAGCAGTTCAAATTATTGAACATAGAAGAAATGTTAGAAACTCCGTGATGGACGTCGTGAAGTCTAGTATTTCTCTTGCTTTGTATGTTTCATATTCACCTACCACTCAGACTGAACAAACTATTTCAGACAGACTCTAAGAAATTACCATTACTGCTTGGTTGAAGAGAAACTATTTTATTGCGGAGTGAGTTTCACAAATTAAGTAGAAGTCAAAAAATCTAACTTCAGGCTGGTACGTCTTGTACTCAACACTTGATGTGGTCTAACGTGAAAGCACACCGAGATATGAGAAGGAAAAGAGGACTCCCTGTGGACGAATACACCGTTAACGATGTTCTAAGAAGGTATCAAAAAATTGTACCTTATGAATTAAGAAAAATTGTTTTTTCTAGCACACAAAGAAGCAACTCGGAGCCATTGTATGATCAACACGAACAAGATTTCGAGGATTACGAAGATCGTAACAATGCCACTGCCCTCTCAACATCTTCTGAGTTTCCGTCAACAAGCAACAACATTTGAAGTTCTCGCTTCACAAGTATAGTTAAGCATTTTACGTTCTTGTTGTTTTGTTATTCCTACCTGTTACTATTATTAATTATGATGTTTCACTTTGTGGTTTTTTTCAATAAATTTTCAAAAAAAAAAATCATTATAATAAGCCGCAATCCAAGCTAGAACAGAAGGCTTTTACAAGTTTCCGCCATGGTTCCCACAAGATTTAGCTGTTTTTTCGACAAGTTTACCATAAAGATACCACAAGTTTAAGCTGTTGTTAAGGCATAACTTGTGCTAGCCCTGGCTTAAACTTCGCGACAACTGCCGAGTCTGGTGAAATTTTTCACCAGAGGTCTGGTGAAATTTTTCACCAGAGGTCTGGTGAAATTTTTCACCAGAGGTCTGGTGAAACTTTTCACCAGAGGTCTGGTGAAATTTTTCACCAAGGGTCTGGTGAAGTACTTCACCAGAGGTCTGGTGAAATTTTTCACCAGAGGTCTGGTGAAATTTTTCACCAGAGGTCTGGTGAAATTTTTCACCAGAGGTCTGGTGAAATTTTTCACCAAGGGTCTGGTGAAGTACTTCACCAGAGGTCTGGTGAAAAATTTCACCAGACCTCTGGTGAAAAATTTCACCAGACCTCTGGTGAAGTACTTCACCAGACCCTTGGTGAAAAATTTCACCAGACCTCTGGTGAAGTACTTCACCAGACCCTTGGTGAAAAATTTCACCAGACCTCTGGTGAAGTACTTCACTAGACCCTTGGTGAAAAGGTCTGGTGAAATTTTTCACCAGAGGTCTGGTGAAATTTTTCACCAGAGGTCTGGTGAAATTTTTCACCAAGGGTCTGGTGAAGTACTTCACCAGACCTCTGGTGAAGTACTTCACCAGAGGTCTGGTGAAATTTTTCACCAGAGGTCTGGTGAAATTTTTCACCAGAGGTCTGGTGAAATTTTTCACCAGAGGTCTGGTGAAATTTTTCACCAAGGGTCTGGTGAAGTACTTCACCAGAGGTCTGGTGAAATTTTTCACCAAGGGTCTGGTGAAGTACTTCACCAGAGGTCTGGTGAAATTTTTCACCAGAGGTCTGGTGAAATTTTTCACCAGAGGTCTGGTGAAATTTTTCACCAAGGGTCTGGTGAAGTACTTCACCAAGGGTCTGGTGAAATTTTTCACCAAGGGTCTGGTGAAATTTTTCACCAGAGGTCTGGTGAAATTTTTCACCAGAGGTCTGGTGAAATTTTTCACCAGAGGTCTGGTGAAACTTTTCACCAGAGGTCTGGTGAAATTTTTCACCAAGGGTCTGGTGAAGTACTTCACCAGAGGTCTGGTGAAATTTTTCACCAGAGGTCTGGTGAAATTTTTCACCAGAGGTCTGGTGAAATTTTTCACCAGAGGTCTGGTGAAATTTTTCACCAAGGGTCTGGTGAAGTACTTCACCAGAGGTCTGGTGAAAAATTTCACCAGACCTCTGGTGAAAAATTTCACCAGACCTCTGGTGAAGTACTTCACCAGACCCTTGGTGAAAAATTTCACCAGACCTCTGGTGAAGTACTTCACCAGACCCTTGGTGAAAAATTTCACCAGACCTCTGGTGAAGTACTTCACTAGACCCTTGGTGAAAAGGTCTGGTGAAATTTTTCACCAGAGGTCTGGTGAAATTTTTCACCAGAGGTCTGGTGAAATTTTTCACCAAGGGTCTGGTGAAGTACTTCACCAGACCTCTGGTGAAGTACTTCACCAGAGGTCTGGTGAAATTTTTCACCAGAGGTCTGGTGAAATTTTTCACCAGAGGTCTGGTGAAATTTTTCACCAGAGGTCTGGTGAAATTTTTCACCAAGGGTCTGGTGAAGTACTTCACCAGAGGTCTGGTGAAATTTTTCACCAAGGGTCTGGTGAAGTACTTCACCAGAGGTCTGGTGAAATTTTTCACCAGAGGTCTGGTGAAATTTTTCACCAAGGGTCTGGTGAAGTACTTCACCAAGGGTCTGGTGAAATTTTTCACCAAGGGTCTGGTGAAGTACTTCACCAAGGGTCTGGTGAAATTTTTCACCAGAGGTCTGGTGAAGTACTTCACCAGAGGTCTGGTGAAATTTTTCACCAGAGGTCTGGTGAAATTTTTCACCAGAGGTCTGGTGAAATTTTTCACCAAGGGTCTGGTGAAGTACTTCACCAGAGGTCTGGTGAAATTTTTCACCAAGGGTCTGGTGAAATTTTTCACCAAGGGTCTGGTGAAGTACTTCACCAGAGGTCTGGTGAAATTTTTCACCAAGGGTCTGGTGAAGTACTTCGCCAGAGGTCTGGTGAAATTTTTCACCAAGGGTCTGGTGAAGTACTTCACCAGAGGTCTGGTGAAATTTTTCACCAAGGGTCTGGTGAAATTTTTCACCAAGGGTCTGGTGAAGTACTTCACCAGAGGTCTGGTGAAATTTTTCACCAAGGGTCTGGTGAAGTACTTCACCAGAGGTCTGGTGAAATTTTTCACCAGAGGTCTGGTGAAATTTTTCACCAGAGGTCTGGTGAAATTTTTCACCAAGGGTCTGGTGAAGTACTTCACCAGAGGTCTGGTGAAATTTTTCACCAAGGGTCTGGTGAAGTACTTCACCAGAGGTCTGGTGAAATTTTTCACCAGAGGTCTGGTGAAATTTTTCACCAAGGGTCTGGTGAAGTACTTCACCAGAGGTCTGGTGAAATTTTTCACCAAGGGTCTGGTGAAGTACTTCACCAAGGGTCTGGTGAAATTTTTCACCAGAGGTCTGGTGAAGTACTTCACCAGAGGTCTGGTGAAATTTTTCACCAAAAGTCTGGTGAAGTACTTCACCAAGGGTCTGGTGAAATTTTTCACCAGAGGTCTGGTGAAGTACTTCACCAGAGGTCTGGTGAAATTTTTCACCAGAGGTCTGGTGAAATTTTTCACCAAGGGTCTGGTGAAGTACTTCACCAGAGGTCTGGTGAAATTTTTCACCAAGGGTCTGGTGAAGTACTTCACCAGAGGTCTGGTGAAATTTTTCACCAAGGGTCTGGTGAAATTTTTCACCAGAGGTCTGGTGAAGTACTTCACCAGAGGTCTGGTGAAATTTTTCACCAAGGGTCTGGTGAAGTACTTCACCAGAGGTCTGGTGAAATTTTTCACCAAGGGTCTGGTGAAGTACTTCACCAGAGGTCTGGTGAAATTTTTCACCAGAGGTCTGGTGAAATTTTTCACCAAGGGTCTGGTGAAGTACTTCACCAAGGGTCTGGTGAAATTTTTCACCAAGGGTCTGGTGAAGTACTTCACCAAGGGTCTGGTGAAATTTTTCACCAGAGGTCTGGTGAAGTACTTCACCAGAGGTCTGGTGAAATTTTTCACCAGAGGTCTGGTGAAATTTTTCACCAGAGGTCTGGTGAAATTTTTCACCAAGGGTCTGGTGAAGTACTTCACCAGAGGTCTGGTGAAATTTTTCACCAAGGGTCTGGTGAAATTTTTCACCAAGGGTCTGGTGAAGTACTTCACCAGAGGTCTGGTGAAATTTTTCACCAAGGGTCTGGTGAAGTACTTCGCCAGAGGTCTGGTGAAATTTTTCACCAAGGGTCTGGTGAAGTACTTCACCAGAGGTCTGGTGAAATTTTTCACCAAGGGTCTGGTGAAATTTTTCACCAAGGGTCTGGTGAAGTACTTCACCAGAGGTCTGGTGAAATTTTTCACCAAGGGTCTGGTGAAGTACTTCACCAGAGGTCTGGTGAAATTTTTCACCAGAGGTCTGGTGAAATTTTTCACCAGAGGTCTGGTGAAATTTTTCACCAAGGGTCTGGTGAAGTACTTCACCAGAGGTCTGGTGAAATTTTTCACCAAGGGTCTGGTGAAGTACTTCACCAGAGGTCTGGTGAAATTTTTCACCAGAGGTCTGGTGAAATTTTTCACCAAGGGTCTGGTGAAGTACTTCACCAGAGGTCTGGTGAAATTTTTCACCAAGGGTCTGGTGAAGTACTTCACCAAGGGTCTGGTGAAATTTTTCACCAGAGGTCTGGTGAAGTACTTCACCAGAGGTCTGGTGAAATTTTTCACCAGAGGTCTGGTGAAATTTTTCACCAGAGGTCTGGTGAAATTTTTCACCAAGGGTCTGGTGAAGTACTTCACCAGAGGTCTGGTGAAATTTTTCACCAAGGGTCTGGTGAAATTTTTCACCAAGGGTCTGGTGAAGTACTTCACCAGACCTCTGGTGAAGTACTTCACCAGAGGTCTGGTGAAATTTTTCACCAGAGGTCTGGTGAAATTTTTCACCAGAGGTCTGGTGAAATTTTTCACCAGAGGTCTGGTGAAATTTTTCACCAAGGGTCTGGTGAAGTACTTCACCAGAGGTCTGGTGAAATTTTTCACCAAGGGTCTGGTGAAGTACTTCACCAGAGGTCTGGTGAAATTTTTCACCAGAGGTCTGGTGAAATTTTTCACCAAGGGTCTGGTGAAGTACTTCACCAAGGGTCTGGTGAAATTTTTCACCAAGGGTCTGGTGAAATTTTTCACCAGAGGTCTGGTGAAATTTTTCACCAGAGGTCTGGTGAAATTTTTCACCAGAGGTCTGGTGAAACTTTTCACCAGAGGTCTGGTGAAATTTTTCACCAAGGGTCTGGTGAAGTACTTCACCAGAGGTCTGGTGAAATTTTTCACCAGAGGTCTGGTGAAATTTTTCACCAGAGGTCTGGTGAAATTTTTCACCAGAGGTCTGGTGAAATTTTTCACCAAGGGTCTGGTGAAGTACTTCACCAGAGGTCTGGTGAAAAATTTCACCAGACCTCTGGTGAAAAATTTCACCAGACCTCTGGTGAAGTACTTCACCAGACCCTTGGTGAAAAATTTCACCAGACCTCTGGTGAAGTACTTCACCAGACCCTTGGTGAAAAATTTCACCAGACCTCTGGTGAAGTACTTCACTAGACCCTTGGTGAAAAGGTCTGGTGAAATTTTTCACCAGAGGTCTGGTGAAATTTTTCACCAGAGGTCTGGTGAAATTTTTCACCAAGGGTCTGGTGAAGTACTTCACCAGACCTCTGGTGAAGTACTTCACCAGAGGTCTGGTGAAATTTTTCACCAGAGGTCTGGTGAAATTTTTCACCAGAGGTCTGGTGAAATTTTTCACCAGAGGTCTGGTGAAATTTTTCACCAAGGGTCTGGTGAAGTACTTCACCAGAGGTCTGGTGAAATTTTTCACCAGAGGTCTGGTGAAATTTTTCACCAGAGGTCTGGTGAAATTTTTCACCAGAGGTCTGGTGAAACTTTTCACCAGAGGTCTGGTGAAATTTTTCACCAAGGGTCTGGTGAAGTACTTCACCAGAGGTCTGGTGAAATTTTTCACCAGAGGTCTGGTGAAATTTTTCACCAGAGGTCTGGTGAAATTTTTCACCAGAGGTCTGGTGAAATTTTTCACCAAGGGTCTGGTGAAGTACTTCACCAGAGGTCTGGTGAAAAATTTCACCAGACCTCTGGTGAAAAATTTCACCAGACCTCTGGTGAAGTACTTCACCAGACCCTTGGTGAAAAATTTCACCAGACCTCTGGTGAAGTACTTCACCAGACCCTTGGTGAAAAATTTCACCAGACCTCTGGTGAAGTACTTCACTAGACCCTTGGTGAAAAGGTCTGGTGAAATTTTTCACCAGAGGTCTGGTGAAATTTTTCACCAGAGGTCTGGTGAAATTTTTCACCAAGGGTCTGGTGAAGTACTTCACCAGACCTCTGGTGAAGTACTTCACCAGAGGTCTGGTGAAATTTTTCACCAGAGGTCTGGTGAAATTTTTCACCAGAGGTCTGGTGAAATTTTTCACCAGAGGTCTGGTGAAATTTTTCACCAAGGGTCTGGTGAAGTACTTCACCAGAGGTCTGGTGAAATTTTTCACCAAGGGTCTGGTGAAGTACTTCACCAGAGGTCTGGTGAAATTTTTCACCAGAGGTCTGGTGAAATTTTTCACCAAGGGTCTGGTGAAGTACTTCACCAAGGGTCTGGTGAAATTTTTCACCAAGGGTCTGGTGAAGTACTTCACCAAGGGTCTGGTGAAATTTTTCACCAGAGGTCTGGTGAAGTACTTCACCAGAGGTCTGGTGAAATTTTTCACCAGAGGTCTGGTGAAATTTTTCACCAGAGGTCTGGTGAAATTTTTCACCAAGGGTCTGGTGAAGTACTTCACCAGAGGTCTGGTGAAATTTTTCACCAAGGGTCTGGTGAAATTTTTCACCAAGGGTCTGGTGAAGTACTTCACCAGAGGTCTGGTGAAATTTTTCACCAAGGGTCTGGTGAAGTACTTCGCCAGAGGTCTGGTGAAATTTTTCACCAAGGGTCTGGTGAAGTACTTCACCAGAGGTCTGGTGAAATTTTTCACCAAGGGTCTGGTGAAATTTTTCACCAAGGGTCTGGTGAAGTACTTCACCAGAGGTCTGGTGAAATTTTTCACCAAGGGTCTGGTGAAGTACTTCACCAGAGGTCTGGTGAAATTTTTCACCAGAGGTCTGGTGAAATTTTTCACCAGAGGTCTGGTGAAATTTTTCACCAAGGGTCTGGTGAAGTACTTCACCAGAGGTCTGGTGAAATTTTTCACCAAGGGTCTGGTGAAGTACTTCACCAGAGGTCTGGTGAAATTTTTCACCAGAGGTCTGGTGAAATTTTTCACCAAGGGTCTGGTGAAGTACTTCACCAGAGGTCTGGTGAAATTTTTCACCAAGGGTCTGGTGAAGTACTTCACCAAGGGTCTGGTGAAATTTTTCACCAGAGGTCTGGTGAAGTACTTCACCAGAGGTCTGGTGAAATTTTTCACCAAAAGTCTGGTGAAGTACTTCACCAAGGGTCTGGTGAAATTTTTCACCAGAGGTCTGGTGAAGTACTTCACCAGAGGTCTGGTGAAATTTTTCACCAGAGGTCTGGTGAAATTTTTCACCAAGGGTCTGGTGAAGTACTTCACCAGAGGTCTGGTGAAATTTTTCACCAAGGGTCTGGTGAAGTACTTCACCAGAGGTCTGGTGAAATTTTTCACCAAGGGTCTGGTGAAATTTTTCACCAGAGGTCTGGTGAAGTACTTCACCAGAGGTCTGGTGAAATTTTTCACCAAGGGTCTGGTGAAGTACTTCACCAGAGGTCTGGTGAAATTTTTCACCAAGGGTCTGGTGAAGTACTTCACCAGAGGTCTGGTGAAATTTTTCACCAGAGGTCTGGTGAAATTTTTCACCAAGGGTCTGGTGAAGTACTTCACCAAGGGTCTGGTGAAATTTTTCACCAAGGGTCTGGTGAAGTACTTCACCAAGGGTCTGGTGAAATTTTTCACCAGAGGTCTGGTGAAGTACTTCACCAGAGGTCTGGTGAAATTTTTCACCAGAGGTCTGGTGAAATTTTTCACCAGAGGTCTGGTGAAATTTTTCACCAAGGGTCTGGTGAAGTACTTCACCAGAGGTCTGGTGAAATTTTTCACCAAGGGTCTGGTGAAATTTTTCACCAAGGGTCTGGTGAAGTACTTCACCAGAGGTCTGGTGAAATTTTTCACCAAGGGTCTGGTGAAGTACTTCGCCAGAGGTCTGGTGAAATTTTTCACCAAGGGTCTGGTGAAGTACTTCACCAGAGGTCTGGTGAAATTTTTCACCAAGGGTCTGGTGAAATTTTTCACCAAGGGTCTGGTGAAGTACTTCACCAGAGGTCTGGTGAAATTTTTCACCAAGGGTCTGGTGAAGTACTTCACCAGAGGTCTGGTGAAATTTTTCACCAGAGGTCTGGTGAAATTTTTCACCAGAGGTCTGGTGAAATTTTTCACCAAGGGTCTGGTGAAGTACTTCACCAGAGGTCTGGTGAAATTTTTCACCAAGGGTCTGGTGAAGTACTTCACCAGAGGTCTGGTGAAATTTTTCACCAGAGGTCTGGTGAAATTTTTCACCAAGGGTCTGGTGAAGTACTTCACCAGAGGTCTGGTGAAATTTTTCACCAAGGGTCTGGTGAAGTACTTCACCAAGGGTCTGGTGAAATTTTTCACCAGAGGTCTGGTGAAGTACTTCACCAGAGGTCTGGTGAAATTTTTCACCAGAGGTCTGGTGAAATTTTTCACCAGAGGTCTGGTGAAATTTTTCACCAAGGGTCTGGTGAAGTACTTCACCAGAGGTCTGGTGAAATTTTTCACCAAGGGTCTGGTGAAATTTTTCACCAAGGGTCTGGTGAAGTACTTCACCAGACCTCTGGTGAAGTACTTCACCAGAGGTCTGGTGAAATTTTTCACCAGAGGTCTGGTGAAATTTTTCACCAGAGGTCTGGTGAAATTTTTCACCAGAGGTCTGGTGAAATTTTTCACCAAGGGTCTGGTGAAGTACTTCACCAGAGGTCTGGTGAAATTTTTCACCAAGGGTCTGGTGAAGTACTTCACCAGAGGTCTGGTGAAATTTTTCACCAGAGGTCTGGTGAAATTTTTCACCAAGGGTCTGGTGAAGTACTTCACCAAGGGTCTGGTGAAATTTTTCACCAAGGGTCTGGTGAAATTTTTCACCAGAGGTCTGGTGAAATTTTTCACCAGAGGTCTGGTGAAATTTTTCACCAGAGGTCTGGTGAAACTTTTCACCAGAGGTCTGGTGAAATTTTTCACCAAGGGTCTGGTGAAGTACTTCACCAGAGGTCTGGTGAAATTTTTCACCAGAGGTCTGGTGAAATTTTTCACCAGAGGTCTGGTGAAATTTTTCACCAGAGGTCTGGTGAAATTTTTCACCAAGGGTCTGGTGAAGTACTTCACCAGAGGTCTGGTGAAAAATTTCACCAGACCTCTGGTGAAAAATTTCACCAGACCTCTGGTGAAGTACTTCACCAGACCCTTGGTGAAAAATTTCACCAGACCTCTGGTGAAGTACTTCACCAGACCCTTGGTGAAAAATTTCACCAGACCTCTGGTGAAGTACTTCACTAGACCCTTGGTGAAAAGGTCTGGTGAAATTTTTCACCAGAGGTCTGGTGAAATTTTTCACCAGAGGTCTGGTGAAATTTTTCACCAAGGGTCTGGTGAAGTACTTCACCAGACCTCTGGTGAAGTACTTCACCAGAGGTCTGGTGAAATTTTTCACCAGAGGTCTGGTGAAATTTTTCACCAGAGGTCTGGTGAAATTTTTCACCAGAGGTCTGGTGAAATTTTTCACCAAGGGTCTGGTGAAGTACTTCACCAGAGGTCTGGTGAAATTTTTCACCAAGGGTCTGGTGAAGTACTTCACCAGAGGTCTGGTGAAATTTTTCACCAGAGGTCTGGTGAAATTTTTCACCAAGGGTCTGGTGAAGTACTTCACCAAGGGTCTGGTGAAATTTTTCACCAAGGGTCTGGTGAAGTACTTCACCAAGGGTCTGGTGAAATTTTTCACCAGAGGTCTGGTGAAGTACTTCACCAGAGGTCTGGTGAAATTTTTCACCAGAGGTCTGGTGAAATTTTTCACCAGAGGTCTGGTGAAATTTTTCACCAAGGGTCTGGTGAAGTACTTCACCAGAGGTCTGGTGAAATTTTTCACCAAGGGTCTGGTGAAATTTTTCACCAAGGGTCTGGTGAAGTACTTCACCAGAGGTCTGGTGAAATTTTTCACCAAGGGTCTGGTGAAGTACTTCGCCAGAGGTCTGGTGAAATTTTTCACCAAGGGTCTGGTGAAGTACTTCACCAGAGGTCTGGTGAAATTTTTCACCAAGGGTCTGGTGAAATTTTTCACCAAGGGTCTGGTGAAGTACTTCACCAGAGGTCTGGTGAAATTTTTCACCAAGGGTCTGGTGAAGTACTTCACCAGAGGTCTGGTGAAATTTTTCACCAGAGGTCTGGTGAAATTTTTCACCAGAGGTCTGGTGAAATTTTTCACCAAGGGTCTGGTGAAGTACTTCACCAGAGGTCTGGTGAAATTTTTCACCAAGGGTCTGGTGAAGTACTTCACCAGAGGTCTGGTGAAATTTTTCACCAGAGGTCTGGTGAAATTTTTCACCAAGGGTCTGGTGAAGTACTTCACCAGAGGTCTGGTGAAATTTTTCACCAAGGGTCTGGTGAAGTACTTCACCAAGGGTCTGGTGAAATTTTTCACCAGAGGTCTGGTGAAGTACTTCACCAGAGGTCTGGTGAAATTTTTCACCAAAAGTCTGGTGAAGTACTTCACCAAGGGTCTGGTGAAATTTTTCACCAGAGGTCTGGTGAAGTACTTCACCAGAGGTCTGGTGAAATTTTTCACCAGAGGTCTGGTGAAATTTTTCACCAAGGGTCTGGTGAAGTACTTCACCAGAGGTCTGGTGAAATTTTTCACCAAGGGTCTGGTGAAGTACTTCACCAGAGGTCTGGTGAAATTTTTCACCAAGGGTCTGGTGAAATTTTTCACCAGAGGTCTGGTGAAGTACTTCACCAGAGGTCTGGTGAAATTTTTCACCAAGGGTCTGGTGAAGTACTTCACCAGAGGTCTGGTGAAATTTTTCACCAAGGGTCTGGTGAAGTACTTCACCAGAGGTCTGGTGAAATTTTTCACCAGAGGTCTGGTGAAATTTTTCACCAAGGGTCTGGTGAAGTACTTCACCAAGGGTCTGGTGAAATTTTTCACCAAGGGTCTGGTGAAGTACTTCACCAAGGGTCTGGTGAAATTTTTCACCAGAGGTCTGGTGAAGTACTTCACCAGAGGTCTGGTGAAATTTTTCACCAGAGGTCTGGTGAAATTTTTCACCAGAGGTCTGGTGAAATTTTTCACCAAGGGTCTGGTGAAGTACTTCACCAGAGGTCTGGTGAAATTTTTCACCAAGGGTCTGGTGAAATTTTTCACCAAGGGTCTGGTGAAGTACTTCACCAGAGGTCTGGTGAAATTTTTCACCAAGGGTCTGGTGAAGTACTTCGCCAGAGGTCTGGTGAAATTTTTCACCAAGGGTCTGGTGAAGTACTTCACCAGAGGTCTGGTGAAATTTTTCACCAAGGGTCTGGTGAAATTTTTCACCAAGGGTCTGGTGAAGTACTTCACCAGAGGTCTGGTGAAATTTTTCACCAAGGGTCTGGTGAAGTACTTCACCAGAGGTCTGGTGAAATTTTTCACCAGAGGTCTGGTGAAATTTTTCACCAGAGGTCTGGTGAAATTTTTCACCAAGGGTCTGGTGAAGTACTTCACCAGAGGTCTGGTGAAATTTTTCACCAAGGGTCTGGTGAAGTACTTCACCAGAGGTCTGGTGAAATTTTTCACCAGAGGTCTGGTGAAATTTTTCACCAAGGGTCTGGTGAAGTACTTCACCAGAGGTCTGGTGAAATTTTTCACCAAGGGTCTGGTGAAGTACTTCACCAAGGGTCTGGTGAAATTTTTCACCAGAGGTCTGGTGAAGTACTTCACCAGAGGTCTGGTGAAATTTTTCACCAGAGGTCTGGTGAAATTTTTCACCAGAGGTCTGGTGAAATTTTTCACCAAGGGTCTGGTGAAGTACTTCACCAGAGGTCTGGTGAAATTTTTCACCAAGGGTCTGGTGAAATTTTTCACCAAGGGTCTGGTGAAGTACTTCACCAGAGGTCTGGTGAAATTTTTCACCAAGGGTCTGGTGAAGTACTTCGCCAGAGGTCTGGTGAAATTTTTCACCAAGGGTCTGGTGAAGTACTTCACCAGAGGTCTGGTGAAATTTTTCACCAAGGGTCTGGTGAAATTTTTCACCAAGGGTCTGGTGAAGTACTTCACCAGAGGTCTGGTGAAATTTTTCACCAAGGGTCTGGTGAAGTACTTCACCAGAGGTCTGGTGAAATTTTTCACCAGAGGTCTGGTGAAATTTTTCACCAGAGGTCTGGTGAAATTTTTCACCAAGGGTCTGGTGAAGTACTTCACCAGAGGTCTGGTGAAATTTTTCACCAAGGGTCTGGTGAAGTACTTCACCAGAGGTCTGGTGAAATTTTTCACCAGAGGTCTGGTGAAATTTTTCACCAAGGGTCTGGTGAAGTACTTCACCAGAGGTCTGGTGAAATTTTTCACCAAGGGTCTGGTGAAGTACTTCACCAAGGGTCTGGTGAAATTTTTCACCAGAGGTCTGGTGAAGTACTTCACCAGAGGTCTGGTGAAATTTTTCACCAAAAGTCTGGTGAAGTACTTCACCAAGGGTCTGGTGAAATTTTTCACCAGAGGTCTGGCGAAGTACTTCACCAGAGGTCTGGTGAAATTTTTCACCAGAGGTCTGGTGAAATTTTTCACCAAGGGTCTGGTGAAGTACTTCACCAGAGGTCTGGTGAAATTTTTCACCAAGGGTCTGGTGAAGTACTTCACCAGAGGTCTGGTGAAATTTTTCACCAAGGGTCTGGTGAAATTTTTCACCAGAGGTCTGGTGAAGTACTTCACCAGAGGTCTGGTGAAATTTTTCACCAAGGGTCTGGTGAAGTACTTCACCAGAGGTCTGGTGAAATTTTTCACCAAGGGTCTGGTGAAATTTTTCACCAAGGGTCTGGTGAAATTTTTCACCAGAGGTCTGGTGAAGTACTTCACCAGAGGTCTGGTGAAATTTTTCACCAGAGGTCTGGTGAAATTTTTCACCAGAGGTCTGGTGAAATTTTTCACCAAGGGTCTGGTGAAGTACTTCACCAGAGGTCTGGTGAAATTTTTCACCAAGGGTCTGGTGAAGTACTTCACCAGAGGTCTGGTGAAATTTTTCACCAAGGGTCTGGTGAAATTTTTCACCAAGGGTCTGGTGAAGTACTTCACCAGAGGTCTGGTGAAATTTTTCACCAAGGGTCTGGTGAAGTACTTCACCAGAGGTCTGGTGAAATTTTTCACCAGAGGTCTGGTGAAATTTTTCACCAGAGGTCTGGTGAAATTTTTCACCAGAGGTCTGGTGAAATTTTTCACCAAGGGTCTGGTGAAGTACTTCACCAGAGGTCTGGTGAAATTTTTCACCAAGGGTCTGGTGAAGTACTTCACCAGAGGTCTGGTGAAATTTTTCACCAGAGGTCTGGTGAAATTTTTCACCAAGGGTCTGGTGAAGTACTTCACCAGAGGTCTGGTGAAATTTTTCACCAAGGGTCTGGTGAAGTACTTCACCAAGGGTCTGGTGAAATTTTTCACCAGAGGTCTGGTGAAGTACTTCACCAGAGTACTGGTGAAATTTTTCACCAGAGGTCTGGTGAAATTTTTCACCAGAGGTCTGGTGAAATTTTTCACCAAGGGTCTGGTGAAGTACTTCACCAGAGGTCTGGTGAAATTTTTCACCAAGGGTCTGGTGAAGTACTTCACCAGAGGTCTGGTGAAATTTTTCACCAGAGGTCTGGTGAAATTTTTCACCAAGGGTCTGGTGAAGTACTTCACCAGAGGTCTGGTGAAATTTTTCACCAAGGGTCTGGTGAAGTACTTCACCAAGGGTCTGGTGAAATTTTTCACCAGAGGTCTGGTGAAGTACTTCACCAGAGGTCTGGTGAAATTTTTCACCAGAGGTCTGGTGAAATTTTTCACCAGAGGTCTGGTGAAATTTTTCACCAAGGGTCTGGTGAAGTACTTCACCAGAGGTCTGGTGAAATTTTTCACCAAGGGTCTGGTGAAGTACTTCACCAGAGGTCTGGTGAAATTTTTCACCAAGGGTCTGGTGAAATTTTTCACCAAGGGTCTGGTGAAGTACTTCACCAGAGGTCTGGTGAAATTTTTCACCAAGGGTCTGGTGAAGTACTTCACCAGAGGTCTGGTGAAATTTTTCACCAGAGGTCTGGTGAAATTTTTCACCAGAGGTCTGGTGAAATTTTTCACCAAGGGTCTGGTGAAGTACTTCACCAGAGGTCTGGTGAAATTTTTCACCAAGGGTCTGGTGAAGTACTTCACCAGAGGTCTGGTGAAATTTTTCACCAGAGGTCTGGTGAAATTTTTCACCAAGGGTCTGGTGAAGTACTTCACCAGAGGTCTGGTGAAATTTTTCACCAAGGGTCTGGTGAAGTACTTCACCAAGGGTCTGGTGAAATTTTTCACCAGAGGTCTGGTGAAGTACTTCACCAGAGGTCTGGTGAAATTTTTCACCAGAGGTCTGGTGAAATTTTTCACCAGAGGTCTGGTGAAATTTTTCACCAAGGGTCTGGTGAAGTACTTCACCAGAGGTCTGGTGAAATTTTTCACCAAGGGTCTGGTGAAATTTTTCACCAAGGGTCTGGTGAAGTACTTCACCAGAGGTCTGGTGAAATTTTTCACCAAGGGTCTGGTGAAGTACTTCGCCAGAGGTCTGGTGAAATTTTTCACCAAGGGTCTGGTGAAGTACTTCACCAGAGGTCTGGTGAAATTTTTCACCAAGGGTCTGGTGAAATTTTTCACCAGAGGTCTGGTGAAATTTTTCACCAGAGGTCTGGTGAAATTTTTCACCAGAGGTCTGGTGAAATTTTTCACCAAGGGTCTGGTGAAGTACTTCACCAGAGGTCTGGTGAAATTTTTCACCAAGGGTCTGGTGAAGTACTTCACCAGAGGTCTGGTGAAATTTTTCACCAAGGGTCTGGTGAAGTACTTCACCAAGGGTCTGGTGAAATTTTTCACCAGAGGTCTGGTGAAGTACTTCACCAGAGGTCTGGTGAAATTTTTCACCAGAGGTCTGGTGAAATTTTTCACCAGAGGTCTGGTGAAATTTTTCACCAAGGGTCTGGTGAAGTACTTCACCAGAGGTCTGGTGAAATTTTTCACCAAGGGTCTGGTGAAATTTTTCACCAAGGGTCTGGTGAAGTACTTCACCAGAGGTCTGGTGAAATTTTTCACCAAGGGTCTGGTGAAGTACTTCGCCAGAGGTCTGGTGAAATTTTTCACCAAGGGTCTGGTGAAGTACTTCACCAGAGGTCTGGTGAAATTTTTCACCAAGGGTCTGGTGAAGTACTTCACCAGAGGTCTGGTGAAATTTTTCACCAGAGGTCTGGTGAAATTTTTCACCAAGGGTCTGGTGAAGTACTTCACCAGAGGTCTGGTGAAATTTTTCACCAAGGGTCTGGTGAAGTACTTCACCAAGGGTCTGGTGAAATTTTTCACCAGAGGTCTGGTGAAATTTTTCACCAAGGGTCTGGTGAAGTACTTCACCAGAGGTCTGGTGAAATTTTTCACCAAGGGTCTGGTGAAGTACTTCACCAAGGGTCTGGTGAAATTTTTCACCAGAGGTCTGGTGAAGTACTTCACCAGAGGTCTGGTGAAATTTTTCACCAGAGGTCTGGTGAAATTTTTCACCAGAGGTCTGGTGAAATTTTTCACCAAGGGTCTGGTGAAGTACTTCACCAGAGGTCTGGTGAAATTTTTCACCAAGGGTCTGGTGAAATTTTTCACCAAGGGTCTGGTGAAGTACTTCACCAGAGGTCTGGTGAAATTTTTCACCAAGGGTCTGGTGAAGTACTTCGCCAGAGGTCTGGTGAAATTTTTCACCAAGGGTCTGGTGAAGTACTTCACCAGAGGTCTGGTGAAATTTTTCACCAAGGGTCTGGTGAAATTTTTCACCAAGGGTCTGGTGAAGTACTTCACCAGAGGTCTGGTGAAATTTTTCACCAAGGGTCTGGTGAAGTACTTCACCAGAGGTCTGGTGAAATTTTTCACCAGAGGTCTGGTGAAATTTTTCACCAGAGGTCTGGTGAAATTTTTCACCAAGGGTCTGGTGAAGTACTTCACCAGAGGTCTGGTGAAATTTTTCACCAAGGGTCTGGTGAAGTACTTCACCAGAGGTCTGGTGAAATTTTTCACCAGAGGTCTGGTGAAATTTTTCACCAAGGGTCTGGTGAAGTACTTCACCAGAGGTCTGGTGAAATTTTTCACCAGAGGTCTGGTGAAATTTTTCACCAGAGGTCTGGTGAAATTTTTCACCAGAGGTCTGGTGAAATTTTTCACCAAGGGTCTGGTGAAGTACTTCACCAGAGGTCTGGTGAAATTTTTCACCAAGGGTCTGGTGAAGTACTTCACCAGAGGTCTGGTGAAATTTTTCACCAAGGGTCTGGTGAAATTTTTCACCAAGGGTCTGGTGAAGTACTTCACCAGAGGTCTGGTGAAATTTTTCACCAAGGGTCTGGTGAAGTACTTCACCAGAGGTCTGGTGAAATTTTTCACCAGAGGTCTGGTGAAATTTTTCACCAGAGGTCTGGTGAAATTTTTCACCAAGGGTCTGGTGAAGTACTTCACCAGAGGTCTGGTGAAATTTTTCACCAAGGGTCTGGTGAAGTACTTCACCAGAGGTCTGGTGAAATTTTTCACCAAGGGTCTGGTGAAGTACTTCACCAAGGGTCTGGTGAAATTTTTCACCAAGGGTCTGGTGAAATTTTTCACCAGAGGTCTGGTGAAATTTTTCACCAAGGGTCTGGTGAAGTACTTCACCAGAGGTCTGGTGAAATTTTTCACCAAGGGTCTGGTGAAATTTTTCACCAAGGGTCTGGTGAAGTACTTCACCAGAGGTCTGGTGAAATTTTTCACCAAGGGTCTGGTGAAGTACTTCACCAGAGGTCTGGTGAAATTTTTCACCAAGGGTCTGGTGAAATTTTTCACCAGAGGTCTGGTGAAATTTTTCACCAAGGGTCTGGTGAAGTACTTCACCAGAGGTCTGGTGAAATTTTTCACCAGAGGTCTGGTGAAATTTTTCACCAGAGGTCTGGTGAAATTTTTCACCAAGGGTCTGGTGAAGTACTTCACCAGAGGTCTGGTGAAATTTTTCACCAAGGGTCTGGTGAAGTACTTCACCAGAGGTCTGGTGAAATTTTTCACCAAGGGTCTGGTGAAGTACTTCACCAAGGGTCTGGTGAAATTTTTCACCAGAGGTCTGGTGAAGTACTTCACCAGAGGTCTGGTGAAATTTTTCACCAAGGGTCTGGTGAAATTTTTCACCAAGGGTCTGGTGAAGTACTTCACCAGAGGTCTGGTGAAATTTTTCACCAAGGGTCTGGTGAAGTACTTCACCAGAGGTCTGGTGAAATTTTTCACCAAGGGTCTGGTGAAGTACTTCACCAAGGGTCTGGTGAAATTTTTCACCAGAGGTCTGGTGAAGTACTTCACCAGAGGTCTGGTGAAATTTTTCACCAGAGGTCTGGTGAAATTTTTCACCAGAGGTCTGGTGAAATTTTTCACCAAGGGTCTGGTGAAGTACTTCACCAGAGGTCTGGTGAAATTTTTCACCAAGGGTCTGGTGAAATTTTTCACCAAGGGTCTGGTGAAGTACTTCACCAGAGGTCTGGTGAAATTTTTCACCAAGGGTCTGGTGAAGTACTTCGCCAGAGGTCTGGTGAAATTTTTCACCAAGGGTCTGGTGAAGTACTTCACCAGAGGTCTGGTGAAATTTTTCACCAAGGGTCTGGTGAAATTTTTCACCAGAGGTCTGGTGAAATTTTTCACCAGAGGTCTGGTGAAATTTTTCACCAGAGGTCTGGTGAAATTTTTCACCAGAGGTCTGGTGAAATTTTTCACCAAGGGTCTGGTGAAGTACTTCACCAGAGGTCTGGTGAAATTTTTCACCAGAGGTCTGGTGAAATTTTTCACCAGAGGTCTGGTGAAATTTTTCACCAAGGGTCTGGTGAAGTACTTCACCAGAGGTCTGGTGAAATTTTTCACCAAGGGTCTGGTGAAGTACTTCACCAGAGGTCTGGTGAAATTTTTCACCAAGGGTCTGGTGAAGTACTTCACCAGAGGTCTGGTGAAATTTTTCACCAAGGGTCTGGTGAAATTTTTCACCAAGGGTCTGGTGAAGTACTTCACCAGAGGTCTGGTGAAATTTTTCACCAGAGGTCTGGTGAAATTTTTCACCAAGGGTCTGGTGAAGTACTTCACCAGAGGTCTGGTGAAATTTTTCACCAAGGGTCTGGTGAAATTTTTCACCAAGGGTCTGGTGAAGTACTTCACCAGAGGTCTGGTGAAATTTTTCACCAAGGGTCTGGTGAAGTACTTCGCCAGAGGTCTGGTGAAATTTTTCACCAAGGGTCTGGTGAAGTACTTCACCAGAGGTCTGGTGAAATTTTTCACCAAGGGTCTGGTGAAGTACTTCACCAGAGGTCTGGTGAAATTTTTCACCAGAGGTCTGGTGAAATTTTTCACCAAGGGTCTGGTGAAGTACTTCACCAGAGGTCTGGTGAAATTTTTCACCAAGGGTCTGGTGAAGTACTTCACCAAGGGTCTGGTGAAATTTTTCACCAGAGGTCTGGTGAAATTTTTCACCAAGGGTCTGGTGAAGTACTTCACCAGAGGTCTGGTGAAATTTTTCACCAAGGGTCTGGTGAAGTACTTCACCAAGGGTCTGGTGAAATTTTTCACCAGAGGTCTGGTGAAGTACTTCACCAGAGGTCTGGTGAAATTTTTCACCAGAGGTCTGGTGAAATTTTTCACCAGAGGTCTGGTGAAATTTTTCACCAAGGGTCTGGTGAAGTACTTCACCAGAGGTCTGGTGAAATTTTTCACCAAGGGTCTGGTGAAATTTTTCACCAAGGGTCTGGTGAAGTACTTCACCAGAGGTCTGGTGAAATTTTTCACCAAGGGTCTGGTGAAGTACTTCGCCAGAGGTCTGGTGAAATTTTTCACCAAGGGTCTGGTGAAGTACTTCACCAGAGGTCTGGTGAAATTTTTCACCAAGGGTCTGGTGAAATTTTTCACCAAGGGTCTGGTGAAGTACTTCACCAGAGGTCTGGTGAAATTTTTCACCAAGGGTCTGGTGAAGTACTTCACCAGAGGTCTGGTGAAATTTTTCACCAGAGGTCTGGTGAAATTTTTCACCAGAGGTCTGGTGAAATTTTTCACCAAGGGTCTGGTGAAGTACTTCACCAGAGGTCTGGTGAAATTTTTCACCAAGGGTCTGGTGAAGTACTTCACCAGAGGTCTGGTGAAATTTTTCACCAGAGGTCTGGTGAAATTTTTCACCAAGGGTCTGGTGAAGTACTTCACCAGAGGTCTGGTGAAATTTTTCACCAGAGGTCTGGTGAAATTTTTCACCAGAGGTCTGGTGAAATTTTTCACCAGAGGTCTGGTGAAATTTTTCACCAAGGGTCTGGTGAAGTACTTCACCAGAGGTCTGGTGAAATTTTTCACCAAGGGTCTGGTGAAGTACTTCACCAGAGGTCTGGTGAAATTTTTCACCAAGGGTCTGGTGAAATTTTTCACCAAGGGTCTGGTGAAGTACTTCACCAGAGGTCTGGTGAAATTTTTCACCAAGGGTCTGGTGAAGTACTTCACCAGAGGTCTGGTGAAATTTTTCACCAGAGGTCTGGTGAAATTTTTCACCAAGGGTCTGGTGAAGTACTTCACCAGAGGTCTGGTGAAATTTTTCACCAAGGGTCTGGTGAAATTTTTCACCAAGGGTCTGGTGAAGTACTTCACCAGAGGTCTGGTGAAATTTTTCACCAAGGGTCTGGTGAAGTACTTCGCCAGAGGTCTGGTGAAATTTTTCACCAAGGGTCTGGTGAAGTACTTCACCAGAGGTCTGGTGAAATTTTTCACCAAGGGTCTGGTGAAATTTTTCACCAGAGGTCTGGTGAAATTTTTCACCAGAGGTCTGGTGAAATTTTTCACCAGAGGTCTGGTGAAATTTTTCACCAAGGGTCTGGTGAAGTACTTCACCAGAGGTCTGGTGAAATTTTTCACCAAGGGTCTGGTGAAGTACTTCACCAGAGGTCTGGTGAAATTTTTCACCAAGGGTCTGGTGAAGTACTTCACCAAGGGTCTGGTGAAATTTTTCACCAGAGGTCTGGTGAAGTACTTCACCAGAGGTCTGGTGAAATTTTTCACCAGAGGTCTGGTGAAATTTTTCACCAGAGGTCTGGTGAAATTTTTCACCAAGGGTCTGGTGAAGTACTTCACCAGAGGTCTGGTGAAATTTTTCACCAAGGGTCTGGTGAAATTTTTCACCAAGGGTCTGGTGAAGTACTTCACCAGAGGTCTGGTGAAATTTTTCACCAAGGGTCTGGTGAAGTACTTCGCCAGAGGTCTGGTGAAATTTTTCACCAAGGGTCTGGTGAAGTATTTCACCAGAGGTCTGGTGAAATTTTTCACCAAGGGTCTGGTGAAGTACTTCACCAGAGGTCTGGTGAAATTTTTCACCAGAGGTCTGGTGAAATTTTTCACCAAGGGTCTGGTGAAGTACTTCACCAGAGGTCTGGTGAAATTTTTCACCAAGGGTCTGGTGAAGTACTTCACCAAGGGTCTGGTGAAATTTTTCACCAGAGGTCTGGTGAAGTACTTCACCAGAGGTCTGGTGAAATTTTTCACCAGAGGTCTGGTGAAATTTTTCACCAGAGGTCTGGTGAAATTTTTCACCAAGGGTCTGGTGAAGTACTTCACCAGAGGTCTGGTGAAATTTTTCACCAAGGGTCTGGTGAAATTTTTCACCAAGGGTCTGGTGAAGTACTTCACCAGAGGTCTGGTGAAATTTTTCACCAAGGGTCTGGTGAAGTACTTCGCCAGAGGTCTGGTGAAATTTTTCACCAAGGGTCTGGTGAAGTACTTCACCAGAGGTCTGGTGAAATTTTTCACCAAGGGTCTGGTGAAATTTTTCACCAAGGGTCTGGTGAAGTACTTCACCAGAGGTCTGGTGAAATTTTTCACCAAGGGTCTGGTGAAGTACTTCACCAGAGGTCTGGTGAAATTTTTCACCAGAGGTCTGGTGAAATTTTTCACCAGAGGTCTGGTGAAATTTTTCACCAAGGGTCTGGTGAAGTACTTCACCAGAGGTCTGGTGAAATTTTTCACCAAGGGTCTGGTGAAGTACTTCACCAGAGGTCTGGTGAAATTTTTCACCAGAGGTCTGGTGAAATTTTTCACCAAGGGTCTGGTGAAGTACTTCACCAGAGGTCTGGTGAAATTTTTCACCAGAGGTCTGGTGAAATTTTTCACCAAGGGTCTGGTGAAGTACTTCACCAGAGGTCTGGTGAAATTTTTCACCAAGGGTCTGGTGAAATTTTTCACCAAGGGTCTGGTGAAGTACTTCACCAGAGGTCTGGTGAAATTTTTCACCAGAGGTCTGGTGAAATTTTTCACCAAGGGTCTGGTGAAGTACTTCACCAGAGGTCTGGTGAAATTTTTCACCAGAGGTCTGGTGAAATTTTTCACCAGAGGTCTGGTGAAATTTTTCACCAGAGGTCTGGTGAAATTTTTCACCAAGGGTCTGGTGAAGTACTTCACCAGAGGTCTGGTGAAATTTTTCACCAAGGGTCTGGTGAAGTACTTCACCAGAGGTCTGGTGAAATTTTTCACCAAGGGTCTGGTGAAATTTTTCACCAAGGGTCTGGTGAAGTACTTCACCAGAGGTCTGGTGAAATTTTTCACCAAGGGTCTGGTGAAGTACTTCACCAGAGGTCTGGTGAAATTTTTCACCAGAGGTCTGGTGAAATTTTTCACCAAGGGTCTGGTGAAGTACTTCACCAGAGGTCTGGTGAAATTTTTCACCAAGGGTCTGGTGAAATTTTTCACCAAGGGTCTGGTGAAGTACTTCACCAGAGGTCTGGTGAAATTTTTCACCAAGGGTCTGGTGAAGTACTTCGCCAGAGGTCTGGTGAAATTTTTCACCAAGGGTCTGGTGAAGTACTTCACCAGAGGTCTGGTGAAATTTTTCACCAAGGGTCTGGTGAAATTTTTCACCAGAGGTCTGGTGAAATTTTTCACCAGAGGTCTGGTGAAATTTTTCACCAGAGGTCTGGTGAAATTTTTCACCAAGGGTCTGGTGAAGTACTTCACCAGAGGTCTGGTGAAATTTTTCACCAAGGGTCTGGTGAAGTACTTCACCAGAGGTCTGGTGAAATTTTTCACCAAGGGTCTGGTGAAGTACTTCACCAAGGGTCTGGTGAAATTTTTCACCAGAGGTCTGGTGAAGTACTTCACCAGAGGTCTGGTGAAATTTTTCACCAGAGGTCTGGTGAAATTTTTCACCAGAGGTCTGGTGAAATTTTTCACCAAGGGTCTGGTGAAGTACTTCACCAGAGGTCTGGTGAAATTTTTCACCAAGGGTCTGGTGAAATTTTTCACCAAGGGTCTGGTGAAGTACTTCACCAGAGGTCTGGTGAAATTTTTCACCAAGGGTCTGGTGAAGTACTTCGCCAGAGGTCTGGTGAAATTTTTCACCAAGGGTCTGGTGAAGTATTTCACCAGAGGTCTGGTGAAATTTTTCACCAAGGGTCTGGTGAAGTACTTCACCAGAGGTCTGGTGAAATTTTTCACCAGAGGTCTGGTGAAATTTTTCACCAAGGGTCTGGTGAAGTACTTCACCAGAGGTCTGGTGAAATTTTTCACCAAGGGTCTGGTGAAGTACTTCACCAAGGGTCTGGTGAAATTTTTCACCAGAGGTCTGGTGAAGTACTTCACCAGAGGTCTGGTGAAATTTTTCACCAGAGGTCTGGTGAAATTTTTCACCAGAGGTCTGGTGAAATTTTTCACCAAGGGTCTGGTGAAGTACTTCACCAGAGGTCTGGTGAAATTTTTCACCAAGGGTCTGGTGAAATTTTTCACCAAGGGTCTGGTGAAGTACTTCACCAGAGGTCTGGTGAAATTTTTCACCAAGGGTCTGGTGAAGTACTTCGCCAGAGGTCTGGTGAAATTTTTCACCAAGGGTCTGGTGAAGTACTTCACCAGAGGTCTGGTGAAATTTTTCACCAAGGGTCTGGTGAAATTTTTCACCAAGGGTCTGGTGAAGTACTTCACCAGAGGTCTGGTGAAATTTTTCACCAAGGGTCTGGTGAAGTACTTCACCAGAGGTCTGGTGAAATTTTTCACCAGAGGTCTGGTGAAATTTTTCACCAGAGGTCTGGTGAAATTTTTCACCAAGGGTCTGGTGAAGTACTTCACCAGAGGTCTGGTGAAATTTTTCACCAAGGGTCTGGTGAAGTACTTCACCAGAGGTCTGGTGAAATTTTTCACCAGAGGTCTGGTGAAATTTTTCACCAAGGGTCTGGTGAAGTACTTCACCAGAGGTCTGGTGAAATTTTTCACCAGAGGTCTGGTGAAATTTTTCACCAAGGGTCTGGTGAAGTACTTCACCAGAGGTCTGGTGAAATTTTTCACCAAGGGTCTGGTGAAATTTTTCACCAAGGGTCTGGTGAAGTACTTCACCAGAGGTCTGGTGAAATTTTTCACCAAGGGTCTGGTGAAGTACTTCGCCAGAGGTCTGGTGAAATTTTTCACCAAGGGTCTGGTGAAGTACTTCACCAGAGGTCTGGTGAAATTTTTCACCAAGGGTCTGGTGAAGTACTTCACCAGAGGTCTGGTGAAATTTTTCACCAGAGGTCTGGTGAAATTTTTCACCAGAGGTCTGGTGAAATTTTTCACCAAGGGTCTGGTGAAGTACTTCACCAGAGGTCTGGTGAAATTTTTCACCAAGGGTCTGGTGAAATTTTTCACCAAGGGTCTGGTGAAGTACTTCACCAGAGGTCTGGTGAAATTTTTCACCAAGGGTCTGGTGAAGTACTTCGCCAGAGGTCTGGTGAAATTTTTCACCAAGGGTCTGGTGAAGTACTTCACCAGAGGTCTGGTGAAATTTTTCACCAAGGGTCTGGTGAAGTACTTCACCAGAGGTCTGGTGAAATTTTTCACCAGAGGTCTGGTGAAATTTTTCACCAGAGGTCTGGTGAAATTTTTCACCAAGGGTCTGGTGAAGTACTTCACCAGAGGTCTGGTGAAATTTTTCACCAAGGGTCTGGTGAAGTACTTCACCAGAGGTCTGGTGAAATTTTTCACCAGAGGTCTGGTGAAATTTTTCACCAAGGGTCTGGTGAAGTACTTCACCAGAGGTCTGGTGAAATTTTTCACCAAGGGTCTGGTGAAGTACTTCACCAAGGGTCTGGTGAAATTTTTCACCAGAGGTCTGGTGAAGTACTTCACCAGAGGTCTGGTGAAATTTTTCACCAAAAGTCTGGTGAAGTACTTCACCAAGGGTCTGGTGAAATTTTTCACCAGAGGTCTGGTGAAATTTTTCACCAGAGGTCTGGTGAATTTTTTCACCAAGGGTCTGGTGAAGTACTTCACCAGAGGTCTGGTGAAATTTTTCACCAAGGGTCTGGTGAAATTTTTCACCAAGGGTCTGGTGAAATTTTTCACCAGAGGTCTGGTGAAATTTTTCACCAGAGGTCTGGTGAAATTTTTCACCAGAGGTCTGGTGAAACTTTTCACCAGAGGTCTGGTGAAATTTTTCACCAAGGGTCTGGTGAAGTACTTCACCAGAGGTCTGGTGAAATTTTTCACCAAGGGTCTGGTGAAGTACTTCACCAGAGGTCTGGTGAAATTTTTCACCAAGGGTCTGGTGAAATTTTTCACCAAGGGTCTGGTGAAGTACTTCACCAGAGGTCTGGTGAAATTTTTCACCAAGGGTCTGGTGAAATTTTTCACCAAGGGTCTGGTGAAGTACTTCACCAAGGGTCTGGTGAAGTACTTCACCAGAGGTCTGGTGAAATTTTTCACCAAGGGTCTGGTGAAATTTTTCACCAAGGGTCTGGTGAAATTTTTCACCAGAGGTCTGGTGAAGTACTTCACCAGAGGTCTGGTGAAATTTTTCACCAGAGGTCTGGTGAAATTTTTCACCAGAGGTCTGGTGAAATTTTTCACCAAGGGTCTGGTGAAGTACTTCACCAGAGGTCTGGTGAAATTTTTCACCAAGGGTCTGGTGAAGTACTTCACCAGAGGTCTGGTGAAATTTTTCACCAAGGGTCTGGTGAAATTTTTCACCAAGGGTCTGGTGAAGTACTTCACCAGAGGTCTGGTGAAATTTTTCACCAAGGGTCTGGTGAAGTACTTCACCAGAGGTCTGGTGAAATTTTTCACCAGAGGTCTGGTGAAATTTTTCACCAGAGGTCTGGTGAAATTTTTCACCAAGGGTCTGGTGAAGTACTTCACCAGAGGTCTGGTGAAATTTTTCACCAGAGGTCTGGTGAAATTTTTCACCAAGGGTCTGGTGAAGTACTTCACCAGAGGTCTGGTGAAATTTTTCACCAAGGGTCTGGTGAAGTACTTCACCAAGGGTCTGGTGAAATTTTTCACCAGAGGTCTGGTGAAATTTTTCACCAGAGGTCTGGTGAAATTTTTCACCAAGGGTCTGGTGAAGTACTTCACCAGAGGTCTGGTGAAATTTTTCACCAAGGGTCTGGTGAAGTACTTCACCAGAGGTCTGGTGAAATTTTTCACCAGAGGTCTGGTGAAATTTTTCACCAAGGGTCTGGTGAAGTACTTCACCAGAGGTCTGGTGAAATTTTTCACCAAGGGTCTGGTGAAGTACTTCACCAAGGGTCTGGTGAAATTTTTCACCAGAGGTCTGGTGAAGTACTTCACCAGAGGTCTGGTGAAATTTTTCACCAGAGGTCTGGTGAAATTTTTCACCAGAGGTCTGGTGAAATTTTTCACCAAGGGTCTGGTGAAGTACTTCACCAGAGGTCTGGTGAAATTTTTCACCAAGGGTCTGGTGAAGTACTTCACCAGAGGTCTGGTGAAATTTTTCACCAAGGGTCTGGTGAAGTACTTCACCAAGGGTCTGGTGAAATTTTTCACCAGAGGTCTGGTGAAGTACTTCACCAGAGGTCTGGTGAAATTTTTCACCAGAGGTCTGGTGAAGTACTTCACCAGAGGTCTGGTGAAATTTTTCACCAGAGGTCTGGTGAAATTTTTCACCAAGGGTCTGGTGAAGTACTTCACCAGAGGTCTGGTGAAATTTTTCACCAGAGGTCTGGTGAAATTTTTCACCAGAGGTCTGGTGAAATTTTTCACCAAGGGTCTGGTGAAGTACTTCACCAGAGGTCTGGTGAAATTTTTCACCAAGGGTCTGGTGAAGTACTTCACCAGAGGTCTGGTGAAATTTTTCACCAGAGGTCTGGTGAAATTTTTCACCAAGGGTCTGGTGAAGTACTTCACCAGAGGTCTGGTGAAATTTTTCACCAAGGGTCTGGTGAAGTACTTCACCAAGGGTCTGGTGAAATTTTTCACCAGAGGTCTGGTGAAGTACTTCACCAGAGGTCTGGTGAAATTTTTCACCAGAGGTCTGGTGAAATTTTTCACCAGAGGTCTGGTGAAATTTTTCACCAAGGGTCTGGTGAAGTACTTCACCAGAGGTCTGGTGAAATTTTTCACCAAGGGTCTGGTGAAATTTTTCACCAAGGGTCTGGTGAAGTACTTCACCAGAGGTCTGGTGAAATTTTTCACCAAGGGTCTGGTGAAGTACTTCACCAGAGGTCTGGTGAAATTTTTCACCAAGGGTCTGGTGAAATTTTTCACCAAGGGTCTGGTGAAGTACTTCACCAGAGGTCTGGTGAAATTTTTCACCAAGGGTCTGGTGAAGTACTTCACCAGAGGTCTGGTGAAATTTTTCACCAGAGGTCTGGTGAAATTTTTCACCAGAGGTCTGGTGAAATTTTTCACCAAGGGTCTGGTGAAGTACTTCACCAGAGGTCTGGTGAAATTTTTCACCAAGGGTCTGGTGAAGTACTTCACCAGAGGTCTGGTGAAATTTTTCACCAGAGGTCTGGTGAAATTTTTCACCAAGGGTCTGGTGAAGTACTTCACCAGAGGTCTGGTGAAATTTTTCACCAGAGGTCTGGTGAAATTTTTCACCAAGGGTCTGGTGAAGTACTTCACCAGAGGTCTGGTGAAATTTTTCACCAAGGGTCTGGTGAAATTTTTCACCAAGGGTCTGGTGAAGTACTTCACCAGAGGTCTGGTGAAATTTTTCACCAAGGGTCTGGTGAAGTACTTCGCCAGAGGTCTGGTGAAATTTTTCACCAAGGGTCTGGTGAAGTACTTCACCAGAGGTCTGGTGAAATTTTTCACCAAGGGTCTGGTGAAATTTTTCACCAAGGGTCTGGTGAAGTACTTCACCAGAGGTCTGGTGAAATTTTTCACCAAGGGTCTGGTGAAGTACTTCACCAGAGGTCTGGTGAAATTTTTCACCAGAGGTCTGGTGAAATTTTTCACCAGAGGTCTGGTGAAATTTTTCACCAAGGGTCTGGTGAAGTACTTCACCAGAGGTCTGGTGAAATTTTTCACCAAGGGTCTGGTGAAGTACTTCACCAGAGGTCTGGTGAAATTTTTCACCAAGGGTCTGGTGAAGTACTTCACCAGAGGTCTGGTGAAATTTTTCACCAGAGGTCTGGTGAAATTTTTCACCAAGGGTCTGGTGAAGTACTTCACCAGAGGTCTGGTGAAATTTTTCACCAAGGGTCTGGTGAAGTACTTCACCAAGGGTCTGGTGAAATTTTTCACCAGAGGTCTGGTGAAGTACTTCACCAGAGGTCTGGTGAAATTTTTCACCAGAGGTCTGGTGAAATTTTTCACCAGAGGTCTGGTGAAATTTTTCACCAAGGGTCTGGTGAAGTACTTCACCAGAGGTCTGGTGAAATTTTTCACCAAGGGTCTGGTGAAGTACTTCACCAGAGGTCTGGTGAAATTTTTCACCAAGGGTCTGGTGAAGTACTTCACCAAGGGTCTGGTGAAATTTTTCACCAGAGGTCTGGTGAAGTACTTCACCAGAGGTCTGGTGAAATTTTTCACCAGAGGTCTGGTGAAATTTTTCACCAGAGGTCTGGTGAAATTTTTCACCAAGGGTCTGGTGAAGTACTTCACCAGAGGTCTGGTGAAATTTTTCACCAAGGGTCTGGTGAAATTTTTCACCAAGGGTCTGGTGAAGTACTTCACCAGAGGTCTGGTGAAATTTTTCACCAAGGGTCTGGTGAAGTACTTCACCAGAGGTCTGGTGAAATTTTTCACCAGAGGTCTGGTGAAATTTTTCACCAGAGGTCTGGTGAAATTTTTCACCAAGGGTCTGGTGAAGTACTTCACCAGAGGTCTGGTGAAATTTTTCACCAAGGGTCTGGTGAAGTACTTCACCAGAGGTCTGGTGAAATTTTTCACCAGAGGTCTGGTGAAATTTTTCACCAAGGGTCTGGTGAAGTACTTCACCAGAGGTCTGGTGAAATTTTTCACCAGAGGTCTGGTGAAATTTTTCACCAAGGGTCTGGTGAAGTACTTCACCAGAGGTCTGGTGAAATTTTTCACCAAGGGTCTGGTGAAATTTTTCACCAAGGGTCTGGTGAAGTACTTCACCAGAGGTCTGGTGAAATTTTTCACCAAGGGTCTGGTGAAGTACTTCGCCAGAGGTCTGGTGAAATTTTTCACCAAGGGTCTGGTGAAGTACTTCACCAGAGGTCTGGTGAAATTTTTCACCAAGGGTCTGGTGAAGTACTTCACCAGAGGTCTGGTGAAATTTTTCACCAGAGGTCTGGTGAAATTTTTCACCAGAGGTCTGGTGAAATTTTTCACCAAGGGTCTGGTGAAGTACTTCACCAGAGGTCTGGTGAAATTTTTCACCAAGGGTCTGGTGAAATTTTTCACCAAGGGTCTGGTGAAGTACTTCACCAGAGGTCTGGTGAAATTTTTCACCAAGGGTCTGGTGAAGTACTTCGCCAGAGGTCTGGTGAAATTTTTCACCAAGGGTCTGGTGAAGTACTTCACCAGAGGTCTGGTGAAATTTTTCACCAAGGGTCTGGTGAAGTACTTCACCAGAGGTCTGGTGAAATTTTTCACCAGAGGTCTGGTGAAATTTTTCACCAGAGGTCTGGTGAAATTTTTCACCAAGGGTCTGGTGAAGTACTTCACCCGAGGTCTGGTGAAATTTTTCACCAAGGGTCTGGTGAAGTACTTCACCAGAGGTCTGGTGAAATTTTTCACCAGAGGTCTGGTGAAATTTTTCACCAAGGGTCTGGTGAAGTACTTCACCAGAGGTCTGGTGAAATTTTTCACCAAGGGTCTGGTGAAGTACTTCACCAAGGGTCTGGTGAAATTTTTCACCAGAGGTCTGGTGAAGTACTTCACCAAGGGTCTGGTGAAATTTTTCACCAGAGGTCTGGTGAAATTTTTCACCAGAGGTCTGGTGAATTTTTTCACCAAGGGTCTGGTGAAGTACTTCACCAAGGGTCTGGTGAAATTTTTCACCAAAAGTCTGGTGAAGTACTTCACCAAGGGTCTGGTGAAATTTTTCACCAGAGGTCTGGTGAAATTTTTCACCAGAGGTCTGGTGAATTTTTTCACCAAGGGTCTGGTGAAGTACTTCACCAGAGGTCTGGTGAAATTTTTCACCAAGGGTCTGGTGAAATTTTTCACCAAGGGTCTGGTGAAATTTTTCACCAGAGGTCTGGTGAAATTTTTCACCAGAGGTCTGGTGAAATTTTTCACCAGAGGTCTGGTGAAACTTTTCACCAGAGGTCTGGTGAAATTTTTCACCAAGGGTCTGGTGAAGTACTTCACCAAGGGTCTGGTGAAGTACTTCACCAGAGGTCTGGTGAAATTTTTCACCAAGGGTCTGGTGAAATTTTTCACCAAGGGTCTGGTGAAATTTTTCACCAGAGGTCTGGTGAAGTACTTCACCAGAGGTCTGGTGAAATTTTTCACCAGAGGTCTGGTGAAATTTTTCACCAGAGGTCTGGTGAAATTTTTCACCAAGGGTCTGGTGAAGTACTTCACCAGAGGTCTGGTGAAATTTTTCACCAAGGGTCTGGTGAAGTACTTCACCAGAGGTCTGGTGAAATTTTTCACCAAGGGTCTGGTGAAATTTTTCACCAAGGGTCTGGTGAAGTACTTCACCAGAGGTCTGGTGAAATTTTTCACCAAGGGTCTGGTGAAGTACTTCACCAGAGGTCTGGTGAAATTTTTCACCAGAGGTCTGGTGAAATTTTTCACCAGAGGTCTGGTGAAATTTTTCACCAAGGGTCTGGTGAAGTACTTCACCAGAGGTCTGGTGAAATTTTTCACCAGAGGTCTGGTGAAATTTTTCACCAAGGGTCTGGTGAAGTACTTCACCAGAGGTCTGGTGAAATTTTTCACCAGAGGTCTGGTGAAATTTTTCACCAGAGGTCTGGTGAAATTTTTCACCAAGGGTCTGGTGAAGTACTTCACCAGAGGTCTGGTGAAATTTTTCACCAAGGGTCTGGTGAAGTACTTCACCAGAGGTCTGGTGAAATTTTTCACCAGAGGTCTGGTGAAATTTTTCACCAAGGGTCTGGTGAAGTACTTCACCAGAGGTCTGGTGAAATTTTTCACCAAGGGTCTGGTGAAGTACTTCACCAAGGGTCTGGTGAAATTTTTCACCAGAGGTCTGGTGAAGTACTTCACCAGAGGTCTGGTGAAATTTTTCACCAGAGGTCTGGTGAAATTTTTCACCAGAGGTCTGGTGAAATTTTTCACCAAGGGTCTGGTGAAGTACTTCACCAGAGGTCTGGTGAAATTTTTCACCAAGGGTCTGGTGAAATTTTTCACCAAGGGTCTGGTGAAGTACTTCACCAGAGGTCTGGTGAAATTTTTCACCAAGGGTCTGGTGAAGTACTTCACCAGAGGTCTGGTGAAATTTTTCACCAAGGGTCTGGTGAAATTTTTCACCAAGGGTCTGGTGAAGTACTTCACCAGAGGTCTGGTGAAATTTTTCACCAAGGGTCTGGTGAAGTACTTCACCAGAGGTCTGGTGAAATTTTTCACCAGAGGTCTGGTGAAATTTTTCACCAGAGGTCTGGTGAAATTTTTCACCAAGGGTCTGGTGAAGTACTTCACCAGAGGTCTGGTGAAATTTTTCACCAAGGGTCTGGTGAAGTACTTCACCAGAGGTCTGGTGAAATTTTTCACCAGAGGTCTGGTGAAATTTTTCACCAAGGGTCTGGTGAAGTACTTCACCAGAGGTCTGGTGAAATTTTTCACCAGAGGTCTGGTGAAATTTTTCACCAAGGGTCTGGTGAAGTACTTCACCAGAGGTCTGGTGAAATTTTTCACCAAGGGTCTGGTGAAATTTTTCACCAAGGGTCTGGTGAAGTACTTCACCAGAGGTCTGGTGAAATTTTTCACCAAGGGTCTGGTGAAGTACTTCGCCAGAGGTCTGGTGAAATTTTTCACCAAGGGTCTGGTGAAGTACTTCACCAGAGGTCTGGTGAAATTTTTCACCAAGGGTCTGGTGAAATTTTTCACCAAGGGTCTGGTGAAGTACTTCACCAGAGGTCTGGTGAAATTTTTCACCAAGGGTCTGGTGAAGTACTTCACCAGAGGTCTGGTGAAATTTTTCACCAGAGGTCTGGTGAAATTTTTCACCAGAGGTCTGGTGAAATTTTTCACCAAGGGTCTGGTGAAGTACTTCACCAGAGGTCTGGTGAAATTTTTCACCAAGGGTCTGGTGAAGTACTTCACCAGAGGTCTGGTGAAATTTTTCACCAAGGGTCTGGTGAAGTACTTCACCAGAGGTCTGGTGAAGTACTTCACCAGAGGTCTGGTGAAATTTTTCACCAGAGGTCTGGTGAAATTTTTCACCAAGGGTCTGGTGAAGTACTTCACCAGAGGTCTGGTGAAATTTTTCACCAAGGGTCTGGTGAAGTACTTCACCAAGGGTCTGGTGAAATTTTTCACCAGAGGTCTGGTGAAATTTTTCACCAAGGGTCTGGTGAAGTACTTCACCAGAGGTCTGGTGAAATTTTTCACCAAGGGTCTGGTGAAGTACTTCACCAAGGGTCTGGTGAAATTTTTCACCAGAGGTCTGGTGAAGTACTTCACCAGAGGTCTGGTGAAATTTTTCACCAGAGGTCTGGTAAAATTTTTCACCAGAGGTCTGGTGAAATTTTTCACCAAGGGTCTGGTGAAGTACTTCACCAGAGGTCTGGTGAAATTTTTCACCAAGGGTCTGGTGAAGTACTTCACCAAGGGTCTGGTGAAATTTTTCACCAGAGGTCTGGTGAAGTACTTCACCAGAGGTCTGGTGAAATTTTTCACCAGAGGTCTGGTGAAGTACTTCACCAGAGGTCTGGTGAAATTTTTCACCAGAGGTCTGGTGAAATTTTTCACCAAGGGTCTGGTGAAGTACTTCACCAGAGGTCTGGTGAAATTTTTCACCAGAGGTCTGGTGAAATTTTTCACCAGAGGTCTGGTGAAATTTTTCACCAAGGGTCTGGTGAAGTACTTCACCAGAGGTCTGGTGAAATTTTTCACCAAGGGTCTGGTGAAGTACTTCACCAGAGGTCTGGTGAAATTTTTCACCAGAGGTCTGGTGAAATTTTTCACCAAGGGTCTGGTGAAGTACTTCACCAGAGGTCTGGTGAAATTTTTCACCAAGGGTCTGGTGAAGTACTTCACCAAGGGTCTGGTGAAATTTTTCACCAGAGGTCTGGTGAAGTACTTCACCAGAGGTCTGGTGAAATTTTTCACCAGAGGTCTGGTGAAATTTTTCACCAGAGGTCTGGTGAAATTTTTCACCAAGGGTCTGGTGAAGTACTTCACCAGAGGTCTGGTGAAATTTTTCACCAAGGGTCTGGTGAAATTTTTCACCAAGGGTCTGGTGAAGTACTTCACCAGAGGTCTGGTGAAATTTTTCACCAAGGGTCTGGTGAAGTACTTCACCAGAGGTCTGGTGAAATTTTTCACCAAGGGTCTGGTGAAATTTTTCACCAAGGGTCTGGTGAAGTACTTCACCAGAGGTCTGGTGAAATTTTTCACCAAGGGTCTGGTGAAGTACTTCACCAGAGGTCTGGTGAAATTTTTCACCAGAGGTCTGGTGAAATTTTTCACCAGAGGTCTGGTGAAATTTTTCACCAAGGGTCTGGTGAAGTACTTCACCAGAGGTCTGGTGAAATTTTTCACCAAGGGTCTGGTGAAGTACTTCACCAGAGGTCTGGTGAAATTTTTCACCAGAGGTCTGGTGAAATTTTTCACCAAGGGTCTGGTGAAGTACTTCACCAGAGGTCTGGTGAAATTTTTCACCAGAGGTCTGGTGAAATTTTTCACCAAGGGTCTGGTGAAGTACTTCACCAGAGGTCTGGTGAAATTTTTCACCAAGGGTCTGGTGAAGTACTTCACCAGAGGTCTGGTGAAATTTTTCACCAGAGGTCTGGTGAAATTTTTCACCAAGGGTCTGGTGAAGTACTTCACCAGAGGTCTGGTGAAATTTTTCACCAGAGGTCTGGTGAAATTTTTCACCAAGGGTCTGGTGAAGTACTTCACCAGAGGTCTGGTGAAATTTTTCACCAAGGGTCTGGTGAAGTACTTCACCAGAGGTCTGGTGAAATTTTTCACCAGAGGTCTGGTGAAATTTTTCACCAAGGGTCTGGTGAAGTACTTCACCAGAGGTCTGGTGAAATTTTTCACCAAGGGTCTGGTGAAATTTTTCACCAAGGGTCTGGTGAAGTACTTCACCAGAGGTCTGGTGAAATTTTTCACCAAGGGTCTGGTGAAGTACTTCGCCAGAGGTCTGGTGAAATTTTTCACCAAGGGTCTGGTGAAGTACTTCACCAGAGGTCTGGTGAAATTTTTCACCAAGGGTCTGGTGAAGTACTTCACCAGAGGTCTGGTGAAATTTTTCACCAAGGGTCTGGTGAAATTTTTCACCAAGGGTCTGGTGAAGTACTTCACCAGAGGTCTGGTGAAATTTTTCACCAAGGGTCTGGTGAAATTTTTCACCAAGGGTCTGGTGAAGTACTTCACCAAGGGTCTGGTGAAGTACTTCACCAGAGGTCTGGTGAAATTTTTCACCAAGGGTCTGGTGAAATTTTTCACCAAGGGTCTGGTGAAATTTTTCACCAGAGGTCTGGTGAAGTACTTCACCAGAGGTCTGGTGAAATTTTTCACCAAGGGTCTGGTGAAGTACTTCACCAGAGGTCTGGTGAAATTTTTCACCAGAGGTCTGGTGAAATTTTTCACCAGAGGTCTGGTGAAATTTTTCACCAAGGGTCTGGTGAAGTACTTCACCAGAGGTCTGGTGAAATTTTTCACCAAGGGTCTGGTGAAGTACTTCACCAGAGGTCTGGTGAAATTTTTCACCAAGGGTCTGGTGAAGTACTTCACCAGAGGTCTGGTGAAATTTTTCACCAGAGGTCTGGTGAAATTTTTCACCAAGGGTCTGGTGAAGTACTTCACCAGAGGTCTGGTGAAATTTTTCACCAAGGGTCTGGTGAAGTACTTCACCAAGGGTCTGGTGAAATTTTTCACCAGAGGTCTGGTGAAGTACTTCACCAGAGGTCTGGTGAAATTTTTCACCAGAGGTCTGGTGAAATTTTTCACCAGAGGTCTGGTGAAATTTTTCACCAAGGGTCTGGTGAAGTACTTCACCAGAGGTCTGGTGAAATTTTTCACCAAGGGTCTGGTGAAGTACTTCACCAGAGGTCTGGTGAAATTTTTCACCAAGGGTCTGGTGAAGTACTTCACCAAGGGTCTGGTGAAATTTTTCACCAGAGGTCTGGTGAAGTACTTCACCAGAGGTCTGGTGAAATTTTTCACCAGAGGTCTGGTGAAATTTTTCACCAGAGGTCTGGTGAAATTTTTCACCAAGGGTCTGGTGAAGTACTTCACCAGAGGTCTGGTGAAATTTTTCACCAAGGGTCTGGTGAAATTTTTCACCAAGGGTCTGGTGAAGTACTTCACCAGAGGTCTGGTGAAATTTTTCACCAAGGGTCTGGTGAAGTACTTCACCAGAGGTCTGGTGAAATTTTTCACCAGAGGTCTGGTGAAATTTTTCACCAGAGGTCTGGTGAAATTTTTCACCAAGGGTCTGGTGAAGTACTTCACCAGAGGTCTGGTGAAATTTTTCACCAAGGGTCTGGTGAAGTACTTCACCAGAGGTCTGGTGAAATTTTTCACCAGAGGTCTGGTGAAATTTTTCACCAAGGGTCTGGTGAAGTACTTCACCAGAGGTCTGGTGAAATTTTTCACCAAGGGTCTGGTGAAGTACTTCACCAAGGGTCTGGTGAAATTTTTCACCAGAGGTCTGGTGAAGTACTTCACCAGAGGTCTGGTGAAATTTTTCACCAGAGGTCTGGTGAAATTTTTCACCAGAGGTCTGGTGAAATTTTTCACCAAGGGTCTGGTGAAGTACTTCACCAGAGGTCTGGTGAAATTTTTCACCAAGGGTCTGGTGAAATTTTTCACCAAGGGTCTGGTGAAGTACTTCACCAGAGGTCTGGTGAAATTTTTCACCAAGGGTCTGGTGAAGTACTTCACCAGAGGTCTGGTGAAATTTTTCACCAAGGGTCTGGTGAAATTTTTCACCAAGGGTCTGGTGAAGTACTTCACCAGAGGTCTGGTGAAATTTTTCACCAAGGGTCTGGTGAAGTACTTCACCAGAGGTCTGGTGAAATTTTTCACCAGAGGTCTGGTGAAATTTTTCACCAGAGGTCTGGTGAAATTTTTCACCAAGGGTCTGGTGAAGTACTTCACCAGAGGTCTGGTGAAATTTTTCACCAAGGGTCTGGTGAAGTACTTCACCAGAGGTCTGGTGAAATTTTTCACCAGAGGTCTGGTGAAATTTTTCACCAAGGGTCTGGTGAAGTACTTCACCAGAGGTCTGGTGAAATTTTTCACCAGAGGTCTGGTGAAATTTTTCACCAAGGGTCTGGTGAAGTACTTCACCAGAGGTCTGGTGAAATTTTTCACCAAGGGTCTGGTGAAATTTTTCACCAAGGGTCTGGTGAAGTACTTCACCAGAGGTCTGGTGAAATTTTTCACCAAGGGTCTGGTGAAGTACTTCGCCAGAGGTCTGGTGAAATTTTTCACCAAGGGTCTGGTGAAGTACTTCACCAGAGGTCTGGTGAAATTTTTCACCAAGGGTCTGGTGAAATTTTTCACCAAGGGTCTGGTGAAGTACTTCACCAGAGGTCTGGTGAAATTTTTCACCAGAGGTCTGGTGAAATTTTTCACCAGAGGTCTGGTGAAATTTTTCACCAAGGGTCTGGTGAAGTACTTCACCAGAGGTCTGGTGAAATTTTTCACCAAGGGTCTGGTGAAGTACTTCACCAGAGGTCTGGTGAAATTTTTCACCAGAGGTCTGGTGAAATTTTTCACCAAGGGTCTGGTGAAGTACTTCACCAGAGGTCTGGTGAAATTTTTCACCAAGGGTCTGGTGAAGTACTTCACCAAGGGTCTGGTGAAATTTTTCACCAGAGGTCTGGTGAAGTACTTCACCAGAGGTCTGGTGAAATTTTTCACCAAAAGTCTGGTGAAGTACTTCACCAAGGGTCTGGTGAAATTTTTCACCAGAGGTCTGGTGAAGTACTTCACCAGAGGTCTGGTGAAATTTTTCACCAGAGGTCTGGTGAAATTTTTCACCAGAGGTCTGGTGAAATTTTTCACCAAGGGTCTGGTGAAGTACTTCACCAGAGGTCTGGTGAAATTTTTCACCAAGGGTCTGGTGAAATTTTTCACCAAGGGTCTGGTGAAATTTTTCACCAGAGGTCTGGTGAAATTTTTCACCAGAGGTCTGGTGAAATTTTTCACCAGAGGTCTGGTGAAACTTTTCACCAGAGGTCTGGTGAAATTTTTCACCAAGGGTCTGGTGAAGTACTTCACCAGAGGTCTGGTGAAATTTTTCACCAGAGGTCTGGTGAAATTTTTCACCAGAGGTCTGGTGAAATTTTTCACCAGAGGTCTGGTGAAATTTTTCACCAAGGGTCTGGTGAAGTACTTCGCCAGAGGCCTGGTGAAATTTTTCACCAAGGGTCTAGTGAAGTACTTCACCAGAGGTCTGGTGAAATTTTTCACCAAGGGTCTGGTGAAGTACTTCACCAGAGGTCTGGTGAAATTTTTCACCAAGGGTCTGGTGAAGTACTTCACCAGAGGTCTGGTGAAATTTTTCACCAGAGGTCTGGTGAAATTTTTCACCAAGGGTCTGGTGAAGTACTTCACCAGAGGTCTGGTGAAATTTTTCACCAAGGGTCTGGTGAAGTACTTCACCAAGGGTCTGGTGAAATTTTTCACCAGAGGTCTGGTGAAGTACTTCACCAGAGGTCTGGTGAAATTTTTCACCAAAAGTCTGGTGAAGTACTTCACCAAGGGTCTGGTGAAATTTTTCACCAGAGGTCTGGTGAAGTACTTCACCAGAGGTCTGGTGAAATTTTTCACCAAGGGTCTGGTGAAGTACTTCACCAGAGGTCTGGTGAAATTTTTCACCAAGGGTCTGGTGAAGTACTTCACCAGAGGTCTGGTGAAATTTTTCACCAAGGGTCTGGTGAAGTACTTCACCAGAGGTCTGGTGAAATTTTTCACCAGAGGTCTGGTGAAATTTTTCACCAAGGGTCTGGTGAAATTTTTCACCAAGGGTCTGGTGAAATTTTTCACCAGAGGTCTGGTGAAATTTTTCACCAGAGGTCTGGTGAAATTTTTCACCAAGGGTCTGGTGAAGTACTTCACCAGAGGTCTGGTGAAATTTTTCACCAAGGGTCTGGTGAAGTACTTCACCAGAGGTCTGGTGAAATTTTTCACCAAGGGTCTGGTGAAGTACTTCACCAGAGGTCTGGTGAAATTTTTCACCAAGGGTCTGGTGAAGTACTTCACCAGAGGTCTGGTGAAATTTTTCACCAAGGGTCTGGTGAAGTACTTCACCAGAGGTCTGGTGAAATTTTTCACCAAGGGTCTGGTGAAGTACTTCACCAGAGGTCTGGTGAAATTTTTCACCAAGGGTCTGGTGAAGTACTTCACCAGAGGTCTGGTGAAATTTTTCACCAGAGGTCTGGTGAAATTTTTCACCAAGGGTCTGGTGAAATTTTTCACCAAGGGTCTGGTGAAGTACTTCACCAGAGGTCTGGTGAAATTTTTCACCAGAGGTCTGGTGAAATTTTTCACCAGAGGTCTGGTGAAACTTTTCACCAGAGGTCTGGTGAAATTTTTCACCAAGGGTCTGGTGAAGTACTTCACCAGAGGTCTGGTGAAATTTTTCACCAGAGGTCTGGTGAAATTTTTCACCAAGGGTCTGGTGAAGTACTTCGCCAGAGGTCTGGTGAAATTTTTCACCAAGGGTCTAGTGAAGTACTTCACCAGAGGTCTGGTGAAATTTTTCACCAGAGGTCTGGTGAAATTTTTCACCAAGGGTCTGGTGAAGTACTTCGCCAGAGGTCTGGTGAAATTTTTCACCAAGGGTCTAGTGAAGTACTTCACCAGAGGTCTGGTGAAATTTTTCACCAAGGGTCTGGTGAAGTACTTCACCAGAGGTCTGGTGAAATTTTTCACCAAGGGTCTGGTGAAATTTTTCACCAAGGGTCTGGTGAAATTTTTCACCAAGGGTCTGGTGAAGTACTTCACCAGAGGTCTGGTGAAATTTTTCACCAAGGGTCTGGTGAAGTACTTCGCCAGAGGTCTGGTGAAATTTTTCACCAAGGGTCTGGTGAAGTACTTCACCAGAGGTCTGGTGAAATTTTTCACCAAGGGTCTGGTGAAGTACTTCACCAGAGGTCTGGTGAAATTTTTCACCAAGGGTCTGGTGAAATTTTTCACCAAGGGTCTGGTGAAGTACTTCACCAGAGGTCTGGTGAAATTTTTCACCAAGGGTCTGGTGAAGTACTTCACCAGAGGTCTGGTGAAATTTTTCACCAGAGGTCTGGTGAAATTTTTCACCAGAG
Source organism: Caenorhabditis doughertyi (assembly GCA_963572265.1). Lineage (NCBI taxonomy): Eukaryota > Metazoa > Nematoda > Chromadorea > Rhabditida > Rhabditidae > Caenorhabditis > Caenorhabditis doughertyi. The sequence continues at coordinate 13,861,473 of OY751554.1, forward strand.
GTCTGGTGCAATTTTTCACCAAGGGTCTGGTGAAGTACTTCACCAGAGGTCTGGTAAAATTTTTCACCAGAGGTCTGGTGCAATTTTTCACCAAGGGTCTGGTGAAACTTTTCACCAGAGGTCTGGTGAAATTTTTCACCAGAGGTCTGGTGAAGTACTTCACCAGAGGTCTGGTGAAATTTTTCACCAAGGGTCTGGTGAAATTTTTCACCAACGGTCTGGTGAAGTACTTCACCAGAGGTCTGGTGAAATTTTTCACCAAGGGTCTGGTGAAGTACTTCACCAGAGGTCTGGTGAAATTTTTCACCAGAGGTCTGGTGAAATTTTTCACCAGAGGTCTGGTGAAGTACTTCACCAGAGGTCTGGTGAAATTTTTCACCAGAGGTCTGGTGAAATTTTTCACCAAGAGTCTGGTGAAGTACTTCACCAGAGGTCTGGTGAAATTTTTCACCAGAGGTCTGGTGAAATTTTTCACCAAGGGTCTGGTGAAATTTTTCATCAGAGGTCTGGTGAAGTACTTCACCAGAGGTCTGGTGAAATTTTTCACCAGAGGTCTGGTGAAATTTTTCACCAAGGGTCTGGTGAAGTACTTCACCAGAGGTCTGGTGAAATTTTTTCATCAGAGGTCTGGTGAAATTTTTCACCAAGGGTCTGGTGAAGTACTTCACCAGAGGTCTGGTGAAATTTTTCACCAAGGGTCTGGTGAAATTTTTCACCAAGGGTCTGGTGAAGTACTTCGCCAGAGGTCTGGTGAAATTTTTCACCAGAGGTCTGGTGAAATTTTTCACCAAGGGTCTGGTGAAGTACTTCACCAGAGGTCTGGTGAAATTTTTCACCAAGGGTCTGGTGAAATTTTTCACCAAGGGTCTGGTGAAGTACTTCACCAGAGGTCTGGTGAAATTTTTCACCAAGGGTCTGGTGAAGTACTTCGCCAGAGGTCTGGTGAAATTTTTCACCAAGGGTCTGGTGAAGTACTTCACCAGAGGTCTGGTGAAATTTTTCACCAAGGGTCTGGTGAAGTACTTCACCAGAGGTCTGGTGAAATTTTTCACCAAGGGTCTGGTGAAATTTTTCACCAAGGGTCTGGTGAAGTACTTCACCAGAGGTCTGGTGAAATTTTTCACCAAGGGTCTGGTGAAGTACTTCACCAGAGGTCTGGTGAAATTTTTCACCAGAGGTCTGGTGAAATTTTTCACCAGAGGTCTGGTGCAATTTTTCACCAAGGGTCTGGTGAAGTACTTCACCAGAGGTCTGGTAAAATTTTTCACCAGAGGTCTGGTGCAATTTTTCACCAAGGGTCTGGTGAAACTTTTCACCAGAGGTCTGGTGAAATTTTTCTGGTGAAATTTTTCACCAGAGGTCTGGTGAAATTTTTCACCAGAGGTCTGGTGCAATTTTTCACCAAGGGTCTGGTGAAGTACTTCACCAGAGGTCTGGTAAAATTTTTCACCAGAGGTCTGGTGCAATTTTTCACCAAGGGTCTGGTGAAACTTTTCACCAGAGGTCTGGTGAAATTTTTCACCAGAGGTCTGGTGAAGTACTTCACCAGAGGTCTGGTGAAATTTTTCACCAACGGTCTGGTGAAGTACTTCACCAGAGGTCTGGTGAAATTTTTCACCAAGGGTCTGGTGAAGTACTTCACCAGAGGTCTGGTGAAATTTTTCACCAGAGGTCTGGTGAAATTTTTCACCAGAGGTCTGGTGAAGTACTTCACCAGAGGTCTGGTGAAATTTTTCACCAGAGGTCTGGTGAAATTTTTCATCAGAGGTCTGGTGAAGTACTTCACCAGAGGTCTGGTGAAATTTTTCACCAGAGGTCTGGTGAAATTTTTCACCAAGGGTCTGGTGAAGTACTCCACCAGAGGTCTGGTGAAATTTTTTCATCAGAGGTCTGGTGAAATTTTTCACCAAGGGTCTGGTGAAGTACTTCACCAGAGGTCTGGTGAAATTTTTCACCAAGGGTCTGGTGAAATTTTTCACCAAGGGTCTGGTGAAGTACTTCGCCAGAGGTCTGGTGAAATTTTTCACCAAGGGTCTGGTGAAGTACTTCACCAGAGGTCTGGTGAAATTTTTCACCAAGGGTCTGGTGAAGTACTTCACCAGAGGTCTGGTGAAATTTTTCACCAAGGGTCTGGTGAAATTTTTCACCAAGGGTCTGGTGAAGTACTTCACCAGAGGTCTGGTGAAATTTTTCACCAAGGGTCTGGTGAAGTACTTCACCAGAGGTCTGGTGAAATTTTTCACCAGAGGTCTGGTGAAATTTTTCACCAGAGGTCTGGTGCAATTTTTCACCAAGGGTCTGGTGAAGTACTTCACCAGAGGTCTGGTGAAATTTTTCACCAAGGGTCTGGTGAAGTACTTCACCAGAGGTCTGGTAAAATTTTTCACCAGAGGTCTGGTGCAATTTTTCACCAAGGGTCTGGTGAAACTTTTCACCAGAGGTCTGGTGAAATTTTTCACCAGAGGTCTGGTGAAGTACTTCACCAGAGGTCTGGTGAAATTTTTCACCAAGGGTCTGGTGAAATTTTTCACCAACGGTCTGGTGAAGTACTTCACCAGAGGTCTGGTGAAATTTTTCACCAAGGGTCTGGTGAAGTACTTCACCAGAGGTCTGGTGAAATTTTTCACCAGAGGTCTGGTGAAATTTTTCACCAGAGGTCTGGTGAAGTACTTCACCAGAGGTCTGGTGAAATTTTTCACCAGAGGTCTGGTGAAATTTTTCACCAAGAGTCTGGTGAAGTACTTCACCAGAGGTCTGGTGAAATTTTTCACCAGAGGTCTGGTGAAATTTTTCACCAAGGGTCTGGTGAAATTTTTCATCAGAGGTCTGGTGAAGTACTTCACCAGAGGTCTGGTGAAATTTTTCACCAGAGGTCTGGTGAAATTTTTCACCAAGGGTCTGGTGAAGTACTTCACCAGAGGTCTGGTGAAATTTTTTCATCAGAGGTCTGGTGAAATTTTTCACCAAGGGTCTGGTGAAGTACTTCACCAGAGGTCTGGTGAAATTTTTCACCAAGGGTCTGGTGAAACTTTTCACAAGAGGTCTGGTGAAATTTTTCACCAGAGGTCTGGTGAAATTTTTCACCAAGGGTCTGGTGAAGTACTTCACCAGAGGTCTGGTGAAATTTTTCACCAGAGGTCTGGTGAAATTTTTCACCAAGGGTCTGGTGAAGTACTTCACCAGAGGTCTGGTGAAACTTTTAACCAGAGGTCTGGTGAAATTTTTCACCAGAGGTCTGGTGAAGTACTTCACCAGAGGTCTGGTGAAATTTTTCACCAGAGGTCTGGTGAAATTTTTCACCAAGGGTCTGGTGAAATTTTTCACCAAGAGTCTGGTGAAATTTTTCACAAGAGGTCTGGTGAAATTTTTCACCAAGGGTCTGGTGAAGTACTTCACCAGAGGTCTGGTGAAATTTTTCACCAAGGGTCTGGTGAAGTACTTCACCAGAGGTCTGGTGAAATTTTTCACCAAGGGTCTGGTGAAGTACTTCACCAGAGGTCTGGTGAAATTTTTCACCAAGGGTCTGGTGAAGTACTTCACCAGAGGTCTGGTGAAATTTTTCACCAAGGGTCTGGTGAAGTACTTCACCAGAGGTCTGGTGAAATTTTTCACCAAGGGTCTGGTGAAGTACTTCACCAGAGGTCTGGTGAAATTTTTCACCAAGGGTCTGGTGAAGTACTTCACCAGAGGTCTGGTGAAATTTTTCACCAAGGGTCTGGTGAAGTACTTCACCAGAGGTCTGGTGAAATTTTTCACCAGAGGTCTGGTGAAATTTTTCACCAAGGGTCTGGTGAAATTTTTCACCAAGGGTCTGGTGAAGTACTTCACCAGAGGTCTGGTGAAATTTTTCACCAGAGGTCTGGTGAAATTTTTCACCAAGGGTCTGGTGAAGTACTTCACCAGAGGTCTGGTGAAACTTTTCACCAGAGGTCTGGTGAAATTTTTCACCAAGGGTCTGGTGAAGTACTTCACCAGAGGTCTGGTGAAATTTTTCACCAGAGGTCTGGTGAAATTTTTCACCAGAGGTCTGGTGAAATTTTTCACCAAGGGTCTGGTGAAATTTTTCACCAAGGGTCTGGTGAAGTACTTCGCCAGAGGTCTGGTGAAATTTTTCACCAAGGGTCTGGTGAAATTTTTCACCAAGGGTCTGGTGAAGTACTTCACCAGAGGTCTGGTGAAATTTTTCACCAAGGGTCTGGTGAAATTTTTCACCAAGGGTCTGGTGAAATTTTTCACCAGAGGTCTGGTGAAATTTTTCACCAGAGGTCTGGTGAAATTTACCACCAGAGGTCTGGTGAAATTTTTCACCAGAGGTCTGGTGAAATTTTTCACCAAGGGTCTGGTGAAGTACTTCGCCAGAGGTCTGGTGAAATTTTTCACCAAGGGTCTGGTGAAGTACTTCACCAGAGGTCTGGTGAAATTTTTCACCAAGGGTCTGGTGAAGTACTTCGCCAGAGGTCTGGTGAAATTTTTCACCAAGGGTCTGGTGAAGTACTTCGCCAGAGGTCTGGTGAAATTTTTCACCAAGGGTCTGGTGAAATTTTTCACCAAGGGTCTGGTGAAGTACTTCGCCAGAGGTCTGGTGAAATTTTTCACCAAGGGTCTGGTGAAATTTTTCACCAAGGGTCTGGTGAAGTACTTCACCAGAGGTCTGGTGAAATTTTTCACCAAGGGTCTGGTGAAATTTTTCACCAAGGGTCTGGTGAAATTTTTCACCAGAGGTCTGGTGAAATTTTTCACCAGAGATCTGGTGAAATTTACCACCAGAGGTCTGGTGAAATTTTTCACCAGAGGTCTGGTGAAATTTTTCACCAAGGGTCTGGTGAAATTTTTCACCAAGGGTCTGGTGAAATTTTTCACCAAGGGTCTGGTGAAGTACTTCACCAGAGGTCTGGTGAAATTTTTCACCAAGGGTCTGGTGAAATTTTTCACCAAGGGTCTGGTGAAATTTTTCACCAAGGGTCTGGTGAAATTTTTCACCAAGGGTCTGGTGAAGTACTTCACCAGAGGTCTGGTGAAATTTTTCACCAAGGGTCTGGTGAAGTACTTCACCAGAGGTCTGGTGAAATTTTTCACCAAGGGTCTGGTGAAGTACTTCACCAGAGGTCTGGTGAAATTTTTCACCAAGGGTCTGGTGAAATTTTTCACCAAGGGTCTGGTGAAGTACTTCACCAGAGGTCTGGTAAAATTTTTCACCAGAGGTCTGGTGCAATTTTTCACCAGAGGTCTGGTGAAATTTTTCACCAGAGGTCTGGTGAAGTACTTCACCAGAGGTCTGGTGAAATTTTTCACCAAGGGTCTGGTGAAGTACTTCGCCAGAGGTCTGGTGAAATTTTTCACCAAGGGTCTGGTGAAGTACTTCACCAGAGGTCTGGTGAAATTTTTCACCAAGGGTCTGGTGAAGTACTTCACCAGAGGTCTGGTGAAATTTTTCACCAAGGGTCTGGTGAAATTTTTCACCAAGGGTCTGGTGAAGTACTTCACCAGAGGTCTGGTGAAATTTTTCACCAAGGGTCTGGTGAAGTACTTCACCAGAGGTCTGGTGAAATTTTTCACCAGAGGTCTGGTGAAATTTTTCACCAGAGGTCTGGTGCAATTTTTCACCAAGGGTCTGGTGAAGTACTTCACCAGAGGTCTGGTAAAATTTTTCACCAGAGGTCTGGTGCAATTTTTCACCAGAGGTCTGGTGAAATTTTTCACCAGAGGTCTGGTGAAATTTTTCACCAGAGGTCTGGTGAAATTTTTCACCAGAGGTCTGGTGAAATTTTTCACCAGAGGTCTGGTGAAATTTTTCACCAAGGGTCTGGTGAAGTACTTCACCAGAGGTCTGGTGAAATTTTTCACCAGAGGTCTGGTGAAATTTTTCACCAGAGGTCTGGTGAAATTTTTCACCAGAGGTCTGGTGAAATTTTTCACCAGAGGTCTGGTGAAATTTTTCACCAGAGGTCTGGTGAAATTTTTCACCAGAGGTCTGGTGAAATTTTTCACCAGAGGTCTGGTGAAATTTTTCACCAAGAGTCTGGTGAAGTACTTCACCAGAGGTCTGGTGAAATTTTTCACCAGAGGTCTGGTGAAATTTTTCACCAAGGGTCTGGTGAAATTTTTCATCAGAGGTCTGGTGAAATTTTTCACCAAGGGTCTGGTGAAGTACTTCACCAGAGGTCTGGTGAAATTTTTCACCAAGGGTCTGGTGAAGTACTTCACCAGAGGTCTGGTGAAATTTTTCACCAGAGGTCTGGTGAAATTTTTCACCAGAGGTCTGGTGCAATTTTTCACCAAGGGTCTGGTGAAGTACTTCACCAGAGGTCTGGTGAAATTTTTCACCAAGGGTCTGGTGAAATTTTTCATCAGAGGTCTGGTGAAATTTTTCACCAAGGGTCTGGTGAAGTACTTCACCAGAGGTCTGGTGAAATTTTTCACCAAGGGTCTGGTGAAGTACTTCACCAGAGGTCTGGTGAAATTTTTCACCAGAGGTCTGGTGAAATTTTTCACCAGAGGTCTGGTGCAATTTTTCACCAAGGGTCTGGTGAAGTACTTCACCAGAGGTCTGGTGAAATTTTTTCATCAGAGGTCTGGTGAAATTTTTCACCAAGGGTCTGGTGAAGTACTTCACCAGAGGTCTGGTGAAATTTTTCACCAAGGGTCTGGTGAAGTACTTCACCAGAGGTCTGGTGAAATTTTTCACCAGAGGTCTGGTGAAATTTTTCACCAGAGGTCTGGTGCAATTTTTCACCAAGGGTCTGGTGAAGTACTTCACCAGAGGTCTGGTAAAATTTTTCACCAGAGGTCTGGTGCAATTTTTCACCAGAGGTCTGGTGAAATTTTTCACCAGAGGTCTGGTGAAGTACTTCACCAGAGGTCTGGTGAAATTTTTCACCAAGGGTCTGGTGAAATTTTTCACCAACGGTCTGGTGAAGTACTTCACCAGAGGTCTGGTGAAATTTTTCACCAAGGGTCTGGTGAAGTACTTCACCAGAGGTCTGGTGAAATTTTTCACCAGAGGTCTGGTGAAATTTTTCACCAGAGGTCTGGTGAAATTTTTCACCAGAGGTCTGGTGAAGTACTTCACCAGAGGTCTGGTGAAGTACTTCACCAGAGGTCTGGTGAAATTTTTCACCAGAGGTCTGGTGAAATTTTTCACCAGAGGTCTGGTGAAATTTTTCACCAAGAGTCTGGTGAAGTACTTCACCAGAGGTCTGGTGAAATTTTTCACCAGAGGTCTGGTGAAATTTTTCACCAAGGGTCTGGTGAAATTTTTCATCAGAGGTCTGGTGAAGTACTTCACCAGAGGTCTGGTGAAATTTTTCACCAGAGGTCTGGTGAAATTTTTCACCAAGGGTCTGGTGAAGTACTTCACCAGAGGTCTGGTGAAATTTTTTCATCAGAGGTCTGGTGAAATTTTTCACCAAGGGTCTGGTGAAGTACTTCACCAGAGGTCTGGTGAAATTTTTCACCAAGGGTCTGGTGAAACTTTTCACAAGAGGTCTGGTGAAATTTTTCACCAGAGGTCTGGTGAAATTTTTCACCAAGGGTCTGGTGAAGTACTTCACCAGAGGTCTGGTGAAATTTTTCACCAGAGGTCTGGTGAAATTTTTCACCAAGGGTCTGGTGAAACTTTTAACCAGAGGTCTGGTGAAATTTTTCACCAAGGGTCTGGTGAAACTTTTAACCAGAGGTCTGGTGAAATTTTTCACCAAGGGTCTGGTGAAACTTTTCACAAGAGGTCTGGGGAAATTTTTCACCAGAGGTCTGGTGAAAAACTTCACCAGACCTCTGGTGAACTTTTACAGAGCTTTTCTTAGAATCGGGGCACGTATTCGAAAGTTGAGACCCGAGTGGTGCAAGTCCGAAATATTGTGAACCGGAAGTTTTTTTGGGACCCGTAAATAAAAAGTTGGGACCCGGATTTTTTATGGGACCCGTAAACCGGAATAGTACCAAAGATTCATATGAACATAAACCGAATGTGGTTTATTGATGCGACTAGCCAGAGAATGATCTGAACGGTACCACACTAAGCCTGAATTCTAGTGATTTAAACCTAGTAAGCGGAGATCTCAATCACTATTCCATTAGTAATAGTAAGGCTTAGCGCGTTTTCAGTACGAAAGTGTTTGATGATTACATTGAGATGAACTGCTTCAGCATCATATTTCGAGCGCTCCGCTCCTTTCCGAAATTGAAATTTTACATGTTCTTCTGAAGCGAAAGATTTATATTCAAAATAAATAAAAGTTTTATTCGAGACCAAAATATGTTATTTGTTCGTTTGTCATGTCATCGTTTTAATATACTTTCACTAAAAAATCCCGTTATAGAGATGATTGAACTAAATGTGAGATATAGAAAATTCCCCAGAAAATTGGGGAGAGAAAACTCGAAAAATTATGAGAAAAGTCGGATGAGAGATACAGGAAATGATTAAAAAAATATATGGGAATTAACGATCATTTGAAGCTCTTGGAGACATTGAAACTGGTGATACTGAGATTGATGGTGATGGTGCTCCAGAGTTGTTGAGCATTGCCAAAGAGCGGGTGTAGGCTTCACGTTCGTATTTTTCTGGAATTAGAGAGCTTTTGTTGAGATTCACATCCAGGTAAATTCAGAGAAATAGGCCGCCGGTAGTGAATGCGCGGTCCGCAAATTTACATAAGCGTGCACGTGTAACACGCTCACGCAAATTTGCGGACCGAGCGTCGACCGGGATAAATTGAAGATTTTTGAATGGAATAAAGTGTTGTTTTTGGTTCTATACAAGGATACATATTTCAACACCAAACGAGCGTTGCCCCCATTACAAACCCTTACAACTTCCGCCCGCCTCTCTCACAACCGGCAACAACCACATTGTTGGCAGTTGTGAGAGAGTTGTGCAAAAGTTGCGGGAAGTGTTGGAGAGAGTTGTAAAGTGCTACAACTTTTGTGCGTAAGTTGTGCCAAAGGCTGGAAAAAATTTGTTGTTTGGAGATAACTTTCCACAGCATTTAGCACAACTTGCTCTCAAAAGTTGTAGAACTTCGCAACTTTCTCACAACTCTCTCACAACTGCCAACAATGTGATTTTTGGCCGACTGTAAAAGAGGCGGGCGGAAGTTTTAGATGTTTACAGAGGATGTCATACTAATCAGTAATCTCAAAGTAGGAGCCAGAAGTCTAAGACAACTTTTTTCCCCTTTATCTTGTCAAGTGTCCTTAAAATAAGCTCACCTTTCATCTGATTCATAAACTCGCGAGTTTGAGTTGTCTCCGTTGAATTATGCTGTTGTTGTTGTTGTGGATGCTGTTTTCTGTTATTGAATTTGAGTTTGGCCGTGTACGACATATCAGCACAAGCGATATCGATTATTTTCTGGAAAGCAAGTTTCTCCAAAACTGATAAAACATACAAAAATTAGAGAAGGAGTGAAATCACTTTTTCGATTGAAATAGAATCAGATTCTAATTGTCTTAAATCACGGAAACTTCTAATAAACCGTAAATTGCGTCGCCTGGCATAGAGTTATTTTCGGTGGCCGAGTCCACTCGGACTACACGGACAGGTGGAAGAGACACCGTGTAGTTCTCGAGGACAACCGCTTTTATTTTTTTTAAAATATTTTTTTAGACCCCTCTGACCAGTTTTTTATGCTCAAAAAGGAAAAAAAAAGTAAAAAGAAAAAACCGGTTTCTACACGGTTTCTCTTCCACCTGTTCGTGTAGTCCGAGTGGACTCGGCCAACGAAATTAATTCTACGCCAGGCGACGCAATTTTAGGGTTTTTGGAGTATTTTCCGTGGTTTCAGACAATAAGAATCTGATTCTGTTCTGAATAACCTACCAGAATTCGGAATTTGAAAACAGGGATTTCACTTCTTTTTCAAAACTAGCTTCAAGAAGAAATGGCACCAAAACTACCAAAAGTACTCTCATAAACTAACCAAATAATCCATCGAATTCATGACTTGAATCTGTGGCACAGGCACTTGTGGATGTGACATTGGAGATACTGGAACAACCAACCAACAACTTCCCGGAAGAAGTCCCTGACTAAAATGCATTGATCCTTGGGAATTCATTCCAATTGGTTCAATTGGAACATGTACTGGTGGTGGTGGATCTTTTTTCATGTTTCCTGGCATCATTCTGGAAAAAAAGAGGGATGAATGGATGGATGAGAAACGGAAATTGGAGGGTGAGGTGTCTTAGAAAAGAGCCCAGAAAAGGAAATGAGAGGGTATAAAGGGGGAGGAGCTTGTCAAGGAGATGTAATTGATTATCCGGGGGAGGAAACCAGTGTGGCTTTTTGAGAGAAAAAGAGGGGAAATCAGAAAATGAGAATCTGATGAGAAAAGGGTGTATACAGACATGTCGGACTCTAGGCCGTCATTTCGGATTCTAGGCCAGCATGTCGGATTCTAGGCCAGCATGTTGGATTCTAGGCCAGCATGTCGTATTCTAGGCCAGCATATCGGATTCTAGGCCAGCATGTCGGATTCTAGGCCATCGTTTCGGATTCTAGGCCAGCATATCGTATTCTAGGCCAGCATATCGGATTCTAGGCCAGCATGTCGGATTCTAGGCCATCGTTTCGGATTCTAGGCCAGCATGTCGGATTTTAGGCCAACATGTCGGATTCTAGGCCAGCATGTCGGGTTCTAGGCCGGAGTGTCGGGTCCTAGGCCAGCAGATTTTGGGTCATGAAACTGTGATTTGAGGTGCCAAACTACGTTTTTTTCACAATTAAAAGTTATTTCAGGTAAATGAAAAATATAATTTTTCGAAGAAACGGAATCGAGCCAAATGTATACTTATTTCTGTAAAACTGGGCTCCGCGAGCTCCCTAATTTCACCTGTCCAGTTTTTATACGAAAAGCTATAATAATTTATTTCATTTTTCAGCTGTTCTCAACCACTCGTCATCCTTATTTTTAGTTTCAGACCAGATCTACATAGCCAAAATAATTACTGGATACAATTTTTTATTTTCCTATATCTTTTTCAAGTGGCGTTCCACCTGGTGCTGCTCTGCGCCTTTAAACCTATTTTCGTGCCGGGACCCTACTTCATCGAAATGGTTTTTGTGGACTAGTATTTGCTCCATATAGATACCTAGGCCACCCATTCTTTTTGTAGTTCAACTCTAGTCATCTAGAGGACTAGTTATCTCTAGATTCAATTTCTAGGCCACCAAACCAAAAGTACAAAGCAAAATAGACCACAAAATCTGTGACTTTTTCATTTTTTTTTCATCTCGTTATACCACTTCAAATCCTCCGGACACACTTATAAATGTACTTCATCTCGTTTCTTCAAACTTTGATTTATTTTGGTCTGGGAGTAAATTCTTCGTAGAAGTTCAGCTTTTTTTTTTGACGAGGAAAAATGACGAAAGGATTTTTTTTGCAAAAAAAACATAATTAATTGGCTTTGTTTCGTCAGTCTACGTAGTTTTGTTTATATTTACTAAAAGGAAATGCGGGGGAGTACAAAAAATAATATTTTCAAAAAAAAAGTGCGCCATTGACAACTTCTCCTGTTCTACCGTAGTCTTTCTACAGCTCTCTACAGTAACCCACAGTAACTCTACAGTAACCCACAGTACCCCTTGACTTTTTTTTCACCAAACTTTTTTCCCCTTTCTCCCTCTCACCACCCACTCGCTCCCCCACCTAGATAGTCTATGCCCTCCCACCAGTCTCCCAACAGGCGGAGAGATGGCCGAGCGGTCCAAGGCGCTGGTTTAAGGCACCAGTCCCTTCGGGGGCGTGGGTTCGAATCCCACTCTCTTCAGTTTCCTTTTTTTCTTTTTTTGCTTTTTGTATTTTGGATTTTTTTAGGTCTTTTTTTCAATGTTTTTTTTTACATAATTCTAGGAAAAGAGCTATGTTGAAAAAAGGTGAGAATGAGATTGAAGTGGTGGAATAATGAATTTTTGATTAGAGTTTGGTTCGAAAAAATGAGAATGAAAGGAGAAAAAAAGTGTGTATCTGACAAGTGGAGTGGATTTTTAGATAGAATTAGAGAAAATGAGAGAATTGATATAGAGAGCAAGACGTCTTCTTCTTTCCTTTTCCCTCCGCTTCTCGACACGGCGCCAGGCGAAGAAGAAGAAAAAAAACTTCAATTTTGTTATCCGCTTCTTCTTCATCGCTTCTTCTCTTCTCTGGAATTGTCTGCGTCTCTACCCCTCTCTCTCTCACGTCTTCTGAAGTCTCTGTCAACCTCTCCGACGTCTTCTATACTCTGTGAATGAAGACGTTGCCCTGGCAACGGCCGAGGAGGAAAGCGAGCGGGGAGAAGAGGGGACGGAAGGAAATGAAGGGAGGAAAACGACATGAATTCGCATTTTTGTTTATTTTTGGGGCATATATGTATCTATTTTTGGGTTTAAAATGATTTAAAATTTCTTAAATTGGTCATCAAATGTCTGGAAAAGTCTGAAAATGTTTAAAAAATCATTTGGCCAGAAAATTTCTTCCAAGAATTTCCTCCCGAAATTTCATTTCCAGACGTCATTTTCCATAATAATGCTTAAAAAGGTTTATCGTAATTGGCTTTTAGCCCCTTTTTCCACGAAGCCGTATAACCTAATCACTCCCTTTTAGTGGCCAATGGGGGCTCATGGATAAGTTTTGATGCCGGATTTAGATGGATTTTTTGGATTTTTGGATTTGCACTTTTTTGACTCTCGAGATCTTTTTGGAGCTAAAAGAAGTAGGAAATTGAAAAAAAATCAAATTAAGATTGTTTTCAAGCTTCAATTTTTCGAAAATTAGCCTAAACAGAATAGTTTTTGAATCAAATTTTAAACATCGAGTAGCAAAAAATTTGAGAAAAAACATTTCTTTTTAATATTTTCAGCATTTTTCTGAAGTTTGTGAAGTTACAGCTACATTTATCAACTAAATTTTCAGTCACTATCAGTTTCATTCTTCAATAATTTGGAAAATTTGACTTAAGGAAAACAATATTTTGATAAAATTTTTCTTGCATTTCTGGCTATATTACTCAATTTTTCCATTTTTCAAAATCTATTTTTCGAAGCCGTTCGTTGAACAAAAACGTTTTTTTTTTCAATTTTGTAAACCTTCAAACTTTCCGTTCTTTTCATTGAGTCCAATCTTACTTTTTCCGTCTCTTCGGTTTCACTACACACTACAAAAACTACAAAATCTGTACAGGTAATATGGAAAAAGTGGGCAAGTTCATCCACTATGTGCAGAACAAAATCACGGGAAATTATGCTCCAATCAGCACTCTGGAGCCACATGATATTGTGGCTGAGAGGTGAGTCTAAGTGCATGCTCTTATGTTAGGGGTAGTTGGTATTCATTGATAAATTGAAAGGAAGGTCTGGAATTCGAACTTTCAAAATTGATCTAGAATTTTTAAAACAAAATCAAACCTTGAAAAGTGGCCTTTTTTCTCTTGAAAAAGTGAACTTTTTTTTCTTTTGAAAAAAAGACCTTTTTTTGGAAAAAAAGATTTTGGAAAAAGGACCTTTTTTCTTGGAAAAATGGCCTTTTTTTTAAAAATAGATCTTTAAAATGACGAGTTGGCCATTACTTCAAAAGTTGTGATATGGGCAAAACCAAAATGGCTCTAAATGGCTCTAAATGGCCCAAAAACCCCCAGAAATCCCTCAGGTTACCAGAAGAAAACGGTTCAAAAACCCCGAAAAAAAAACAGAGATCCTCCAATTCAAAAACCGAATTTACGCGCCGTGTTCGCCCTTCTTCTTCCCTCCCTCCCTCCGTCCGCCCAAAGGAGCGCCCTTACCCCTTTCTCTGTCTGCGTCTCTCTCATTCCCATAATCTCTCTTCCTCTCTCTCTCCATTTCATGCCATTTGGCGCCTCGGTGTTGACCGTTTTTTGTTGTGTCCCTTCCCCCTCTCTATCCGTGTATGCAGAATGAATAAAAGGTGTGAAACGATGAGAGAGATAGTATGTAATTAGTGGAGGATTAGAGAAAAAGAGGAAGGATGGCGCCCCGTTTGATAGGAGAGAAAGGAGGGATGTGTCCTCTTGTGGAGGTCGAAATGGAAGAGAAAAAGGGGGGGGGGGGGGTTGAAAGGAAAGGGAAGAGGGGGAAGAAATTTAAATGAGGAAAGGGAAAAAAACGGAAAAGGGAGAAAAGGAACGGCTTAGTTTAATGGGATGCGGATAGAAGAGAAGTAGATAATGTACTATGCTAAAGAGCTTCTGAGACCAAAAAAGCCAAAAAAGGAAGGGTTTAGGGACCTTTTTTTCGAAGTTTTGTACCGGGCTCCTCCGGAGTTTCGTAGATCGAAAAAAGGACCAACAAATACTAAAAAAGGACCAGAACGGACCAAAACGGACCAAAACAGACCAAGAAATGAACGGGTTTAGGGAAGATATTTTGGAATTTTCATTCTAAGACTCTTTTGGAAATTCGGAGACCGTATAATGACCGAAAAAGACCAGATAGGACCAAAAGAGACCAAAAGGGACCAAAGCGGACAATTAAAAGGAACGCGTCGAAGAACGCCTTTTCGGAAATTTCCTAGACATTTCAAAATAACCTCTAATTTGGAACTAAAAACTGAACTTTAGATTTTTGATTCTCAAGTTTCAAAAATAAATTTTTTAGAAAATTTGTGCAGGCGTAAATCTAGCCAAATTCTAGCCTTTTCTAGCGTACTCAAGCCGAAAAAATTCAGAAAATTATAACAGTTTTCAATGATGCTACTCCTAATCAGAGCTGGACGGATCAGAACCGGATTATTTGGAACTGGTCGGTTAAGAACTGGTCGAATCAGAAGTGACCCTTATAAGAACCGACCGTTTAAAAACTGCCCCGGATAAGAACTATTGAAATGCTCGTATTTGGACTCTTTTTCTGCTTGCAGGTCATTGCAGCAAAGTAGTGTCAGTTCTCGTCCGGGCAGCTTTGATCCGTCCAAAGTTCGAATTCGGGAAAGTTCTGATCCGTCCAGCTTTGGTTAGGGTAGCTCCTTTTATTTAAAGGTTTCAGAAATAGAATGAGTAACTTTTAGAGATTTTTCTGAACCGAACCATCCTGACTTTTTTGAAATTATGTTATTTTTAATCTATCAAATGTCAGAAACATAAATAATTCAAACTTATTCTCGAGACATTTCCGAAACACATTCTTCTTTTTTTTCTTTCCCTGCCATTCTCCCCCATTTCAATCTAAATTTATATATGAGAAGGGCATTTTCTTTTCCAATCACGAGAAAAAAAGAAAAGCATAAATCTTCAGAAAAAAAAGAGAAAGAAATGTGAAAAATGACCTCTTTTTTAATGATGCCATACGACCTCTGTCCGAGAGAGGGTTTCATTACTTTTTCTTGAGATTTATGAACAAGAGAAGAGAAAATAAAAGAGAGAAATAAAAGTTCAAGTTTATTGTGGAATAAGAAAGTTCATTACGGGATAAGAATGATTTCTCGAAGTCGATTATTTATCTTGTTTATTTTTTCTTCCGGTCAACTAAAACGGACATTGGACCTGAGTACAAATGATTGACAATTTTAGAAGACATCATATTGCTATAGAGCTGTTTGTGTATATGTTCGTAGTTGACAGTTTTTGATTTAGTTGCTACTCTTGTAGAAGTGTTCACGGAAACTGCAGTCTGAAAATCAAAAAAAGTTTATTTTCTCAGTTTTAGACAATCCATAACTCACAGTAACAGCGAAAAAGCAGAAGGCCAATAGTAAGAAGAATTTGACATTCATTTTTGAAATCTACGAAGCTCCGGTGGACCTTTTATACTGGATTATAACGTAGGCATGTGTGTTTTGGTTGACTGTTAGACGTCCGTCACTTCCGGGACTTGCAACATGTGATGTTTTTACTATTTACTCGGTAAACGTCTACAACTTCCGCCAGCATGTTACCCATCTCGCAACTTTCGCACAACTTTGCCACAACTTCCGCAAGCAAATGTGCGCCTAGCCACTTCCTGCCGAGTAACTCACAACTTCTGCCCACACGTTGCTGCTTACACAACTTCCGCGCGCAAGGGGTGCAACTTTCACTTGAAAGTTGTGGTGTCCACAACTTCCGCGAGCATTTCTGACAACCATCCCAAGGATTGTTGTATATTCGACAACTTCCGCCAGCATTTTGAGAATGCATTGGCGCTCCAGATTCCCCTCGCGAACAAATTATTTTCACAATGTTTTGTCGTGATTTTGTGGTTTTTCCGTTTATATTATTTCGGCAAATTTAATATTTAAGGTTTCAAAACTAAAAGAGGGTACAGCCGACAAGACAAACAAAAAACGATATCAAAGAGATACAGAGGAAATAAGGAAAGAAGCTGTTGCTCCGGAGTTAAAAAATGATGTTTTCTGGTAAGTTGCTGAAACATTAATAAAAAGATAAATGAGTCTGATTTCAGAACGAATTTCGATAGGATTCTGCATCAGCTAAGATCCTTGGACGTCGGCCGATACGTTAGGATTCACAACTGTTGCACGCTCTGGACTCACCGAAAAAATGTAAAAATTTCGTTTTTTATATCTTATTTTTACTTGTAGTATATACCTATTTTTTCCTCTACTGTCTTTGACCTTCTTTTTTTAAATAAAATGTATAATTCCCTATATTGTTTCGAGTATTTTCTAAAAATTGAAATACAGGAGTACAAGAGCGCAAGAAAACCGCTTCACGCACCTTCTGCGCACCTTCCTCACAACTTCCGCCAGCCTCTGCCACAACTGAAACTACGTGGTTTTTTGCCGGTTGTGTGGCCTCCGCGCGGAAGTTGTGGGATCGGCGGGCAGAAGTTGTAAACGTTTACCGAGTAGGCTTATTTTTCCAGACAGTCACTTCCAAATATAGCTATTGTTGAACTTTGCTTTTAGCCGACCAGCCTACTAAACGAAAATGATGAACATTTTTTCATTGGTGCAGATTTTTACACAAGATGTGTGATTGTTCCGATTTGGAGCGTCGTTTCCACTTATGTTGAAATTTTAAGGAAATTTTCTTTACTATTTTATGAGCTTCTTAAAACTGAGCTTGGTCCTGGATTTTTTATGGGCAGAAATGGTCATAATAAGGGAACGGAAGATTTTTGAATACTTTGAAATTGTTTGAAATACCAGCCTAAATGTAACCTGTGTATAGATTTTTCCCGCCATAACCGTAAAACGTTCATTTTGTTTTTGTTAACAAAACGGCTCTCTCAGAACTACCGCGAAGAATGTGATTTGTACTGAAAATGTAACATGATAGTTTATTACAAAAAATAACGGAACAATCGAATGAATTGATCAGCTTCTTATGCAACCTGATCTCTCGACTAACTCATCTCTACTGCTGGGAGCGTAGTTGTTTCATTGAATAAGTAGTCAACAACCCTGGAAGAGATAAAGCTAGGATAAATAAAGCTGTGAACACTTTGATAGTTAACAGAAGACACTTGGTTCGTCATTTCACTTGTTTCATTGTTGGCTGAAGCCGAAATCGATGAGGCGGTCTGTCAAAATTTCGTTCAATGCTCTTCTATTAGGGAAAAAACTTACTACAGATGAGAAAAGATAACAAGCCAATAGGTAGATAAAATAGGCGTTCATTGTTGTTACCCCCTACATTGGCAGAGACTTTTATAGTGAGATTTCTGTCTAGACGTCGATTTTACTTTGATCACATGATGTGTGTTTTTACACCAGTATTAACTTTTGTGTGGCACTTCCTTATTGGATATTTGTAAGCGAGGGTGCTCAATTTTTCGAAATAATGTGCTTTGTATCTTGTAGAGTCGAATTGGAATAAGTTCATAGTGAAAACTAAAGCCTCACTTGGCGCGAATTTCTAAAAACTATGACACTTTTTTGAAGCTTTTGAAAATATATTAATTAATATGTCGAGAATTTTATAGACCTGAAACATCCTGACTTCACTAAAATAATGTAATTTTGAATATATCAAATGTCAAACTCATAGATAATTCGAACTTATCGAGACTTATTTTTCCAATCTCGGGCTGGAAAAAAGCATCAATCTTCAAAGAAAAAAGAGAAAGAAATGTGGAAAATGACCTCTTTTTTAATGATGCCACACGACCTCTGTCCGAGCGAGTTTCATTACTTTTTCTTGAGATTTATGATTGAGAGAAGAGAAAAAAAAAATAGATTTATGGTTGAATTGTGAAGGAAAGTATTGTATTTTCTTTGTTGTCTGATAGAATGCATGAGCACTGAAATTTCATGACTGGAACACAAGTTTATTATGGAAAAAAAGCGAATGAAGAATTAAACGTTGTCTTTTCAACTTGAAGTTCTTGAAGTTTATCGGGCGTCATTTTCACACGGCTGAAAAAGCAATTTTATTTCAAATGAAATCTGAAAGAAATTCAAATGCTCACATCAATGTATATGAAAAATGGATTTGTATCATTAGGCTGTGGATATTTTCTTCCTGGCTTGCACAGTTCTTCAATTGATTGTGAAATACGTAATCGGGTTATGAGGGATCTAAAAAAACGAATAAATATTGCAAAAAGACCGAAGCCGGCTGAAACAGTGCTTACTGGTTGACTATATTATCAATAACTTTTCTCGCTTCCCAAAGCTCTTCTATAAATCGTGATTGAGCAACCTATAAACTCCTGGTGATCTTTAAACAGGCTTATCGAATGTAGGTAACTCACCGAAAAAGCAAAAAAGGAACAAAATAAGAAGAACGAGAAAAATATTTTCATATTTCGATATTTTCAATATCAAGTGACACTTTTTATATTGATGTTCAGTGAAAAAAAATGTTATGAATACAAAATGTTATGAAATTCCGGGAATATATTTTCACACAAAGTGCAAAACAGAGAAAATCGACAATAGTCAATTTCAGAATGCGAACATCACGATCCAATGGAAAACTGGTAAAGCCCACGGAAACAGTCGCCGGCCACACTGATACCATCAACACAATGACAGTAATCCGTTCGGGAATGGTTTTATCCGGTGGGAAAGATGGAAAAGCAGTGTTAACGAATACAGATAGTGGAGAAATCTATCAAAAATGGACGAATTCATCAGAAATCAATAAGATATGCTATAGGAATTATATTGCAAAGCATTCATTAATTGCCGGGGGTCGAGATGGAAGTTTGACTCATTTTATGTTTGCAACTGGGGAACAACATCAGCCCCATGCACAGATTGATGGACACAAGTTCGGGGTTACAGGAGTGGTTAATTTGAGTGGTGGGTTTTGTAGTTTGTAGTTTTTGTAGTTTGTAGTTTGCAGTTCTGTAGTTTTGTAGTTTTGCAGTCTGTAACAAACTAGGTTTATAAGCGATCTTATTGAAGGTCGAATTTTTTTTTGTAGTTTGTAGTCTTTCTAGTTTTTGTAGTTTTTGTAGTCATTGTATTTTGTAGTGTTTGTAGTTTTTAGTCTTTGTAGTTTGTAGTGTTTATAGTTTGTAACGAACAATGTTGACAAGCAATCTTCAGAGACCTTTTTGTAGTTTGTAGTCTTCTATTTTTTCAGCCGAACAATTCATGAGTGGCTCTCGAGACTGTACTGTCAAACTATGGGATTTGGAAACTCGAAAATGTGTTTTGAGCCAGACTCATAATCGCAATTTGGTCACTCATATGACTCATTGTTCAGAACGTAATTTGGTGGCGCAGACGTCGGAGGATAAGAGTGTTAAGTGAGTTTTTTTAAAGGAATTTTTCATGGGGTATGTACAGTATGATGGGGCCAAGGTTACGGTACCATAGCCCTATAAGTATAGTGTCATGGAAACATTAGCGTGGCACCATAAGAAAACTATTACCGTGCAATAAGGCTATGAGAACGGTATCATCAAGTTTAGGATCCACCAAAAATAGCACCATGGGACATCCAATTTTGACCACATGTGACCATAAGTATGGTACCATCGGTCATGAGTACCGTATCATGAGATCAAGAGTACGGTACCAGGAATTAGTGATACTGTACCATAAAAACAGGAGGAAATGAGCACTGTTCCTTGAAAGCATTGATACGGTATCATAGAAGCATGACTATGGTATCATGGATCTTAGGGTACTTTTCCATAGTTACTTCCTTGGTCTACGGTACCATGAGATCACTGATACTGCATCATAGTCTCATTATACCCTGCTCATAGTCTTATGGTACAGCAAATACGGTACCATTGTGCTATTGCTATGGCGTCATTGTTGTTGTATCAGTGAGCCACGGGGAAAGGTACCTCATGACATGGTACCATAGGAAAATGGCTACGGTACCATGGAACTATTAGTACTGTACCACAAGATCATAATATGATAATATGGTAATTACCGTACCCATTGCACCACAGTTCGTCACCAATCAACCTATATTTCCAGACTATGGGACCCTCGCAATCTTGAACTGGTCATCGAATTCCCACGAAAACGTCATATCCAAATGTATTGCGAATTCGACACATCAGACCGCCTTTTCTCGTGCTCCAATGGCTTCAATCATGACGGGTGTGAGATTACGGTAGGCTACAAATACTACAGAAACTTCAAACTATAATTGCCAGTCCTACGATCTCCGAAACAATAAATTATCAAAAGAAGTCCGTGGTCATGAGGGTAACGTGACCTCTCTGGCAGTACTTCAAATGGATTCTTCGGCTCCATCAAGAAGATGTCTAGTATCAGTATCAGCTGATAAACAAATCAGGCTATGGAAGATTGAAGAGGACGGGGCGGCAGGTAGGCCACGCCCACTTTTTCTAGAGGAAAATTTGAATTTTTTTAGTGCTGAAACCAATGTGGAACGAGGATATTCCATTGGAAGCGGATAATTTACAAGTGTGCACTTATCCGGATGGACAGTGAGTTTTTAGGCTGGGCTTAGGCCTTGTTAGGCCTAGTTTTTCAGACTTTCATTTTTATATAATTGCAGCATCATCGTATCCGGTGGAAAAGGTCGTATCATTCATTATCAAGCCAAAGTGGCGGCTCAAAGAGTTATTTTGGATGTTCAATTGGTCCAAAAACACAGTGGAGTCACTCAATCAACCAGCTCACATGTCATTCGATAATTCCTTCTTTATTTTGCAAATTCGCTCTACTGACAATTTTTTGATCTCTTTTCTGATTCTCTGCCCATCCCCTCGAAATGTGATGACCTTATTTCCAGTACTTTTTCGACACAATAATTCTCATTTTGTGATAGCTTTTGGCTAAGCTTGAACACACACCGGTTGAGTTTATTTTCCCGGCCTTTTGAAACTTTAATAAATTGTTTGTATCGTTAACGCCCTTTTCCAAAAAAAAAAGATTCAGATGTGACAAAGTTTATTTAAAGAAAGAACCAAATAAAAAATGATTTTCAATTATAGGAAATCATTTACTTTTTGCAGCTTGTTCCACAGGGTTGATTGATCTGAATCCAAACGTTGCCCAGTTGAAATACAGTAAACACTTTATCACACCGGCATGTCAAACAATTATCAACGTTGAGTTATCATAAAGCTATAACAGCGTGATCTGATTGAATGACACATGTATATATGTACATTCCCACATTATAGCATGAAAGCTAATGATGATTTGTCAGCGGTATTACACCTGTCTCTATTCAAAATCTGTAATTTTTGATCTGAATGAACGTTGTAATTAGGCTTGGTTGGAAAAAAAGTCGGAAAAAATGCCGAGAACACCGTTTTGAGGATTTTTTGCTTACCTTTTTACTGTGTATTGTTGTTGACCTTAGCGAGACGATCATTTTCGTACCCCTATCTAGCCAATTTGGTATTTTCAAATTGAAGTTATAAGATTTTTTCCGACTTTTTTTTCGGAAAAAAAGTCGGAAAATTTTTCGGAAAAAACCCGATAACTTGGCTGAAATTTTTTCAAACTATGTCAAGAAGGGTCTTAAAATGATCGCACAGCAACGATGAATCCATTTTTACAACTTTCAAAAACATTCAAGCATTGAGTACGAGTACCATTTTTTTTCCGACCAAGCCTGGTTGTAATCTAATTATCATTTGTGAGCATATGTAGTTTTTTTTTTGTAAAAACGTAACCATTCTGGTTTCCGATGTTTCACAATCTATATCCACATGCTTTTATTGAAAAACAATGTTATCGCAAAAATTATTCTCCAATCTCGATAACTCCCAGCTTAGTCTGCTTGGCATAACTGAAAGTTGACAATTTGAGATATTCAATATGTAGGAACAAATGATTTCTTACCATCTCAGCTTCCTCCGCAAATTTGCTGAGGCCACTATTTTTGAGAGCTTCAATAAAAGGGCAAACATTACCCCCCAAATAGATAGGAGATAAGGTCAACTGGGTGGCCTGAAAAATATTTTTTTTTCGACATTCCCAGACAGTGTTTTACATATTGTTCTAAAAAACACTTACGGCAAATGCAAAAACAGAAGAGAGTAGAAGGCAGACGAGAATCAATCTCATTTTTGGATATTCTTCTTTCAAGTGAAGGGTTTTTATGCTGTTTATTGCACATGCTTTCAACTTGTTTTTACACACCGACAATTTTTAATATTGTCTGTCCCCTTTTGTGAAGCTTTTTTTTTATTAACATCATATCGTCCTAGCATTATATTGTGTATCCATAATTCTTTGCGCGGTCGCGGGCATTTTACTCATGGCCGAGTTTTGAAAACGTTCGGCCACCCCCGAATTTCTCAAATTGAGGCCCGTTGGGGGAGACATCGTTTATCACTGATTTCTTTCATTTTTCGACCTTTTTTCTGTATTTTCTTGCTTTAGAAATATTTAAATATGAATTTATTAAGACGAAAAATAGAAAAGAACTTGATTTCATCGCAAAATCACTACGAAATTGTTTTCTACATTTTTCCTTGATTGCAAGGAAATTGGAAAAACACAAAAAATCAAGTTCTTTTTTATTTTTCGTCTCAATAAATCCATATTTAAATATTTCTAAAGCAAAAAAATGAGCAAAAAACGTCGAAAAATGAAAGAAATCAGTGATAAACGATGTCGCACGCAACGGGCCTCAATTTGAGAAATTCGGGGGTGGCCGAACGTTTTCAAAACTCGGCCATGAGGAAAATGCCCGCGACCGCGCAAAGAATAATGGATACACAATAATATACTTGTTTATCCTCTCTGTTTTTATAGAATCTAGATCGCAACGAAGCGTTTTTTTCAAAAATATCCTTGTTAAAGATCTGCAAATTTTTGTTTTACGATAATGCGGGAACTAGGACATGTAACGCTTTTCTCGACCACGACTGCACGTTTTGCTTTCTTCTGATCTAGTTAGTGACATTTCCCGAATCTTCGTTTTTCAAAAGCGGACTTACTGTAAATGAAAAAAAAAAGTCAAAATGGTTAAAAATTGCTTTTTGAAAACGATATATGAATCAATTTACTATTAGATTTTGTAATAGAGTCGTACGAAAGTCAGGTTTCCGGATTCCGTATTTCCGAGTATTTTACTCAATATTCCGTTTTCCGCATTCCGCGAAAATAAATTACATTTCGTAACAAATTTTTAAGAAAATCAATTACGTAAAACTTTTCTGTTTATTTCTGATTTAAGAAAGCGTTTTCAGCAACTATCAAGCCGTTCTATTAGAGGTTTTTTTCCAGTGTCTCCAAGACAAAAAACGATATGCAAACATTTATTTTTATCGGTAGAATTTATTCATATAGAATGTGGTAAGCTTCGCGAAAAAAAGTTTTTTTTTAATATCAAAAAGCGTTTGGACACACAAAACTTTTGAATGGAATATCTTTCGGTTTATGAGTTTTGGATGTTGAAAAAAATAATTCGACGTTGCCATACTCCCACGTTTTCATCAATTTTTGAATAAAAGCCCTTCCCTCATGAGTCAATAGAAATCCAAAAATGAATACTTTCATCCTCTGCCTTCTAGTTTCCTGCTTCTTTGCTGTTACTGTGAGTTATAGCTTTTAACCCCTAATATAAGAGCACTTTTCTTCCAGATGGCTGATGATTTCTTTGAGCTCTGCGACCAATTTGGTGCAATTCAAACTGTGAGTTTTTTCAAACAATTTCTTTTGAAAATTTCAAAATTTTCCAGGCTTGCGAAGACTTGGAACAGGGTATTCAATACCATCTCGATCTCCCAGCTGCTTATAGCCATATTGAAGATCATGTTTGTCCCAATCTTGAAATAATTCGACTTGTGAGTTATTTTTTGGAAAAGTTTTTGAAAACAATTTGATTTTATAGGACTGCAATTACAATTATTTCTATTATGGTGGATACGAGATTCCGGAGTGACATGAATATTTCAGTTAATAAACTTTAATTTTTGTATGGATATCGTGTCTGGGTACGGTATATGTGGACCCATGAAAAACTATGTGGACCCAAAAATAATTATGTGGGCCCATCATTGAAAAATTGAAATTTCTCAATAACTTTATTTCTAGGAAGTAAGAGTCAAAAAGCAGATTTGTCACCGACCGGGCCGGGCCGGGCCGCTAGGGAAATTTCTACCATCCCGGCCCGGCCCGCTCGGATGGTTCTGGCAAAACATGTTTTTTTCAACTTTTATGGCCTATTTTTTCCAGAAGGTTCCAGAAGGTTTGATCGATTTTCAAGTAAAAAAAACCAGGAAAAGTTTTGAAATTGAGCTGAAAATCGGGAAAAATGTGCTGAAAAAAAAACGAAAATTTTGAATTCGGTCTGGCACGACCCGCATTTTGACAAGTCTATCAAAAAGGAAAAAGCCAGAACTCTTAGGGTCCAAAATCTATGTTGTACTATATGCTTTCAAAGATGGGCCTGCTTTGGTCCACATAAATATGTTTGAGTCCACTTATACCGTACAGAGCACCGTCTTTGGTAATAAAACGTCATCACAAAAATCTCAACTTAAAACCTCAGGGAGTATTGAATAAGCATCACGATAACGTTTCGTTTGGAACCAATATTTCTGATATAATCGATTCATCTATTTTTATACATTTCCAATTTTTGGAAAATTAAACAAAAAACAACGAAAAATTGGAATGTTTATTTCGACAAAAAGAGATTAGTGACATATTGAATCTAATTGTAAAAAGGACTCTAGGGTCGGCGATGCGCAGAAATACTGAAAAATACACGGGAAACCAACTTCGTTAGAATAAATAAGCTTCTAATAACTCTTCTGAAAATATCTCAAGTTAGAAAAAAAAACAACAACCAAATGATCTTACGTAAAGCTTCAGCTACTTCGTTTATACCATTTTCCTGGAGAAAACCAATTGTCAAACAATATTCAATAAGACTATTGGCTGGATCCTTGATCAACTCAGCGATCTCCAAAAAACCCTTTTTGAGTGTGTCAGTTAATATTCTTACATTTTCAGCCGAAAGTTCTTTTAATTGGGATAGTCTCACTGAACAATTGAGCTGGGCTGTCTGAAGTTTGAATTACATTTCATAAATTAAATCATAAGAAACTAACCACAAATGGAAAAATGAAGCAGCCAAGGAGGCAGATGAGAAGCGATTTCATTTTCAGGCATTGATACTTTCAGGCGGGGTATTTTATACTGCATTCAGCATAGACATGTTTTTCGTCTGACATACAATACATCGATATTTTCCGATTTTTTTTTGCCCGATCATAACACAGTAGTGTTTTCATAACTTCCTTATTCAAGAAAGTATGCTTTCGATTTCAATTTTGAGCATTCGAGCGAATATTAGAACAGTTGCTCTCCCGCAATCACAAGAATCAATAAAAACAAACCTGGGAAAAGAGGAACTAATAAACCTCGGATGTATCAGAAAATAATGAAAAATAGATGATCTTTTCTTCGGAAATAGTGGAGTCACCCAACCGACAAGCTCACATGTCATTTCTTTTTCATGGAACCCGAAAATTGACTTTTCTGAAATCGTTACGTCTTCTGAAATTTTATGAAAAAATTTCTAAAAAAATTTCGCATTGGGCGGGTTCGAACCCACACCCTTATTTTCAATGAGCAGGGCAGTTGCCACTGCACCAATTTGCCACACTTTTTTTCGCTGCCGCAGGGAATATCTAAACCCAGTGAAACGTGAAACTGCGAAGGCCTGAGAAAGCCCAAAAAATCCGAAAAAATGAAAAGGCCGATCGGACCAAATTGATTTTAGAAATGGATTCAGAAGGGTCGATATAGTCTGTCCCAAATTTTTCAGACCTTTCCAAAATGGTCTCGTCAAAGTAAGTTATAGTTTTGGGTTGGATGAAACCCCTAATATAAGAGCATTTCTGTTTCAGATGGCCGAGAACGAATTCATAGTTCTCTGCCAGCAATACGATGCGATTAAAGCCGTGAGTTTTTCAAATAATTTTTATTTTTTTAATTTCGAAATTTCCATATTTCAGGCCTGCAAAGGATTGGAACAGGGCATCCCACACAATCTCAATCTTCCAGCTGTCTGTCTTCTATGTTGCTCAATAGAAGAAGAAGAAGGAGGAATAGATTCAAAGTGATATGACTAATGTTTTATAATATATGCTTCTGATATGATTAATGCTATTCTTTATTTGTATAAAACATTGGGACCGGTATATAAGGTCTCTATGTACACATAATATTCATTCTTTCATTCTTTCTTTCATCCTTGCTACCATTCTTACTTGCTATCATTCTTATTTCTTTATAATAAATCTTATCGGAAAGCGTTCTTTCTTGATAATATTTTACATGGTGACCCAGCTAACTGCAATATTCTGATATTCTCTGATATTCTCATTCTATTCTAACAATATTCGTGTCTGTGTTTCTCTGCATCCGTCTGACTATCAAGAGTCATGAGCGGCACTATTCGTACAAGGATTGGCTGGTCCGTCCGTCGGATAAAGGATCTTCTCGAAGAAGAAGAATTGACAACAAAAGAAGAGTTGTTAAAAGCAAATGCAAAGGAATTGGTAACTGCCATCGGTGTCACGCGATACCTCGGAGAAAAGCTTCATACTGAAGTCAATCGGATCACACAATTGGATGATCAATGGAAGAATCTCATTCGTACAAACCCTTCTGAAGTGGATGTCATGCAACAATATGTCGAAAAATATGGAGACTACAGAAGTGTCCAAAATCAAGGATTGGAGCTCATCAAGGAACTCCGTCAACTACACGAGACTGCCAGAAATCGTCTCATCACTCTGGATTCAAAGCAATCGTCTGAATTTGAATCATGGGAACAATTCGCTGTTTCCCTGCCAGCCATCAACGCGGATGGTGCTCAAGTCGTCAAACCGCTGACGCAAACTGTCTCAACTCCTGAACCAGTGATTTCATCAATCACCGCTACTCTTTCAATTCCTCCAGATCAAACTCCTGTTACCCAAACTACTATTCAGTCATCTATTCCTGCTCCTATTCAAACTACTAATATTCCTCAAGCTACTGCACAACCTATTGTTCAGTCTGCTTCTTCAGTTCCTGTTCCTGTTCAATCTACTCCACTTTCATTTGGATCATTCAACACCATGAGGTTAGCCCTTCCACAAATGCCATTGCCTACATTCCAAGGTGAAATCGCTCACTTTTTGGAATTTACCGAAGCTTTCGACTCTATTATGAACATGTCACAATTGGACGATCGATCTCGTCTTCATTACTTGAAAGCATCATTACAAGGAGAAGCCCTGGAACTGATCGGAAGTTTGCCAACTCTTAATCAAAATTATGCCGTTGCTAGACAATTGCTCACGGATACTTATGGTGGATCTTTGAGATTGAAACATGCTCTTCTTCAACAACTGAGAGATATTCCAAGCATTCAAAACACGAGATCATCCAAGGATCTTCATCATTTCTGTGTCAGTATCACCAGATGTTTCCAACAATTGACAGCACTGGATTGCAATATGGACAATTTGATGACCACTGCAATCATTGAAGCAAAACTACCGAAAAGGATCATCACCAAACTGTACTCCAATGTTATGGACACTCCACTGAATGCTAGTGATCTCATCAACCGTATCCAGTCCATCTCAAACACGGAAAGTTTGGTAGACGACATTTTCACCAACACCCATGAGTCAAAAGGCCGTGAAACAACCATGATGACTAATTCAACACGGTCACCCAACCAAGCCAAGCAACAACAAAGCCAGAAAGTGATAGCAAACAAAACGGGAGTCACAAAATGTTGCGCCTTTTGCAATCTACCGAATATGATTCATCGTTCACATTTATGTCGTCGATATCCAACGCGGATTGAAAGACGACAACGTGCAATTGAACTGAAACTGTGTTTCCGATGCCTACAAACAGGTCATTCTTCAAGACTTTGTTCGGCTCAATGCTTCATTTGCTCTGGACACCATGATCGTGCACTGTGCAACAGTAATCAAACTTCCACTCCAAGTCAACATTCGAATAATTCTCCATCCAATGGACAAGTCAATGTACAACAACAAGGACGAACTCATCCTCATCCAGTTGCTCAACAACCGTTTCAACCAGCTGGACAACAACGACCGTTCCAACCGTCTAATCAACGACAACAATTCCAACCAAGTCCTCAACAGCAACAGTTCCAGCCTCGAGGTCAACAACAATACCAGCACCAAGGCTACCAAGGAGGAAACAGAAATCGTGCAAACAATCAGCCGAGGAATTATCATCCAACAGGAACTCGACCTGCTATGATTTCTCAAGTGGAAATGTCAATCAGTCAACCCAATGATTCAGTTTCACATCATCCCATTGATAACTCGACTACTGCAATGGAATATTACCAGACTGTGAATACTTCGATGTTGGAAACAAACAAGCCAAAAGAATCGAGTGTCAACGAAGCTGATTGTCCAGAATCCCAAACCGAAAACGACAAGAATAATTCAGTTGTTATGATGACTGCAGAACTTGTTCTCATGGATTCCACTGGAAAGACAAAAACCGCTACAGTCTTCTTCGACTCTGGAAGCAACACTTCTTACATCTCTTCAAAGTTCACTTCCGATTTGGAGATGTTAGTCATTGGAAAGAAAAAACTGACAGTCAACACCTTTTCATCGAAGGACACGAAACAACTCGATTCTCGAATTGTACAAGCCACCTTCATCATTGATGACAAAGAAATGCCAGTCAAGTTTTGTGAAATTGATCACATTGCAAACAATATTGTCGCTGTACCATTGACTACTGAAATCGCTGAATCTCTACTACAAGGAAATCAACCTCGACTAACTCGAAAAAGAACAGAGATCGACATTCTGATTGGACTGGATCTCCTCATGCTTCTCTTAGGAGAAACAAAAACAATTCGACTTCCAAGTGGTCTTCATCTTCATCTCAGTCAATGTGGACCTATTCTCTCAGGAAAAGAGAAAACATTGGAAGGACAATTTGAGTCAGCAACATTCGTCATACAACAACAGATTGACGAAGAAAGCGACCAGTCAAAAGTGAATCAGCAAATTCAAGCCGTCGAGGGACAAGAAACCAGAGATCTGCTAGAGAAGTTTTGGAAAAACGAGCACTTTGGAATACTTGACAATCCGAAAACGAAAGTAGAGGAAGAAGTAACCAAGATGTTTCATCAAACAATCAGTCGAGAGAAAAATGGACGTTACATTGTTTGCCTGCCATTTCAAGATCGGAAGAATATTCCAAGAAATCGACAACTTGCTTATTTCCGACTTCAAGGAGCACTCAAGAGACTATCCAAAGATCCTAAATTGATGATGCAGTATCAAAAAATCTTCGATGAACAATTGTCACTCGATTTCATTGAATTGGTTATTGACGAAAGCCAACAAGATGGTCCAACTGTTCACTATCTTGCTCACCATCCCATCATCCTCGAAGGAGAATTGGATGATAACCAAAGATTCGATGCTGAGATGGAAAAGAATGTTCGACGATCAAATCGAAATTTCTACGAAACTATCGGAGAGTCTATTGAAAATTGGTTCAACGAAACTTTGGATTGGATTTCAACGTTATTGAAGAGGACAATTTGGTTCATGGTCATCGTGTTATTCGTCGTTTGTTCATTCATCAGATGCTGTTTTCGTGTTGGAGTGTCTTCTATGTTGCTCAATAGAAGAAGAAGAAGGAGGAATAGATTCAAAGTGATATGACTAATGTTTTATAATATATGCTTCTGATATGATTAATGCTATTCTTTATTTGTATAAAACATTGGGACCGGTATATAAGGTCTCTATGTACACATAATATTCATTCTTTCATTCTTTCTTTCATCCTTGCTACCATTCTTACTTGCTATCATTCTTATTTCTTTATAATAAATCTTATCGGAAAGCGTTCTTTCTTGATAATATTTTACACTGTCTATATTCATATTGAAGATCACGTTTGTATTAACCTTGAGTTAATCAGACTTGTGAGTTTTTTAAAAGATTTTGAAAAACTAAAAAATGTAATTTTATAGGGCTACAATCTCAATTATGGATTCAACATCCAAGTGTCAGTTTAAGATTTTAGTTGATGAATTTGTGTGTTTTTTTAATGGATATAATTTTTGGTAATAAAATTATATCGCAAAACTGAATGTGAAATTGTTGGCGGTAAGGAAGTGAGGCATATAAAACTCTTTAAATAGTTTATTGCCAAAGCAAAAAAAAAGCCAAGTTTGAGTTGTCAATTTTAGCCCCATCCCAGTTTGATTCAATGGGTTTCTTCGCCCTCTGGGCAAACCTGAAAAATCAGAAAATTTGAGGAAAAAAAACATTATGAAAACAAATCACGAATGATATTCTTACACTAGCAACGGCTTCCGCTGAAACGTTGAGACCAGTTTTCAGTACGTTAAATACAGGACAAAATCTATTGTGACGGAAAGGAACATCAGATATCTTGAAAAAAAAGCAGTAGATCAGTTAGTTCTTAGTTAAGTTCTCTTACATTTTCAAGCACTGAAAAGATGTTAAGTAGAATAAGCTCCAATTCAGGGCAGTCATTCTGGGCAGTCTGAAATTCAAGCCAAGTTTTAAATGTTAAAACTTAAAATTAAATTCACCGCAACTGAAAAAACAGAGCAGATGAGGAGGCAGATGAGAAGCGATTTCATTTTCAAATGTTTACAAATATTTGTGAGGCTTTTTATACTGTATTCAGCATAAACATGTTTTTCAGCTTGACTTGTTTCCAGCAGCGATTTTGAATAGTATTCATTGAATTTCAGATTTCAGAATGCTTTTCACCCTACACTACATTTTCCAATTCCTTTTCACGATCATAACAGTAGTGCTTTCATAACTTCCTTATTCAATTTTTTTTTCAATTTTCATAATAACTTGTCGGTTGTTTCATTAGTCTAGAAAAAAAGAAAAAAACTGTCACGGCATCCAATAATTCCTTCCATTTTAAGTGTTATAGAATGAAAACTGGCTCGCTTTGACGAAGTATCTCTGCTTTTTTCTGATTTTTTACCCTTCATTCTCATTGTGATTTCTGTCTTTTACCTCTAACATTATCATTTTGTTAAAATTTTCCTTAAAATGGAAAAACCAGAGTTCTTTTTTTAGACTTTTTGAAACTTGTTCAGCAACCAGAAAGCTTCATAACACAATATTTTATTATCTTAAACATACACTCCGCTGTAAATCATAAGAGGAATCGGAATTAACATTATCCTGTCAGGCAATGGATGATATTGCTATCCGCAGCCAGAACTCTGTGGAAATTCCAGAACAATCGTTGGACATATTTGAGAGAGTACTTCGTCACGGTACACGTCGACTATTGACGACTACCACAGAAATTCCTAGTAATTTTCGGCAGGTATATTTTATTTGTGCAAATAAAACTAAGTTTACAGATAATACAGATGAACCGTAGATGATCTATAATTTATAATTGTATACATTTGACTTTTTTTGGGGAATAAAATTTTCGAGAAAAACTTCTATTCTCTCAATTTCAACATTAAAAAACCGAAAATGTATATTTCCACCAAAAGAGATTAGTGACATACTGGGGAAAAAATGACGAAAATGTGAAAAAAGGAGAAACGAAAAATTGAAACGAGCAAGGGGGGATTATTCCCAGGGACACCACAGACACAATGCATTTTTGTTGTGTATTTTGTTTAGTTTTCTGATGAAATAACAAGGGAACAGAATAATATTTTCGTGGCCTAGAAAAATCAGGAAATGAAAAAGTTAGGCCATCATAGGTTTTTGGCAATTAGTTTCTAGTTTTCTGTTTGGTTTTCTAAGGAAAAAAATTTTTTCGTGGCCTAGAAAACGTGGGAGGCGGAAAAAATAGGCCACCATAGGTTTTGGTAGAGCGTTTTTTTTTTAATTTTTTGTATTTTCAGCATTTTTTCCCCTTTAGAGGTCTCAAAATAAAAAAGTTTTTGTTTAGTTTTCTAAAGAAAAAAAAGGACAAAAAAAAGAATAATACTTTCGTGGCCTAGAAAATGTGAGAAATGGGGAAACTAGGTCATCATAGGTTGTAGTTTTCGTAGTCCTTCTGGAGGTCCCAAAAAAGAAAAGTTAGAGCCTTCAGAAAGAAAAAAGTAAAAAGAAAACAAGATGGAATAAGAAATTGAACGAAAATTAGCACGTTTCCTTCCCTTCTTCTCCGTTTTTCATCTTTTGCCTTGTCTTGTTTGTAGGTTTTTCCCCTTCTTTTTTCTTCGTTTACTTGGATAAAAATAAAGTTTTTTTTCTTTTTTTGCTGTGACGGATCCTGAGAAACTTCCAAAGGTGTGAGAATATACACTGAAGAAAATTTGGATGAAAATGGATTTTTCTTAGTTTAAAAAACTTTGAAATTGGTTTTCTTTTGGTTTGGAAAAATGAAATAAAACACTTTTTTGCAAAGGTTTTTTGTTTCAAAAAGCGAAGCTTGTCATTAGCAGTGAAAATTTTAAAAAATTCCAATTTTTATCTCATTTTCTTGGCATTTAAAATAGGATTTAGAATGTTTCTTGGAAGCGAAAAACACGATTTTTTGGTTTCGAAATTTTTATTTTTTAAATTCAGTTTTTTGTTTCTTTTTGTTTGTCAGCTTCCGAGTTTCAGTTTCCACCTGTCTAGAATTCCAACCCACTTGTATCAGTTATTTAGTTGATTACGGTAGTTCATACTACAGTAATCCTGAAAACTTTTATAGTATTTTGCGGTACAGTAACCTTAGTAGCCTACTGTAATAATCTCAGCTACAGTTGCTCTGCTTCTAGTCTAGTCATTCCACCGTATCCTGAAGTAATCTTATTTTTGCTACAGTACCCACAGCCTAGATACAGTAACCCATCCTAAACCTACAGTAATCTCCAATAGACTACAAACTTCCAGATTTGTTCCCATCTTCTTTATTCCCATTTCATCATCAAAATACTACCCCTTTTCTTCTTCTGGAGGAACACAAAAGAAATGAACCCTCTACCCGACTACAAAATAACTGAATAAACCATTATCCTTTTCCCCTTTTTTTCTTCATCTCATTTTGGTCCCCCGACTCATTTTTCTCTTCTTTTCTGTTCTTTTATTTCTGATGCTTTACTGGATTTTGAGTTGTACAAATGATTTTCAATTTGCGGTTCTAGTGTTAATACAGCAGCCTTATCTAGTGACCCAAAAAATAGTACAGTAACAATTGTTACAATAGGCATCGCTACAGTAATCTTGACTACAGTAACCTCTTGTACTTTTGAGCAATAGGTAGGCTACTAGAAAAATAATTTTCTGAAATACAGTAACTCCCATGAAAAAAGACCTCATCTACAGTAACCTGAGACAAATGACGGCAAAATCAAGGCTAATAGGTAAAACATACAATCCAACCAGATTCCATATCAACAGAAACCACAGTATTTCGGGAACAATGCAAAGAATAGCTTCGACTATGTAGTCCTAATTACAGTAATCCTATCAGCAATCTAAAGTTTCGTCCTACCTTTCCACATCCCATTAGCCCAAAAATCCTCAATTTTTTCTCATTTTTTTTTCAGTAAACTCCATATACAGTTCCCTCACTACAGTATTCCGAGCTACAGTAATTCAGGACTACTGTAGTCTAAGCCACAGTAACCGAGGTTTTTTCCCCCATTTAATAGGACCTAGAGTACTGTAACTTTGAAGTACAGTAACCTTACCTACAATAAACCAGACTCTGTCATTCCACGTATGCCGAATGAGAACTACCCCTTATCAGAACTGCTCCTAATGAGAATCGAGTCCCACATCAGTACTATTAATTCACGTGAAGTAGTTCTAATACGGGACCGTTCTGATGAAGAGCAGTTCTAATTAGGGACACGGTTCTGATACGGCATAACCCCCATAATTAAAGTTGGTAGTATCATTCCAAAAATCTGATAATCCTTGATTTTCCAACGTCATCTCTCTCATTCTTTCTGTTCTATATATATTTCCCGGGGCCAATTATCCCATTTCCTTTCCTTCTCAATTCTGAATACATTGACGTCCCTCTTTCCCCCCTCCCCTCCCCCTAAATAGAATAAATGGACCACGACCAACGAAAAAATGAAAACGAGATGAAAAAAAAGCAAGGAGAAAGCAAAAAGAAGAAGATGGAAATTTGTATAGAAAAGGGGAGGGGAGCAAAGAAGGAAAGGACATAATATTTATGGATAAAAAGAAGGTCCCCCTTTTTTCTCCTATTCAATAAGAGCCCCCCCCCCCCCTTCCCCCGTCTAGAAGAGAGCCCAATTTGAATGGATTGTGCAAAAGGGGAAAAAGAGCAAATCTGTGTGTGTGTGTACTTCCCCCTTTTTCTTGACCCTTTTCCCTTTTTACCCCTTTTTCGGGTAACGGGGTCTCTTTTCGGAGGAGCACTAACGACCCATTCTTATCTTTTCGAGGATCTTGGAAGAACACTTTTTGTAGTTTTTAGTTGATGTTTGGGAGGTCAAAAATGTATTAGGTTGAGAACTAAAAGTTGAGAATTTTGAGTCTAGGCTCCGCCCCCTTTTTCAGAAAATTTTTTGAAGTTTTGTTAATTTTGTAGTGGCGACGAGGTTTTTATCATCTGTATAAGTACTTCTTTGTCCAGTTTTTTTTAGATTGGACATCATAGGCTCCGCTCATTTTCAAAAAAATTTAAATAGGCTCCGCCCACTTTGAGGTTTCTAGTCTTTGTTTTTTTTTTGTAGTCTTTGTAGTCCGTAACTAATAAAAATTTTGCCGAGTTACTATGAATTCCAAGATTATTTTCTGCAAAAAAAGTTTACCCTACAACAAAACAGAAAATTTTGAATTTTTTAGCATTTTTCACATTCTCAAAGTAAAAATTTATGTAAAAAATTTTTTTGGTCGGTATGCCTTTTCAGAGCCGTTTTTCTTTATTAGACTGACCCGTATTAAAACTGTTACTAATCAAACCGTGCCTAAATCAGAGCCCATTCACCTGAAGTGATAGTCCTGATTTGGGACACGGCTCTGATACGGTGCAGTTCTTATTTGAGAAAGTTCTGATTCGGCATGCCATTTTTTTTGGTATACCCACGCTTCTATTTGGACCCCCAACAAAAAGTGGGCGGAGGCTATCTCCAAAAGAATATGCAAACCCAATTTGTCCTCCCTTCCCTTCTAGTAGTCTGAAGTGATGTGGCTTCCCTTTTTTTTATACTAGGAATCTCAAAAATCTTTTATTTTTCATATAGAAGAATTTTTGCTGAAAATTTGTTTACCCAGAACCTTCCCTTCTTCTCCACAACTTCCTATTTTCATTCATAAAAACCTCCTTCTTCTTGGCATACTCTCTGAAGACTCCACTTATCTTTTCATAATATTTCATCTGGATTTTCTCATTTTTCATATTCTGAAGGCGTTGACTCCGCCACTTTTTGGGAAAATCATTCCAATTTTTCTGTAGTATGGAAATAGGCCAATTTCCTGTGTAATTTCCGGAGCAGCGTGTGAATCTTTTGGTCCGTTTTTTTATTATCTAATTTCCTATTTTTTCCGTTGTTTTCAAGGATAAAAGTTACGCAGAGACTACAGTATCCATAGCTGCAGTATCCGGGGTTACTGTAACTATGGCTACAGTAATCTCAAGACTATATTCCGTCATTCATTTTCAGATTTTCTGGTATTTTTTACCTGCCCAAAACTGACGTAGGACCTACAATATCTACTGCTGCAGTATTTAAAACAACAGTGCCTCAGAGGTACTGTAACCATAACTACTGTATCCACAGCTACAGAATTCCTGGATACTGTAAATGTGACTACAGTAACCTCAAGCGCTTCGTCTGCCGTTTAATTTTAAATTTTTTGTGGTTTTCTGTCCAAATCTGACTTAGAGCCCAGCCTTAGAGCCAGTATCAACATCTACAGTACCCATGGCTACAGTACCTCTAGCTTACTGTATCTTTGACTACCGTAACCCCCAGCTTTTCGTCCGCCATATAACTTCCTATTTTCTGTGATTTTTTTAGCTCAAAATTGAGGAGTATTCATAGCTACAGTACCCAGGGGTTACTGTAACTATGAATACCGTAATCCCAAGCGTTTTGTCCGCTATTCAATTTTTCGACTTTTTGTTGTTTCTTAAGTCAAAATTAAGAAGTATCCGGAGCTACAGTATCCATAGCTATAGTACCCCTGGCTACTGTAACTATGACTACAGTAGCCCCCCCCCCCCCCACCCTTTTCTATGACGTCACTCACCCACTTATCCCCTTCCCCTTCCAATTTCATCATATTCCGGCTCATTGAGCCCTTTTTTTTTATTATTTCTTCAAAAAGAGGAAAGCACTTTGTTTTCTTCTTTTTCTATCTTTGTTCCTCTCAAATTTCCCCTTCTTTTTCTTCTAAGATGTACGTATTTATGTTATATGTTACCATAAGGAGGGTTTTTGGTATCAAATTTCCATAGGAGAAAAAGTCTCATTTTTAACATGTCTGTGACGACAAAAAGCAGCAGAAGGATCTTGACTTTTTGACTTTTAGTACTTTTTCAAAGATTTTTTTCTTACTCCTCCCATTTTTTGCATTTTGCGGCACGTTTATCAATCTGGAAAAGGGTTGATTAAAAACAAACAAACTGCAGGTAGGCTCCGCCCACTTTTGCAAATATTTGACTTGCGGCACGATTATAATTGCAAGAGTGGGCAGAGTCATTTGCAGTTTATCAGATAGGAAAAAAAAACCAAAAATGATAATACTCGTCCTTTAATCAATAAGCCCCGCCTACTTTCTGCGAAGTTCTCCTTGCCGCAAACTTTTTTTTTCAAAACACTGCTACATGAATTGCAAAGGGGGCGGAGGTTAACTTAGTTATCAGGCTCCGCCCACTTTTCCGGTTGTTCAAAAAAAAATTTTCGATAGTTGGATGTTTCGAAAATATTTTCAGATTTTCATTAGCAGATTTTCTTCCAGAAAAATTTCAGATTTTTTTTCTACGTTTTCAGAAAGTTTAATTTAAGAAGAATTCGGATTCAAAAGTTTGTAATAAAATTTTTCTGAAAAATGAGCCGTGCTTCCTCTACTCAATTTTTTTTATAAAAGTGACAAACCTGTTCTTAAGCCACGCCCACTTTTTCAGTAATTCAATTGATTTTTCAAAAATCGGTTGCTTAGAACATTAAAAACTATAAAACTTCCGACTTTCCTGCAAATTCTAAAATTTTCAAATATATTAAAAAATTCTGATTTTACGGAATTTCAGAAAATTTCATTTAGAGCCTTATGTTCTTCTAATTTTCAAAAAAAATTTACTGAAAAGTGGGCGGAGTTTTGTCTACTTCATTTTTATCCGAATAGTGACGAATTTCATTTTATTTTGTTGTCTTTTTTGTCTTTTTTCCCTTCTCCTTGAAATTTCATTTTCAAAAAGACGAACCCCATGAAAATCTTGTTAAGCCCCCCCTCTCAATTCGATTCTCACTCACATTTGTCTCTGATTGTTTTTGCCCATTTTTCCTTTTTTTTCGAAATTTTATTGAAATTTTTTTTCTTGCAGAAATTCGATTTTAGCTGCTTTTTTAGGATTGAAAAAATGGTAAGATTTTAAATGTTGAAAAAAAAAGAAGAAAATTTTGAATTTTCAGCCAATATTAGGAAAGGAATATCGTGGAGATCCAAAGATATCAAAGCAGCAACCTGTGATTCTTTATGAGTAAGTGGGTTACTGTAGTTGGATTACTTTAGATGGATTACTGTAGAAATCTTCTAGGATTACTGTAAGTGACTTGTAGAGCTAGAATGGGATTCTTGGAGAACTACTGGAAGTCCAATTCAAGATAACCTTTAGTGATAGAGGATTACTGTGGATGTAGAATTACTGTACTTCTACCGTATCCCTTCCAAGATTACCGTATTCCTTTCAGAGACATATCTCATGGCTGTGAACGCTTTCCAGTTCCCGTCTACTCGAATCCACTTTTTTCTATGGACACTCTAGTTTTTGACAATTTCAAATATACATCAAGAATTATCGATCACACGGGAAGTTTGGCTTCAAGAAGTGCCACGCCCACTTTTGTAAGTTTTTTTTTCGGTTTTTGAAAGACGGGGATACGGTAGGATTATGGTAGTACAGTAGGAGCAGGAGTACAGTAGGTTTTTTTCAAGATATGAAACGTAGTGTGAGGATAAAGTCCGATGTTAGAAAACTCATAACAGATAAGATTACGGAAATTACAGTATGAGAACTACAGTATTTTTAAAACTACAGTATGATTTGGGCTAATAAGCTACAGTAATCTTTGAGAGCTACAGTAAGACAAATCCTACCAAACCCCTGAAAAACTCTCAGCACCAACTCTAACAGAAAGGTCTACATAAAATCGTACAGTAACATCCTAGGCTGAAGTAATATCCTGAACTGTAGTAGGATCAAACTTACAGTAAGACTCATGAAGTACATTAAACATTCCAGACTGCAGTAATCCTGCAAAGTTACAGTCTCACTATCCCCACAGTACCCCTCTCGGTACCATCTCTTCCCATTTCCAGATCTGCCACTGCTCGGGTCAATGCTCCAAAAATTGCTCATGCTCATCTGGTGTCTACAGTACCCGGGGTACTGTACAAGACATGGATCATCTGATGTGGGATACTGTAAGAGAATGCAACGAAAACTGCGACTGTGCCTTGTGGTGCGGAAACAGAGTGGCTCAGAAAGGGGCAATGTACCCGGTGGAGGTATGGCCTAGGAAAAGTTAGGCCGCCAATAAATTATTTTCCTTCTAGATTTTTGCAAGGGATCCGTGGTGTGGTTGGGGTGTTCGTGCATCTGTCGATATACCATTTGGAACGTTTATCGGGGAGTACACTGGAGAGCTGATAGACGATGAAGAAGCCACTGATAGGCATGATTCCACGTTTTTGTTTGAGACAAGAGTGGTATGTTTTTCAGCATTACTGTAGACAACAAACTACAAGTTTTAGGGCTCCGAAACGCTTACCATTGATGCCAAGTATTCTGGAAATTACACAAGATTTATTAACCATAGTTGCTCACCAAATGTTAAGGTATGCAGATACAGTAGGATTACTGTAGGTACAGTATGATTACTGTAGTTAAAGTAGAATTACTCTAGGTACAGTAGGAATACTGTAGATACAGTAGGATCGCTGTAGGTGCAGTAGGATTACTGTGGGTATAGTACTCCAACCGTCACTTTCCTACCGTAATCTCTAACGTAACCCATCTGTGCTCATTGTGTTTACCGTATCCCTACAGTACCCAAAAATACAGTAATCTTACCGTAATCCCCATCATTTCCAGGTCGCCAATATTAGTTGGGATTACGACAAAATTCAACTGATCCATATGTGCTTTTACACTGATAAATTGATCGAAAAGGGGGAGGAGCTTACAATTGATTATGGAGAAGCATGGTGGACAAATAAAGTAAGCTCCGCCCCTTTTTTGGAGTAATTGATTTTCTGAAAATTTCAGAAGTTTGCTTGTATGTGTGGATCGAAGGAATGTAGATATAAATCGAAGAAGGGAAATAAAAAATAATAATCATTGATTGTGATATTTATGTAAATAAATTATGTACAAACTACAAAGACTACAAACTACAGAAACTACAAACTATAAAATAGCCATATTTCCAACAATAATTATCACATTTTTACTACTTTTTGAATTGAAAATTGTTATTCTATTGAAATTTTTTTGATAAAATATGAAGGTTACAAACTACAGAAAATAACACTACAAACTACAGAAACTACAAACTAGATTTCCAACAATAAATATCACTTTTTTGAAATTATTTTTTTGAATTGAAAATTGTTGTTCTGTTGAAAATTTTTCGATAAAAATTGTCAAAACATTATCAAAAAATTGTCAAAAAATTATCAAAAAATTGTCAAAAAATTATCAAAAAATTGTCAAAAAATTATCAAAAAATTGTCAAAAAATTATCAAAAAATTGTCAAAAAATTATCAAAAAATTGTCAAAAAATTATCAAAAAATTGTCAAAAAATTATCAAAAAATTGTCAAAAAAAAAAGAATCCGGACCACCCTCCTTCTTTCCGATCTCTTATTTTCTCTCTCATCCTCCCATTTTTTCCCTCAAAAATCGTTTAGGACCTTCTCCCCCCTCTCTCCCCTTCTAATTCGATCCATCTGCCATCCGCCTCATATCATCATGTCAACTCTCCTCCCTTGCTTTTTCATCTCTCTTTCTCTAATTCTCTCTCCATCCCATACTATTTCTCTTTTCTTGAGAAAGAGATTTGTTCTTCACAGAAAGATAGGATGGGTTACACTTGTTTCCTCTTCTCTATCTCTTTTCACCAGCTTCTCATCTTTTTTTGCCATTGGACTCTCGATTTTTGCATTTTTATTATATTTTTGGAGATTTTTTGAAGTTTTGGGCCGAAAATTTAGGACAGGCCCCTTTAAAAATATACTTTTCTTACTAGGCCACGCCCACTTTTCAACGTCTGACCCATAAAAAAATTTTCAAAATTTGTCAATTTTCCAATTTTTCACTTAAGATCAAAAATTTTGAAATTAAAAAAAATTTTCAGATTCGACTAGAAAAATGAAGCGCCAGAATATCAGAACACTATCCCTTATTGTGTGTACTTTGACATATTTACTAGTGGGAGCCGCTGTTTTCGATGCATTGGAAACGGAAAATGAAATACTACAGGTGAGCATTTCTGTAGTTTGTAGTTTGTAGTTTTTGTGACTAGAAAGTTTATTTTAAAAATTCCAAAAATTTTTGTTTTCGAAAAAAAATTGGACAACCTTTTGATTAGTTTCGAAAGTCCGGAGGTACAGTAACCCAAAAAAGTTTCCTATTTTTGTAGTTTTTGTGTAGCTTATAGTTTATAGTTTGTAGTTTGTAGTTTGTAGTTTGTGTAGCCAATAAATTCCAAAAAATCAGAATAATGGAACATGTCAAAATTAGAAAAATCTCTCAGGAATCCAAAAAAATTTTTCTATTTTTGTAGTTTTTGTAGTTTCCAATTCAAAAATTCCAGAGAAAATTAGTCCAACGTGTACGGGAAAAGCTAAAAACCAAATACAACATGTCCAATGCCGATTATGAGATCCTCGAGGCCACAATTGTCAAAAGTGTCCCTCATAAAGCCGGTTATCAATGGAAATTCAGTGGAGCATTCTATTTTGCAACTACAGTAATCACTACGATCGGTATGTAAAAGTGGGTTACTGTATCAAAAGTTTGATCTGCAGGTTATGGTCACAGTACCCCAATGACGGATGCTGGAAAAGTGTTTTGTATGTTATATGCGTTGGCTGGAATACCACTTGGATTGATTATGTTTCAGAGTATTGGTAAGTGAGCTACAGTAATCTTTCTCAAGGTACAGTACCCTTTACAAAACTACAGTACTCCCCCAGTAATCTCCCAATTTTCCAGGTGAACGTATGAACACTTTTGCTGCTAAACTCCTCCGTTTTATCCGAAGAGCCGCTGGAAAACAACCGATTGTGACGTCATCAGATTTGATCATTTTTTGTACCGGATGGGGTGGACTGTTGATTTTTGGAGGTGAATTTAAAAAGTTGAAACTTTGATTTTCAAAAATTGAATTTTCAGGAGCATTTATGTTTTCATCTTATGAAAATTGGACATATTTCGATGCGGTTTATTATTGTTTTGTGACATTGACTACTATTGGTGAGTACAGTTTACTGCAGTGGGCCTACAGTAATCCTACAGCAGCCTACGGTAATCCTACAGTAGGCCCACAGTAATCCTACAGTAATCATACTGCAGCCTACGGTAATCCTACAGTAGGCCCACAGTAATCCTACAGTAGGCCTACAGTAGTCCGACAGTAAACGGTAATACCTACAGTATGATTACCGCTGTTTACTGTAATGTTACGATTATCTAAGAGCTTCCTAGAGTTACAGTATCATTTTGTATCCTGGAAATATCTGAGATACGGTAGTTCCAATGGTACTGTAGAACAAGCAGGGTTACTGTCACCAAAATTTGATGATACTGTAACCCCCTTCCGGTGGTTACTGTACCTCAAGATACTGTAGCTCTGCGACAATATGTTTCTAGAGCCTTTTTCCAGGATTCGGTGACTACGTGGCACTTCAGAAGCGTGGATCTCTTCAAACCCAACCTGAATATGTATTTTTCTCCCTGGTTTTTATTCTTTTTGGGCTTACTGTCATTTCTGCGGCCATGAATCTTTTGGTATTGAGATTCTTGACAATGAATACGGAAGATGAGAGGAGGGATGAACAGTGAGTATTTTTTTGGAAGATTTGGGTTACTGTAGGTTTACCGTATGGTGGTTACTGTGGGAAGGTACGGTAGACGGAACGTCATTGGTGTACTGTAGTTTTTGACAGTATTGTAATCGGCAATGAGCCTGCTAGAGGTTCAGAACAGGATTACTGTAGCGGTGCAGCATATTCCTTGTTACGAATACTCATGAACAGTCAAACTACTGTAGGATTACTGTATCTCCACTTTTTGATCTACAATATTCGCAGTTGATAATTACTGTACAATTACTGTACCACAACTTTTCCAGAGAAGCAATCCTGGCTGCTCAAGGATTGGTTCGAGTTGGTGACCCCACATGCGATGATGATTTTGGAAGGTTACCACTTTCAGACAATGTTTCGGTAAAATCGGAAAATCTGAAAATACAGTAATCCCTGGTTTTTTCAGCTCGCTTCATGTTCCTGTTATCAACTACCAGATGAGAAGTTGAGACATCGACATCGGAAAAATGCGGATCATAGTCATGGTGGACCTCCGACTTTCACTGGGATGACTACGAAACCCAAATTTTGAGAAGCTTTGGTTTATTTTTTTCAATTTTTTGTGAAATGATCTCTATTCTGTATAAAGTTTGTTTTTTTTAATCTTGGTTTTGAAAAACATTTTGGAAGACTTTTTTATTTGAAAAATCTGATTTTTCCCAATTTTCAGATTGAAAAGCAGAAAAAAATTGGGAGGTGTGCTTTTGGAAATCTTCTGAAAACCAATTTGGAAAGACTGGTTGAA
The DNA here is from genome assembly GCA_963572265.1 of Caenorhabditis doughertyi. NCBI lineage: Eukaryota > Metazoa > Nematoda > Chromadorea > Rhabditida > Rhabditidae > Caenorhabditis > Caenorhabditis doughertyi. The sequence goes on from OY751554.1 coordinate 13,904,822, forward strand.
ATGTCAGCAAACAAAACGAATTTAATTTGGCTTGGAATCTGAAAAATTCGGTTTCCCGCCAAATCTGGAATAGGAGAATTGACTCTCTGAAGAAACTTGGAAGCCCCAATTTCCGTAGCAAAAGCAAAACGATCTGCTCCATACAGAAAGCGTCAGTTCAAAGGATGCACTAAAAGGAACATGAATGTGAAAAAGGAAAACAAGATGAATATTTAAAGTTTATTAAAAAATCCAAGAGATCAGCAGAGATCAGTTTTAATAATTTAGATTAAGCGAATATCACTTATTGATGTGTTGATCTGAAGTGATTCTTGAGTCCACTCCATGACAAAAATATCCTTTCGCATTTGGCACATGAGTGTTTTCGATAACACTTCTTTCCTTCATCGTACTCCGAAGCTTCACCAAAAGTGCATCCATTGACTTCCATAAGTTTCCTCTCCGGTTGATGCTTTTTGTATGGAGCAGATCGTGTTGTTTTTGCGACGGAGCGGCGGGCGACAGGAGCTGGAGCTGGAGCAGGCTCTGAGGTAGACGCTGGAGAAGAGGCTGGAGCAATTGCATTGTTCGCGAGTGCTCCCATCAAAACTTTGAACATTTTCTGCGAGTTCTTTGTACTTTCCTCCATTTGCTGATTTTGCTTCATCACAACTTCGATCATTTGCTTCGTCATTACTTTGAACATCTTGTCCTGTCTCTCTGCCATTTTTTCCTGTCTATGAACCAATGCTTCGATCATTTTTTCTTGTCGAGTCACGATTGAGGTAATCTGAAAATGAATTGTAAAAATAGAAAATGTATAAAATTAAAAACTTACATCTTGTGGGATCCAATTATTTGGGCCAATGTTTGCAACAGCGATGGGGGATGGTGGTGGTTGTGGAGCATATAAATCTGGTGATCCTGTAGCCTGTGGAGCATAGTAAGGAGGATGTTGACCGTAGACAGCTGGTGGGGTTGGTGCATGCTGCGCAGCCATTTGACGTCTGACAGCGGCCTGATACAGTGCATTGTCCATATTCATTTTGAGAAGAAGGCGATGAGAATAGAGTTTAGATTGAAGAACACAGTCCGAAGACGAGAATGAGGTACTTTTTTGATCTGGAAGGGTCCTTTTATACGGATCAGAGTGGGCGGAGTCTTGGAAAAAGGGGAGGAGTCTAGATAATGACGATGGTAAGATAAGTACTGTATGCTGTAAAAAATGATGATAAATCGAAAAATTATGTGAGGATCTGAAAAATGATGACGATTCAAAGATTAGGATGATGATAAAGATAAAGATCTCCTCTTGGCTAAGATGGTCCTCGTATTTCGATTTGTCATCATTTTTTATACAGTACTTATCTTACCATCGTCATCAGAGTTGTACGGAATGAATTTTTTCGATTCCAGAGTTCGGAATCCGGAATCCGGAATGACTTTCGAAACTACGGAATCCGGAATCCGGAATTCGGAATAAACTATTTTTTCCCGAATTACGGAATTCGGAATCCGGAATCATTGGCTTTGCGAGATTCGAAACTCATAAAAATTATTGAGTTGGAAAAGAACCTTAGCTTTGTTTCTCTGTTTATTTTAGAAGTTATTTCATGCTAGAAGCAGTGAATATCAAAGAATCGCTCAAATATTCTCCATGATTCTGCTATTTTTCGTGATTCACAAATTTTGAGTTGTACCGGAATGAATTCTGTTTTTACGGAATCCGGAAAACGGAATCGGGAATGAAATCCAATCTTTCGGAATGCGGAATTCGGAATCTGGAATTCTGTACAACTCTGATCGTCATCATTTAGACGCCTCCCCTTTTCCAAAACTCATTGTTTTGTGCCTGTAAAGTGGTCTCTGTAATCTGTTTATTTAATCCGTGTTGTAGTTTTTATAGTTTGTAGTTTGTAGTCTGTAGATCATGTACCTTTTGCAATCTATGTGTTCTATAGTTTGTAGTTTTTGTAGTTTGTAGTTTTTGTAGTTCGTAGTTTTTGTAGTTTGTAGTTCGTACTTGTTGTAGTTTGTACTTTTTGTAGCTTGTAGTGTTTGTAGTCTGTAGTCCGTTCACTATGCAACTTTCCTAGGCTCTATGGTCCGTGGTCTTTTCATTCTCTGTAGTCTGTAGTTTTTGTAGTTTGTAGTCTATATAAAACTTTGTAAAACAATAAAACATGATTTATTTCAAAATCATCAACTCTTTTTATTTCTCTTTTCTTATGTTATTGATGTTAATTTAGATGTTCCGTTCATAAAGATAGTATAAATAGATCTTAGAAAAAAAAACGCGCTCGCCTGCGATGATGATGATGAGATGATGATAATAATTATGGGAAAATAGGGAGGAAAAACTAGAAGAAAACTGGAATTAAGGAGAGAGAGAATTGGGAAATTTTTTAATTGTGACCATGGAAAAAAAAGTAAGAAAATGGGAGAAAGGGGGGAGGGGAGAGGTGCTTGCTTGGGGGGAGAAACGGTGACGAACCCAAAAAGTTCTGGAAGAGGAGATGTACCATAAGATACAGTAATCAAGAGGGTACGGTAACCATAGACTACAGTAATCATAGACTGCAGTAACCATAGCCTACAGTAACCATAGCCTACGGGAACCATAGCCTACAGTAACCATAGCCTACAGTAACCATAGACTACAGTAACCATAGCCTACAGTAACCATAGACTACAGTAACCACAGACTACAGTAACCATTAGCTACAGTAACCATAGACTACAGTAACCATAGCCTACAGTAACCATAGACTACAGTAACCATAGATTATGGTGACGATAGCCTATAGCAACCATAGTCTACAGTAACCATAAACTACAGTAACCATGGACTACAGTAACCATAGACTACAGTAACCATAGTCTTCAGTAACAATAACCAACAACTACCGTAACCTACAGTAACCCTCTCCAGAACCTTTTCTATTACAAAAATAAACAAAAAATTAAGTAAAAATGTGCTGATCCTTCTTCTTGATTGATGACTTGGGGATGGGAATATTAAAACAAAAAAAGACGTTATTATGCCAGAATAAATGCTCTCCATTTCTCATCAAAATTATCCATCATTGAATCGATCGTCGTCGTCGTTTCAAAAGACAACTGAGTGGAGAGAATTCACAATCGTTCCATCCGTAACCGTCACCACGTTTTGCTGTTAAGAGTTCGAATTGAATTCCTGGCTCCACACCGGAATACGATTGTAACTGCAAAAAAAAATGGATTTTTTCTAGTTTTGCAATATTCAGAACGGAATTTTTTTGGTCCTCCGAAGCTTAAGCCAAACTAACTTTGTTACAGTAGTCCCCAAGAGTTTGCAGGTTACTTTAGTTCTTTGATATTTCGAGCGCATGGGTTACTGTAGTTTTACAGTAATCCCTTCCAATCTCTATATAATTTTTTCAATAGAAAAATTGAAGACCTTTATGGTGACTAGCGTATTTCTATAGGTTCTCTATATTATTTTCACGGTAATCTCCACAAGTATGTAGGTTATTGTACTTCGAATGATTTTTGGGTTACTGTAGCTACTGTACCTATACAAAAACCCCATAGGCTTGGTTTACCTATGTTATCCAACCATACCTCTACTGTCTTTTGATAAGCTCCTCAAAAAATTGACGTCTTATGCGACTACAGTAATCCTTACAGTTTTAGGAGTACTGTAGCTATTTTCCGTATTTGAACAGTATCCCTTGTGATTCAGTAAATAGTAACTACAGTAGTTCCCAGATTGTAGAAAATATCTAGCGTACCTCTTACGAAAATCTCTATGATATTTTAGGATACTGTAGGTACGTTTTACAGTAATCCATAAATCAAGTTTTCAGGTTGCTAAATCTACCGTACTTCTACAGTATGTTTCCCAGGATTACTGATTTCAGCGACCATAACTCCTAAAGTGCTCCCTACACGGCCCCGAGAAACTGTAACTATCATAATCCTACAGTATTCCCCTTGAGATCCCAAACTGGTTCTAGACTCAAAATCTTCAATTTTCAGATTCATAAAATTTTATCTTACCTCTACAGTATGTCTTACAGGTATACTGTAGTTAGGGTCCATATCTCCTACATTACCCCCTACGATCTCAGGTAACTTTATCTATCGTTAGCCTACAGTAATCCCTCTGAGTCCCTTAATCGGTTCTAGGCTCAAAATCTTTGATTTTTTGGAATTTCCACCACTTTTCTCAAAACCTGTACCCTGAAAACGTATTTTCCATAGCCTACACTATTCTAATTTTTGCTCCCTAGACCTTCTCCCCTTTCTAAGTTTCCCCCATTGAAGTGTCATCAATTTGTCGCCCCTAATCAAAAAGTCATAAATGAAACATTTCTACGTCTTCTCCCCTTAACGCCTTCTAATTCTACGTCTCAAGGAATGTCAAGTTTCATACATCTTTCGATTAATCATCCCCTTCTATTCCCCCCTTTTTCTTCTATTTTTATATATCCATCGCAATTTTCTTTCAAATTTTTCGAATCGAAAAACCACAAAAAGACAACAAAAAAAGAGCACAAATTACGTCATAAAACCTCTGTTTGATTGCTTTTTTGGGGCCAAAAAGAACCCAAAAAATTTCACATTTTTTCGACGTTTTTATTAGTTTGCACAGGCTTTTTATGGGTTGAAAATAAGACAAAAATGGGTTGAGAAAAAGGCAAGAAAAGTATGTATAATTTAGGTTTTTTGGAGGGGAGGGCTAAGCTATGGATGGGAAAATTGGTTTTGAAAAAAAAAGTTTTGAAAAAAATGGCACAGAAAAAAAAATTCATGAAGAAAAAAAAAAGGATTGAGACCATGGAAGTGGGTGGGCGTTGGTTTTTTGGGGAAAGAGAGAAAAATGTGGGAAACCCCTAATATGAAGGCAGGTGCCGTTATATTAGAGGTTTCAGAGAGGATAAGTGGAAGATAGGGATGGATGAAGAGGGAAAATTGTGTGATTTTTGAGGTTTTCTCCTAGTGGCCTAGAATTTCTGACGTCTCAGCTTTTGGTGGCCTAGTATTTCTTAAAATTTAGCTTCTGATGGTCAAGGATCCCAAAAGTTAGACCTCTAGTCCGTGAGATGTTGAAGGTTCAACTTCAGAAGGCCTAATTTTTTAATGGCCTAGGATTTGATAGGATCCGACACTTTTGCGTCTGGTGGCCTAGGACTTTGCTGGACTAGAACTCTTCACGGGGCCTAGGATTTACGCAGTCGCAAGCTCGCAGCCTAGGCTCGGGTCCTGAACTTGAACTTCACTCTTAGATGGCCTAGGATCCGCCTTAGATTTTGATGGACTAGGACCCCTTTCTTAGACGGACTAGGAATCACAGCTTCTTAAGTTCTGTGGCCTAGGATTCCCACAGCCGCAAGATCCTAGGCCACCCTCCACTAAACTATTCTTACCTGTGGAATCGATCTGCCAGCATTGACTTGTCCCAACATCATTGAAGACGTGGCAATGAGAAGAATCATGAAGAATGTTGTAGACGAAGTCATCTCTCTTTCAGAATATATATTCAGATGATGTTAGACGAGAAGAAAAAAGTTGTGCGTGCGAAGAAGTGGAAAGGCGCGCAAATAATACCACCCTCTCCCTTTTTTCCTCTCTTCTTGGAAAAGAAAAAGGGGCGGAGCCTAGGGAAAGAAGAAATGGGCGGAGCCTCAAATATCACACAATTTTGCCCAGGGAAGGTAAGGAAGAGAAGAGGAAAAGGAAAAAGGAAAATTGAGAGAGAAGGGAATTTAGGAGAAAAAATAAAAAAAATTGGGAAGAAAAATACATACAAAGTAGACATGGGGAACATCTACCAAACACGACACTTTTCATGTGGATTCATTCGACTTCCTGGAGCACAATTGTAGGCTTTTGCGAAGTCATAACTGTTGGAGAGTGGTCCTTTTACTCTGAAAAAAATAGAAAGGATTAAGGGATTTTCTTGAATTTTAGGGTTGATTGAGTCGTTTTAGGAGTGTATGCACCATGTTATTAGTTTTGTATTGTCCGGTTTTTGGGCCCAGTTTAGACCCAGTTTTTTTTCTAAACACAGTTCAGGACAAATCTTCAAGCGGACTAACTAGTCGTTGAAACTGTCCTTGGTTTTGCGTTCTGAACCGTGGAAAAAAGGCGTACGAAATACCAATATTTTTTTAAGGACCATGGCTTTCTGGCCTAGGAGCCCTACCGTGTTGCTCGAGAAAGCAAGATGGTCTAGGAATCACTGGCGAAATCTCTAGACCGCGTTTTCCTCTCGAACTACAAGACGAGATTCATAGGTTAGAGAGCCACTGTCATTGAAGGGAGATTATGTGTGCTTTTTCTACAGTTCAGAAAAATTTTCCAGACGAATCATTATCAAAATCGTGATCTCCTCGGGGGTCCGATGGCCTAGAAGATTCATTAGCAATTCCTAGGCCAGTCGGTTTTTTTTTGCACTCAAGAATCCTATTCAAAAAGCCATCCTTTTTCGGTCTTTAATGGTACTTCGTTCACTGAACATCAAACATTTTGTCGAACCGCTAGACTTTCAATTATCATTGTCTAAATTTCCGTTTTTAACTTTTAATTCATCCCCGTCTGCCCTTTTCATCACACACTCTTCACATCCCAAACATCTAATCATTGTCTCGCGCTCTTTCCTCCCCTTTGTTTATCACCCTTTGCAATGAGTTAATGAACTTAAAACCGCCTGACTTGATCCCAAGTCATTCACATATTATTATAGACTGCTTTTGGTAGGAACTTTGATGCTAAGTTTCCTTTTTTGTTGTTTTGAGGTTAGACGCTCTTTGAACAAAAGAAAAAGGAAGTATAGGTAACCTACGCGTCATTAACGAGCGAGGGAAGAGGAAGCAAAATTTTTTTTTGTGAAAATATGAAAAGTTGAGTTGGAACAAAGAGATGGGAATAGGTGAAAACATATTGGAACATACCTAGGACAGGAGGGCACGGTCATTAAAGGTGGACGAACTCACCTGAATTAAACATATTTTCTAAACTAAAAATCTACGCTGACCACGATTTTAATATTGATTTTGCTCGAAAATCGTCCTGGCCTAGGAATCCCACCGTGTAGTCCGAGTGGAAAACGTGGTCAAGAGATTTCACTTGCGTTCCTAGGCTTTTTTGTGCGATTTTCAAGCAAAATCACAATAAAAATGGTGATGAGCGTAGAATTTTAGTTCAGAAACAATGTTCCATTTAGATGAGCCTAGTCCTAATTCAGTTCTACCTTTTCGAAAAAGCCAGCCTCGATCTGAAATTTACAGAAAATGCCTATAATCTGTTTTTTTTTTCAACTTCCTTCCACACAAGTCTTCTTCATTTTTTATCCCATCATTTTTCCAAAATCTTTCCAAAATTGCTATATTCATCCTCTCTACATCCACCCTCAATTCAATACATATCCCCCTTCTCATTTTCAAATTGGGTCATAACGAAGGGAATTAAACAGAGAAAAAGAAGGAGGGAGGGAGGGTGGGGATGAAGCAGAACCAAATAAAGTGGCTCAATCTGCTTCTTATTCTTGATGCTTTATTTACTCACACACACGTATTTTCTTAAGAATTTCGAAGGATTCAGAAAGAGATTGTGCAATATAAACATATATTTTGAAAAGTTTTTGTGTGCATCATTTAGGAAAATTTGAGAGGAAATATGAAGAAAAATAAAAGTTTGGCCCCGGAAGTTTTGAAAGAAAAAATTGGGAAAATCTTTGAAAATGAGGGAGAATTAAAAATCGTGAATGGGTTTTAGGCTTTTCAGGCTTTCCAGTTTTTTCAAGCTTTTTAGGCTTTCCAAGCTATTCAGTCTTCTCAGGCTTTTCAAGCTTTTCTAGGCTATTTAAGGCTTTTCAGGCTTTCCAGTTTTTCAAGCTTTTCAGGCTTTTCAAGCTATTCAGTCTTCTCAGGCTTTTCAAGCTTTTCTAGGCTATTTAAGGCTTTTCAGGCTTTTCAGGCTTCTCAAGTGCTTTTCTAGGCCTTTTCAGGCTTTTCCAGGCCTTTTCAGGCTTTTCTAGGCCGTTTCAGGCTTTTCTAGGCCGTTTCAGGCTTTTCTAGGCCATTTCAGGCTTTTCAGACTTTTAAGGTCTTTCTCAGGTTTTTCAGACTTTTCAGGCTTTTCCGGCATTTCCGGCTTTTCAGGCTTTTCAGGCTTCTCAAGTGCTTTTCTAGGCCTTTTCAGGCTTTTCCAGGCCTTTTCAAGCTTTTCTAGGCCGTTTCAGGCTTTTCTAGGCCATTTCAGGCTTTTCAGACTTTTAAGGTCTTTCTCAGGTTTTTCAGACTTTTCAGGCTTTTCCGGTATTTCCGGCTTTTCAGACTTTTCATATGCTCTTATAGGCCTATTTGGCTCCCCAATTTTGTCCCATTCTAGTTTAAGATCCTAGGCCTATTTAGGTCCTCAACAGGCCTTCTTCAGGCTCTCTTCTCTTACCTTATAGGACCTGGTGAGTGTTCAGATGTCCTCAACTTGCGAATCGCCTCCTTATCATTCATTGTTCCACACCAAATCTGAGCATAATTGAGGAAGAACAATTGATCATGAGTCAGGTTGACCCCAGGCAGTCGTGGCGGGCGAGAGTGCATTTTTTCGTATTTTTTGTAGGCTCTGGAAATAGTTAGGAGGGTACAGGGGTACAAGTTTTCGGCAGGCATCTGAGTATCAAATAGTCCGAACAGAAGTAAACTACAAACTACAAAATTCAAACTACAAACTATAAAAACTGACTAAAAGGACTATTCCTACAGTATTCCTAGTTCTACTGATTATCTAATACAAATACTGCAAACTACAAACTACAAACTATAGAGTATGAATTATAAAATACAGACTACAGACTACAGACTAAAACTATAAACTATGAACTACAAACTACAAGGGTTATTCCTACAGTAACCCTTCCTATCTACAGTAACCTTCCCCCACCTACCTATAAGCCTGTTTCAGCCCTCCATTATCAGCAATATTCTCTCCTTTCGTCGATTTTCCATTAATTTGCATATTGATTTGTTCCAAAACATAACTCGAATACTGCTTTTCAATGCATTGTGCCTTATGCTCGAATTTCGAAATAGTCGCATTGTCCCACCATTGACGAATGTTTCCCAAGTTGTCATACAGGCGGCCTGGAAATATTTTTAATATTTTTGTTTTTTTTTGGAGGGGAAATGACGTCATGTTTTGAATTTTGAAAACATGAATCATATGACATTTTTGAAGATTTTTTTGGTGTGGAAACTTGAACTTTTTTGGGAAAAGTACAAGTTAACTAAAAACTAAAAACTACAAACTACAAACTAAGAATACAAACTATAAACTATAAACTATAAACTACAAACTATAAACTGCAAGTTTTTTTAAACAAAAGGTACGTTCAAGGTACAGTACCCTCGAGCCACAGTAATCTGAATTTCTTAATTTTCCAACAAAAAAAAGTTACAAAAGAAAACTACAAACTACAAACTACAAAATACAAACAACAGACTATAAACTACAATCTGAAAACTAAAAAACTACAAACTACAAACTACAAAATATGAACATTAAGAAAATTAAAATAGTCAAATTTTCAAAGTTTTACAAAAATTTTATTTTGAGTACAGTAACCTTAAACTACAGTGCGTCCAATAATGTTAGGACCCCCCCCCCCCCCTAATTCTTGGGCCTCCAGCCAAAACCAGGAAAGATATGAAAAATCTGTAAAGACCATTCAATTCAGAATACAAAATAACCCCCGTGCCCAAATTTTTATGGTCCTACCTTTTTCCATGCCGAAATTTCATGGAAAAACTCACTTTTTCGACCGTCCAATAATGTTAGGACTTCCTGAAAATAGTGGTCACTTACTTTATTTTTCGACCTTCAGAGTCTCAAAAATGATTCATTTTTATTTTTTGGGATGTTTTAGGAAGTTTCTGAATGATTCTGACCCTTTTCGACAAATATCTCAGTATTTCAAAATTCGAGGTTTCAACTGATTTTTGATGATTCTTGGCACAAAATTTAGGGGGTCATAACATTATTGGACGCACTGTAAACTAATCTGAATTTTTAAAATTTTTAAAAAAAAGTTACGTCATCGCTTTGTGACGATTCTGGACACACCTGCATACGTGATTCAATTCATAAAACTAGCTACTTCACTCAATATTTTTTTCGAGTTTACTAGAAAAATAAATTTCAATATTTTCCAAGAACTACACAACTTCTTCTATAGAACATGCATGACTTGTGAAACATTATTGATGAAGGAGAAAAAAGGAAAAAAGTTTCCTTTTTTTTATAAAAAAAAAGAGGAAATTTCAATGAATTCTAATGAATTGACGACTCATTGGTCAGTGTGAGTCTTAGTTCAAAAGATGGGGAGAAAAGAAGAATAAGGAACGAATTTTCTTATTTCTTTTTTTGGGTGGGAGGGGAGAATTCTTGGAATGTTCCGGGAGAGAATTGGAAACAAGGGAACTATAAAATGAGTCTTAGGGGCTACAAACTACAAACTACAAACTACAAAAACGACAAACTACACAAGCCAAAACAGAAACACTTGTTCTTGCAAACTCCCTATAGGGGATTCCTGGAATGTTCCGAGAAAAACCCGGAAGAAGAAAACTAGGTCATGGACTGAGTCTTAGGGGCTACAAACTACAAATACCACAAACTACAAACTACAAAGACTAAAAACTACAAACTACAAAGACTACAAACTACAAAATACAAAGACCACAAATTAGAGTCCTACAGAGAATTAACACTTGCTCTTGCACACTTTCTATATCACTTTTAACCTCTGTTCTCCTCCACAAAGCATCTCAAACCCCAAACCAATTCCCGTGGCCTAACTTTCCCCCATTTTTCTCTAGGCCAACACTCTCCAAAATCCTTACCTCTATCATCAAATCCATGAGTGATTTCGTGTCCAATAACCACTCCAATTCCACCGAAATTCATTGAAGATGGGAAGTCCTTGCTGTAGAAAACGGGTTGAAGAATGCCAGCGGGGAAGACTGAAAAACAGAGGTGCCCTTGTATTAGAGGTCAAGATTCTTCGTTAACTTTCAGTGGTTTGAAGAGTGCTTTTTTTTCAAATCTGGTAAAAACGGGGCCTCTTATAAAGTTATGCCTTTATATTAGAGGTATGCCTTTACATAAGAGGTGTGCCTTTATATTAAAGGTATGCCTCTAGGTTAAATTCGTCTCCTTTCGAACGTTCTTTGCCCCCTCGAATCCTAATCTTTTATCAATGACACATCGGTCTCACTTTCCTTTCCTCTCATTTTTCTTGCCTATTGTCCGATTTGGTCACACTTTTTTCTTGCGGATTTTGATAATGTCAAACATGATAAAAGGCGCATAGAGCCCTCATTAAGGTGTATGGCTAATCCTTTTTTTTTCTTGAATAGAAAGAAAAACTAACAAATAGGAAGGTGTGCGTTGGTCACAATGGCTACAAAATCTGGAGAGAGAACGGGGATTTTTTAAAATCTTTACGGAAGGGTGCCCTTGTATTGGAGGTTACAAACTAAATGGATTTGTTTGAGAAATTGAAATCTTGGTGCTCTTATATTAGAGGCATTCGAACATTTGAGGATCATCATAAAGGTGTCCTTATTCAACGGAGGTCCTCACACCATTAGTGCCCGTGTATTACAATTATCTTCAAATATTCTTTTGTGTGGAAGGTGCTCTTCTATTAGAGTGCTGATAATACTAGTGGTGCCCTTATATTGAAGGTATGAAAAACTCACTAATCTCATTTGTATTAGGACTGTAGAAAGCATTGACCAACGCGGCTCCGGCAACCCATCTGCAAAAAAATTTAATCATGATTTTTGATTTTCGAATAATTCTTGTTTTGGTCAAAACCTCAAGTCCTACTGTATTACTCATAAGAACTCATTATGTGTAAATGTGTCAAAACTGTCATTTTTAGTATAAATGGCTTCGTCAAATGAAGATGGAAAAGGGTAGGAGAAGGCGTGATTTGGGTAATTTGGTCAGGGGAGAAGGGTGATGATGAATTGTTTGTTTTGAAAAAATATATGTAAAAATCTAGTTTTAGAAAAAAAAATGAGTTAGGGGTCATGAAAACTAATAAAAAAGGCTATTAAAGCCATTTCAGGATTTTTTAGATCATTTTAGGCTTTTTAGGCCATGTCAGGCTTTTTTCAGGCCATTCAGGCTTTTCTAGGCCATTCAGGCATTACTAAGCAATCGAGCCTCACTAGGACAATTCAAGCTTTTCTAGACCATTTCAGGCTTTTTTAGGTCATTAGGGCTTTTCTAGGCCATTCAGGCTTTTCTAGGCTGTTTCAGGCTTTTTAGGTCATTCAGGCTTTTCTAGGCTGTTTCAGGCTTTTCTAGGCCATCCAGGCATTTCTAGACCATTTTAGGCTTATCTAGGCCGTTAGGGCTTATCTAGGCCATTAGGGCTTTTCTAGGTCATTCCAGGCTTTTTAAGTGATTCAGGCTTCTCTAGGCAATTCAGGCTTTTCTAGGCCATTCGGGCTTTTCTAGGTCATTTCAGGCTTTTTTCCATACTATTTTTCACTACCATAAACGAACCCCCACCTTTCCCGATCCACTGGCTCGGTGATTCTCTCGAGGACATCTCGTTGATATTGCTCATAGAAACTGAATTTCGTTTGGTAGTAGTGACCAGGGTAGACCTGGAATTGAATTGGATTAATGTAGGGTACTGTAGAAGGAAGGAAGCTTACTGTAAAAGTCATGTATTCTTTGTTGACCGCTGCCGGATCGTTTAGATAGTCGGGGTATCCGATTTTCCGTTTCATTTCGTTGACCTAAAAATATATAGTTTGAAAAATTGAAAAAATTGCAATGGAGCACATCTACTGAGCTCACAAAGTTTGAGTAAATATTTTTGGAAAAAAATGCGATGGAGCGCAGTTGCTCGGTTGAAAAACTCACTTTTTGTTTTGCAAACTGTTTTGTTTCTTTGGTTAGCCAATCCTCAGTGACCAAGAGATCCACGAATGATTCCATGATAAGGGAGATCATTTCCTCTACCTAAAAAAACAAATTTGAACTCCCGCCAACCCAATTTTCATAGAGCGCACTTACCTGTTGCTTTGCTTCGTGATCAAAATGATTTTTCACATAAATTGCCGATGTTGCCATTGGCATGAGGCTATTGATCCGTGTCACACAACCATGCCATCTCACTTTTTGAACATTCATAACTGAAAATATCTTTTAGGCTCCGCCCACTTTCAGCCAAAAACTTACTGTTAAGGGTTTTGTAAAACTTGAAGATAGTGAGAGCAAATGGATCTGGAAGATCTCTGAGCATTGTTTTAAAGAACCAACACCATTCCAGGTAATTGACAATCAGACGGGTATCATACATTGGGATAAGGACATCAAGTCGTCGAAGGAATTCATATCCATAGACAACGACTTCAGTGGAGTCGTCGAAGACGATTTGTTTGCCGTGCTGAAATAATAGTGGATTTGTAAAGGAGTTAGACTAAAAATAGGCTTTTGCTCTAATCCAGACTGGTTCAGACCTTATTTTAGGCTATTATCAAGTTCAAAGGGTCAATAAGTAAATTTCAGTTTGGCCTATTTTAGGCTTTTTAGGCTTATTTTCGTGTCGATTCAGGCCTAGTTTAGTAGGAACATGGCCGATTTAGGGCTTGGCCATCCACGTATTTTAGGCCTATCTGGGCTTTTCAGGCTATTCAGGTATCGTAGGTTTTTCCAGCCCTTTCAAGATTTTCTAGCCAGTTTTTTTGGACCAGCAGGCTGGATTCTGGCTACTAGGCATGTCAGGCAATTTCAGACTACTTCTTAGACTAGTAGACCGTTTCAGACTAGACTCACCTAGGCTGTTTGGGTATATAAGGCCTGTTTGGACCATTGCAAGTATTTCAGGCGGTTCTGGGTCAGTCAGGCTTTTTCAAGTTTGGCAGGTTTTGCCAGACTTTTCTAGACCGTTCAAGCTGTTTTTGGCTTTTCTAGATCTTCAAGCTTTTCCAGTCTTTTGGACTACTTTAGACTATATTAGGCCGATCTGGCTGTCGCAGGCTTTTCTAGTTATTTCAGGCTGATTCAGGATTTTTGTACTTTTAAAGCCTTTTTCTTGCTTTTCTTATTTCTCAGGGCTATTTCAGGCTTCCCAGCCTATTTCAAACTTTTTAGGCCTATCATGCGTCAGGCTTCAGGCTTCTCAGGCCTAACTTTCAATTCTCACCTTATCATGAAGATCCTTGAACATATGATTGAAAAACAGAGGCCAATTGAAATGCGGCAGTGATTCTTTCATTTCTCCCAGTGTCACTTTGGTGTACAATTCCGCAATATCATGTCGCTGCTCGTCTGCCATTGTGATCTTAAAAAAAAGCATGCGGCTTCATTGCAAAAAGTGGGCGGAGCTTACATTAGCCAGGGCAGTTTCAAATTTGATAATCTCCTCTGCATCCCGTGTTGCTCTATTGCGATCCGCATTCAGTAGAATTAGAACGTCTCTGAAAGGGGCGGGGCTTTTTTTTTTGGAAAAACAAGGGCGGAGCCTACCGTATCAATTGCAAATAAGCCATCCTTTCCTCATTTTCAGCGGCAACATAGAAATCACGGGCGAACAGATTGAGCTGGGGTTGATCGATCTGAAAATTGGGAGGAGTTAGGCCACTTTGTGGGCGGAGCTTACCAGGAGAACGTGACGCTGAGAGTTCTTATCATCCGGTTGAACAGTGGCTTTGAAGAGGGAATCAGCTTTGAATTTGGCCACCATGTCGGCTGGAAAAGTTGCAAATGCGCTCTATTGAGAATTTTTTTGAATTTTGGAATAACTTGACCAGGAGGAAAGATAGCAAAAAGTGGTCAACTAAGAAAATTCTCGAAATTTTTGGCCCCACATTTCCTAGGTTTCAACTTTTTTCTTAAAATTATTTTTGACCCAGAAAACTTACCATACAACATCTCAATACTGGCATCAGGTCTAAGGGTATCCCCTAAACTCGGCCATCCTCCAAAACTTTTAACAACTTCATTGAAAGTTGTCCTCCAATTATCCAAAATTTCCGATTCATTCAAACACAAATTATAGAAATATTTGGCTTTTCCAACTGCCGAAACTTCATAATCATAAAGATCTTCATCTTCTTCCAAAAGTTCTTTTAAGGCAAATTCTAAATCTTGTCCAAGATTTTCAAAATTTGAAACACTCGGAGCATCGTCTGGTATTGGATGTCCTTTAATCCATTGTCCACATGCAAATTCATAAAAATCATCGCATGGATCAATTGAAGCATTCATTGAGGATAATATCACCGAGGCTGAAAACTAACTTGCCGTAGTGTTTTGATTCTTCCAAGATAGGCTCACCTGTTTTAATACATCCCGGTGATAGACATACATCCGAACTGTCTTTAAAGTTGATGTAGAAATAAATAGCGGCGCCTAACACTAAAAGGAATAGAATGATGAAAAGAATGGCGATGAAGGCCCATATCCGCGTCCAAATTGTTGGCGATGATTTGCCTCTGATTGTGACATCTGGAAAAAAAAGATCATAGGATATTGTGAAACCTGTAATAGTGGTGATTGCACTACTATTAGAGTGGCGCTCGGGGGCACCACTAATACAGGTTTCACGTAGTTCACTTAGTATAGACGAAATGTAGGCCAAATTGGAGCTAATTTAAGGGTAAAACTTTGGCAGGGCTTAGACTCTTCCAGGACAAATCAGGCTTGTGTTTTATTGGGCCTAAGCAATCTTAAGGCTAAATATGGGAAGCTCAAGGTACGCTTAGGCATGTTTCAGGTTGAAGCAAGATTAGCTAGGCTTAACCTTGGCTGAAACTGTAACCCATACAATCAAGGCAAGACCAACAACACAGGCTGAATTGAGGTCTAATCAAGATTATTTGAAAGATAAAATGTGGCTGAACTCCATCCAAGTACAAACTATAGTAAGGTTAAACCCAGGCCGATTCAACGATAAATATATTCTGAATCTAGATTAAGCCTAGGTTGACAATACGTTGAACCTAGGGCCTGCGAGGTCCTTATCCAGACCAAAAAATAGGCTAAATCTCTGTGGCCTGAAGGCTGAAACAGACATGATTCCGACAAGATTAGGCTAATTTACACCCCCTTCCTAAGTGATATCAGGCTCGGCCTAGGTCTGATCCGGACCTAATCTGGGCTGAATCAAAGCCTGAATCAATACTAAAGCAAGCCCAGTTTTTTTCTAATCTATGCCTATTCTGAGCCTAATTAAAAACCTCACCTTCTTCGTCGGGCCTCATATCGGGAGGCGTCCGACCGTTGAGCTCCTGACGTTTCTCAATTTTGAACAGTGTCTCCAAACAACAAAATCGACTTTCCGATACCGTTTTTCTTCAAATTTTCGCCAGAAATTCCCCCGAAAGTTCAAGGCATAAAAGTGAGAGTATTTGGCTGGAAAAACAAAACAAAAAAATTAGGAAAAAAAATGGGAGAGAGGGGGGGGGGGGGGGGGGGGGGAGGGAACGATTTAAAACTAAAACGGAAAACACTTGAGCCGGGGTGGCGACAAAACAAAAGGGAAAAAGTGGAAGAAGGAGAAGAAGCGGAACGAAAAAAAAAGGAGAGAATATTTATGAAGATTTATTGAAGGGGACACTGGGGAGAGGGAGGGAAATTTGGAAAATGAATGTGAGAATTTTTTTTTGAATTTTCATTTATTGAGATAAGTATTTGTTGAAACTTCCTATAGGAATTCCTGGAAATTCAGGCTAGTTTTTGAAAAATTAGTCCGCTTTTTCGGAGCTTTTTGTTTCGAAAAAGATACTTTTTCTACTTTTCAAAAATATTTTTACTTATCACAAAACGAAGTGTCCCTTTTTTTCATAAAATAAAGGGGCAGCGGCAAAAAATGTGTTGTAAACAAAAGGGGAGGAGAAGGAGGGAAGAAGAACACTAAAGAAAATGAAAATGGGAACAGAATGGAGGGGGAGGAGGGGGGAGAAGCTCATTCTTGGCACAGTGCCAAGAACGCGAGATTCAAAAGTTTAGGCGGGAAAAATTACCTGTATTATTTTTTTGTGCTGGTTCTAACTTTCATATTGAAACTATTCAAAAATCGCTTCAAAACGCACGAATAGCGTCCGAAATCGCCCGTGAGAGACTGGTGACCGTGGCCTGGCATCCGACAGAGCGAGGCCCTTTTTACCAAATTTTTGGTTTTTTCTCGGTTTTTTTTTGTTTTAAATCTCTAATTTCCTACTATTTTTAAAAGTGAAATTTGTGAAAAAAACCAAAAAAAAATTGAAGAAATTCCGGGCACTGCCGGATTTTATGCCACACGGCCGCGGTCATAGATCCCGATCAGTTCGTTTCAAAACGATTTCTGAATGTTTTCTTTAACAAAAACGGGATCAGCGTTGAAAAATAAACCGGAGTTCAAATTAAGAATATGGGAGTTCAGTCCTCATTTCATCGGTTACCGACTAGATTTTATTTGCTCTGGACCAGTTATTTTGATGAATTCCCGACCAAAGAAAGATAATTAGAAACTGAAAAAAAGTTGAACTTGGAAAAAGCAATCTATATAGATCAAAGAAAACAAAGTCAAAGGAGCATCGAAGAAAAGAGAAATTTTGTTCAAAAGTCTCTCAAATGTTTCTCCTTTCTCTCCCCAAACACTTCCCATCCCCCTATCACCGCCAATCAAAATATTTCGATTCTTTTTCTGAGACCAACTGTTCTTCCCCCCCCCCCCTTTCTCTCTCTTTTTCTGACTCAATGAGACTCTCTTCTATGTGTCATCAATCTTAAAAATGACGCACACGTGTCAAAATATATATATATACAGGAGTGGAAGAGCCGCTGCTTTTTTCGAAAAAAAAAAATCAGAAGAAAAAAAAGTTGGAAGAATGATAAAGTGATTGGAAGGGGGGAGCGATGGGAGAATTCCTTGCTCTCTTGCTCCACCGGATATTGGAAAATGATAGATGGATTTGAAGAAGATGAGCAAGAGGAGAGAGATAGTAGATTAAAAGAGACGCAGAGAAATAGAGAAAAAATGATTCAGAGGTACTATTAACTAAATTGAAATTCCCTTTGGAATACTGTACTTTGTATATGGAAGCTTCAAATCGGCCTATTTTTCGATGTTTGGAAATTATGAAAATAAGAATTTGCAGAGAATTGTCTGTCGAATGATTGGGAGTATGTCAAATTAGAACTTGCCCGAATCCGAACCGTGTCCCGCGTCAAAAATTATAATTTCACGTGAATCAGTTCTGATCTAGGGAAGTTCTGATGCGGCGCACGGTTCTGAAACGAGACAGTTCTGATAGGGAACACGATTATGATTCAGTATACCAAAAAATGGTGGTGTCTAGGGTTCCTAGGGAAATTTTTGCCGAAAAAAAGCAATGAAAAATTTGTTTAGAAAAATAAATTTTTCTCACTTTTCGACTAAAATTTTTATAGAAACCCTAGACTCATTGCATACCTTTTGATAGAGATTTTTTTTCTCTACAAGTTTTTATTTTTGTCTAATCAGATACCCTTGAAATGACCGACCTGGTGGTAGAAACTTCCGTGCCAGGGGAACCTATTGCGCGGTAGTTCTAACCAGACGGTTTTCGGCGCTTCGCGCCTTAACCGTCTGGCTTCTCCCGGACTATCGAAGTTGACAGCGTTTGTAGACCCACTTTATTATTCAAAAAGAGAGACGGCCACCTCTCTTTCTCGCCTCCCGGGAAATCGCAGGGTGACGCGATTTCGACTATGTGCATAGATAGCACAGAGCTTCTCAGAGCTCCAATCAGAAAGCGGAAAAGAGGGGCATCATCTCCGACACGGGCTCTATCGACCCATGCAAAATTCATGAAAATCGGTTCATTAGGGACTGCGCTATGATACCGGACAGACAAACACACACACAGAATCTGTGTGGTAATAATAGTAAAGATGCGGACAGTTTTAAAGAGGTGTAGCATCTTTTTTAAAAATTTGTGTGGCAATGTAATAAGAACTTTTTTAAAGGAGGATTACACTCGGGTTTTTTATATTTAAAATTCCGACGTGTTTTTTCATTCTGACTATTTTCTTTCACTACGACTACATTCAAAAATCACTCTAAACGGTTGAAAAACGCGTTTAAAGGCATGTCCGCGTACAGATTGATGGCCGAGAATTTTGAAAAAAAAAGCCCGAGTGATTTTTGAAAGAAGTCGTACTGAGAGAAAATGATCAGAATGAAAACTACGTCGGAATTAGAAATTAAAAAAGAAACTCGAGTTCAGTCCCCCATTAATAACACTGATCATAATTTTTCATATGCTGATTCTAGTTTCCGCTGTAAACTTACTTCTGGACCAATCTTTGAGCTGTTATATATTATTTACAGTTTGATGACCTAGAATTCGGGATCCCAGAACTTACCAAAAAACTACATACTGACTGGTCATTCATCCACCATAAAATTTGTTTTTGTTTCTGGTCCCCCTCTTGGAAGTTTATGTACAAGAAATAAACGGGGGAAAAAATCAAGGAGAGCAGCTGTTTGAAACAAAAAAAAAACAAATTGGGTCACGCTTCTTCATCTTCTTCGCGTAAAATGTTTTGGGTCCTCTAGTACGAAAGTTCAAAGCTTGGGGTTTTTTGTTCATTGGATGGGGAGGGGGGCTAGACAATTTTATGAACTTTTACATGATTAAAAGAGCTCCAAAAGGGATCTCCGCCCCCAAAAAACCTCCTGTCTGAATCTAAAAATAAAAAAATCCATCATGAGAAAAAATGCCAAGAAAAGGTGGTAGAAAAGAGAGAAGGATCATAAAAACGTCGCAAAAATGCATCAGTTCCCTTTGTCTCTCTTTCTTGGCTCAACAAGCTAACAAATCGATCAATCCAGAAGGGATAAAGAGAGGAAATTCGAAGGAAAAGAGAGAGAGAAAAGACACAAAATGATGATGATGATGATGGCAAGAAAGAGCCGAGGGAGATACAACAGAGGACTCCTGAAGGGATAGATGAGAGCAGTTTATTGAAAAGGTGTGTAAGATATCAGATAGAGAGAGAGATAGTAGGTGATTGTGAGAGAATCAGAGAAATGATTGTTCGGAAGAAGAGAGTCTAGGAGTAGGGGGAACACGTATTAGAAATTTATTCAAAAAGTGATGTTATTATTAACTAGCGGAGGCCTAACAGCTCAATTTTTATATTTGGTATGTTTATTTGAGAAAGATGTTGATTTTTTCCTGGAAAAATGGTATGTTTTTCGTATTCTTTCTGTAAAAAAATGACCACAATCACTTTTTGTTTTGAAATTTGCGTTTCTAGTTCATATTTCATATTCTGATTCTGTTGAGCATAAAGAAATTGGTCAAAAATCGCACTGAAACACACAAATTGTGTTCAAAATCGCAAGTTTTAGACAGATGGCCGCGGCCGTGTGGCCTATGATCCGACATTTATTTTTTTTCTATATCTTTAGACACATTTTACATGTGAAACTAGTGGAAGGGTAAAAATTTGTAACAGAAACATGTGAAATTTACGGGAAAAAAAATTCAGAAAAAAGGCCCTGTCGGATCCGAGCCATCAATTTGTAATTGCCGATTCGGACGCAATTTGGCCGCTACAGAACAGTTTTTTTTAAATGAAAAACGGACTCAGTATGAAAAAATTTACTTTCAGATCTTTGATACTTTTCCTCTGGAAACAAAAAATGAAATTCCAAAAAAAAATCTATTTTTTTTGCTAGACACCCTCTTCTCATTTTACTCTCATATCAGGTTATCCTTTCTTCTTTTACCGCATTTTTTGAAAAACCGAAATTTGATATTTTTCACGTGTGACCCTATTCTTTGGAAGTTATTTTTGTTGTTATTTTGTGGAAAATATGATTTTTTTGGAACTAATTTTGTAATGGATACTATTTGAAACAGGACTAGTTTTTTTAAAAACCAGAATCCCGGATATTTTTTCGAAAAAAAAATTGGACAATAAATATTCTCAAAATGGTATGATCACCATAGTTCAGGATCACTTTCTCCCGTTGAACTGGTTATGAATTTGTCATACAGTAATATGAAATACAGTGGGCCTACAGTAATCTTCAGTGAATTTCAAATTGGCTTTACATTAGTTCTTCAGAAATCCTATAGATCGCTTACAGTAAGCATACAGTAATCCTTATAAACGGAAACTCGTTTTTAGCTGGAAAAAAATACATTTCACTACAATTTTCAAAATCTCTTGACCAACTAAAAACCGAAAAACTCAAACATCACATTTTTAAAAATCAAAAATTCATTCGAAAAACCCCCCAAAAAATTTCAAAAAACTAACAATTTGTCTTCTTCCGGACTAAATGAAACACAGAAAAAAACGAGAGAAAAAGATAAATGATTTTCCAATTTGTTCATTCTTTTTTCTTTCTTTGTCTCTCGGAGCAAAGGGCAATTGGTCCTCCGCCAAAAAAACAACCGAAGCATGTGTTTCGTTACTTTTTTTTTGTTTGTGATCAATTTGTGGCCTCAACTTGAAGATAGAGAGAGAGAGAGAGAGACATCAGATGATGAAACTTTTGAAAACTTCACTTTTTTTTTGAAGTTTTCAAAAGTCTGTTTTTTCAAACTTTAAGCTTCTATTCTGGTTCCGTTTTTCAGAAAAAAAAATCTCTTGAAAATTGCTCTGAAGCACATTAATCTGGAAGTTGCAGAGTGATGGCCGCGGTTGTGTGGCCGAGAATCCGACACCGGGAGGGGGTTTTTTTAAAACTACTTCCTAATTTTCCGCTGATTTTGTATTTCATGAGAAGATCACACAGGAACTGCTCTTAAACGCCCAAAATCGGTGTTCACATTTGGAGTTGAAGGCTGCTGGCCGTGGCCTAGAATCCGACACCACGGGTTTTTTTTTAATTTTTCCGCATTTTTCATACATTCTCCATGTAAACCTATTAGAAGTTTGAGGATTTGTAACGAAAAATAGTCAAATTAACAGAAAAAAAGCAACAAAATTTATAAAAATGACTGTCGGATTCTAGGCTACACGGCCGCGGTCAGGCCTGTAACTAGCGATTTTCGACAAGGTTTATGTGGTTTTGAACCATTTCTGTATTATTTTTTTTGAAATAAAATGGAAAATCATGAAAAAATCGGTCCTTTTCAAAAACCTTACCATTTTCGGGCTTTTCCCGGAATTAAAAAAAAAGATGAAAAAGACAAAAAAGCAGAAAAACAGAGAGAAAAAGTGAATTAGGAGACAAAAAAGGGGAGTGAAAAGATAGACAGGGTGGGGTGTGAATTTATAAATAAATAAACAAATTTGGTGTGGGAAAAAGGGAAATTGTTATTTTTTGAAAATTGTCTAGTAGAAATTTAAAAAAAAGGGAATCCCTCCACATTCGGAAATTCAAAAATAAAACTCAAATTTGAAAATTCGAAGAATCGAAAATCATTTTGTACTCAAAAAAGACGAGTTGGTTGCCATTTATGAAAAAAAAATCCGAAAAAATAGTGATAAATTAGTACATAAAAGTAATAATATTGCAGGTAGATCAAATATAAAAATCATAAAACATCGATTCAAAAACCATCGAAATCCAATAAAACACCTCTTTTTTTCTCTATAGTTCATTTTCAATAGGAAACCAGTTCGATGACCTCATCTCTCTCCTCTTTTTACATGGGGACAATTATGAAAAGAGACAAATGGGGGCAATTTGAATTCGAATATTATTTGAATGTTTTTGAAAAAAATAATAATTTGATAAAGTTTTATCTTGAACAATAAAGTTTTATCTTGAACACAAAACTCTTGGATTTTTTTAATTTATTGTTTTTATACGGAATATTGGAAATTTTTCAATTTCAAATTTTCCGAAAAAAAATTAGACAAGTACTTTTTCAGTCAGAAAAAAAGGTTCACATAATTTTTTTCTCCAAAAACCCGGATCACTTTTTTTCTGAAAGAAACTTTTTTGGGAAAAGGAAACATGTTTGTAATGTTTTTTTTTCTTGAGAGTCTCAAAAGCTTGTTAAATTTTTCAATTTGAGTTAATTTCTTTCTAGTATTTATCAGTAATTTTTTGAATTGATTTTGCGCAATATTTTTTCTTTCATAAAATTGGATCACAAGCTTAGAAACCAAAAAACCAATGGGAAAATGAAACTTCTTGCGTTGGACGGACACACTTATTTTAATCAAAAAGAGTGCACATACCTACTTGAATATTCAATTCTTTTTTTGAAAGGAGAGTGAGTATATGTGTCCATTTTCTTCGATATGTGATTCGTTATATACGGAACTCATCTTTTCTGAACGACCAGAATTGAATGTTTCAAATTTATTTTTAAGCTGAAAAAACTATCTTTTTGGCAAGATAGTACACTGAATTTCTGGATGATCCATTTTAAAAAAAACCGTTCTTAACCGGCGAGAATGAGTTTCATGATACTATACAAGCCATTATGGCCGTGGCCTAGGAATCCATAGAGAAGTTTTCAGGCCATCTTGCCTTTCCGAACATTCTCCTGTAATTTTTTTGGTAAGCCGTATTGTCATACTAGTCGTACGGGCGCTACGCCGTATGCGCTCTACTGCACACATTACTTCGAGATTTTCCACTTTTGTCGCCTAATTTTTTTTCGAAAATTTAAAGTTTTGTTTTTTGAAGTGATTATGAAAAATTTAAAACATTTGCGACCAAACTCAGAATTACAGAGAGCCTTTTTGAGCTGAGTGCAGTAGAGCGTATATAGCGCAGACCAATAGAGGAACACACAAAAAAATTTGATAATAAAAACGAACATTCGTTTTGAAAATTATAAAAAGTTACTTTTTCTTCATTGAAATAAAATTCTCAAAAAGTAAAAAAAAAGGGAGTTGCAAAAAAACAAAAGAATCTTTCTCTCTCTTTTTTTTTGTTTGAGTCAACTCCTGATTGGGGGCTCTGTGCCCCTGTGGCTTCCCTTCCCTTTTTCTATCTAAATCAAATCGGGAACTTTTCCCTTTCCTTCTTTTGTCTTTTCCTTTTTATTTCACTTCTTTTTTCGAAATTTCATTCGGAAAAATGAAAGAAAGGGGAAAGGCTTTTTTGGTTTCCGTTATTTCAATGGAGGGGTGGGGTTTGAGATTATAGGGATTGTAGTTTGTAGTTTTTGTAGTATTTGTAGTTTTCAGTCTTTGAAGTCTTTGTAGTTTGTAGTCTTTGTAGTTTTTGTAGTTTGTAGTGTTTGTAGTGTTTGTAGTCTTCCAAAACTTTATTTTCTCAATTAGGTATGAGAAACCACTACCAATGAAGGTTTCGATAGTATTCCAACAAATCCAATTCGCATTTGTTTTCTGAAAATGGGTTACTGTAGGATACTGTACCAAAATATTATTACTGTACTTTTTCTTCTGAAATGATGACGTCACAAATTTCCGGTATGGAGGGAAAGTGATAACAAGAACAGATGCATTGAGAGTAGAATGGAGGCAAGCAATGACAAGAAGATATTCCACGATTACTGTAATACTACAAATACTACAAAGACTACAAACTACAAACTCACATTGTCCTCCTTGAAAACCAATTAAAACCACAAAAACATAAATAATGGGCGGCACGAAACATACGGATGACGTGGCGAATTGAGCAAGTAGGCTCCAGATGGCCACTCGATGTTTTTGATAATTTGAAGCGGAAATTTGAGTTTTGAGAAGATTAAGCATCCGAAATATATTGATAATAACAAGACAAAGTATACAAAATGAGAATATTCCACATGAAACTGCTGATAAGACTACGATAATGAAATAATTGTCAGCAATGTAAATGGAGAAATTGGGGAGTGATTCGAATGAAGATAAGTATTCGGGAAGATTCTGAAAAATTGTAATTGAATGGACTACAAAGACTACAAAAACTACAAAATGAAGAAAAAAGTTGTATTTTTTTCATTCTTTTTTCAGGTTTTCCGAAAAGGCTTGCCAAAACGATGAGCAAATGCGCCCCACTGGACACGGGTGATTTTTTAAAGATTTTTTAGAGTTTTCATAGAAAAAATATTCTCATTTTTCACCTGAAAATCACAATTTCAGTCCTCTTTTTGGTTCAAATATGACTGAAAATCTAAGAAAATTTTAAACTAGAAAGTATCATCTTTTTTCGATTTTCGGTGAAAAAATACTTTGGAATATGCGTTTTTGGTATGAAAACCGTAAAATTTACCAAAAAAAATGCTGAAAATGGCAAAAACTCAAATACAGAATTCAGTGGAGCGCGGTTGCTGTTATCTGCGGAAGACTGATACAGAACTTCATATACTACAAAAACTACAGAAACTACAAAAACTACAAATTCTACCAAAAACTCAAAAAATACAGAAACTACAAAAACTACAAAAACTACAAAAAACCCACCTTCCTTATATAATCCCATCTCTTATCTTGGTCTACTGTAGTCTTTGAGAAAAAACCTACTACACAACACAAATCGGTGACAAAAAATAGGAATAAAAGCCACACGAAACCATTGGGAATCACATATTTTTTAAGGGTATTTGCAATTGTTTGATGCTTTTTTACAAAACAAAAAACCATTGATTCAATTTGATAAATGGTTAGAGCGATTGCAATGAGCTGAAAAAAACGTAGTTTGTAGTCTTTATAGTCTTTGTAGTATCTAGTTTCAGGCTTGAGGTTTGCATCAAACTTGTTTTTCAGAATTTTTCATTTCATTTCGTGAAACTAGACTGGATGAAATCGAAAAAATACTTTCAAACTTTGTAGTCTCTGTAGTCTGGACTCACCATACAAAGATACAAAGTGCCTCCAAAATGAGCAGAAATCCCTAGAATATATCCAGAAATCAATGGATATAATGGTACTGGTTGCATGACAAAACTAAAATGAATATCAAATAAACAGCAGGCTATCTGAAATTTGTTTTTAACTAAAATGTATTACTTCCCAAGTGTCACTCCTGGAATCCATCGGGTCTAGGTGCAAAAGTTAGAACCCCCAAAGGGTAGAACTTTGGCGCCGTTCATTTTTTGAAAAGCGGCATATTTCCAGATTTATTGATTTTTTTAAATTTTTCAAAAATTTTTGGTTTTTTGACCGTAACTCGATCAATTCGGAAGATTTTTACAAAGTTAAAAAACAAAAATGTAAAGCAAAATGAGATCTAATTTTTTGTCCAACTGACCGTCTGTGTCAGAACACGATGAAAGTACCAAAACTGGCTCCCAAAGCAGTACCGAAAAAAATGAACGATGATGCTAATATGCTCAAAAAAATAATTTATCTGAGTGGTTTACATCATGTTACATCATTTCCTATCAAAATATTCGACTTTTGAAATTTTAGAAAATTTGTTTGAAAGTTCAACAAAAAAATCTATAAATCTGGAAATAGGCCGCTTTTCAAAAAATGAAACTCCGCCAAAGTTCAATTCTTCGTGGGGTCTAACATTTGCACCTAGATCCGATGGAATCCATGGGTGACACTTGGGAAGCAATACATGTAAAACCTGAAAAACAACTGTAAAAATCAAAAAATTACCTGAAAATTCAACAAAAAATATCGGAAATTATCAATTTTACTGCTTTGAAATAGAATTAAATAAATGGCAAAACCATCACAACACAAAGAAATGATACCGATAAAATGATAATAAGTGATAAGCCAATATGGAATAGAGAAATCAATTTCATACATGAAATAAGGAAAATAATGTGATTTCAGTTCTTGGGTTAATCATTAGAAAATATGAGCAGGTGGAAATTGAAAAATTATGAAAAAAAAGTATGATCTGAATCAGGAAAAAGAGGAGGAAGAAGTGATGTATGTTTTTAAAAATGTTTCTCTGGTGAAAATTATCAGAGATTTCAAGTGATTATTTGTGATACAACGAAACCATTTTAATTTGAAGATGAACCCTGCTACTAGTATCCAACAATTGATACCGAAGGATAAACTGGAAAATACCAAATTCATCGTTATATTCAAAAAAATGAAGTAAATATACCAGTTTGTTATATTTTATACTATACATTCTTATGGTCCATATCCAGTATAATTTCAAAGAAGAGCCCTGTTTGTTCATAATTTCAAAGAAGAGCCCTGTTCCCCTACAAAAAAGTAATAAACTGATATAATGTGCACAATTTTATGGTCAACATTTTGTTAGTTTATCACTTTTTGATATCACTCATTCTAGCTGAGATATGTAGATTCGCGTAAACGTCTAGCATTTCTTTCTGGCCAACGTAATATGTAGACCATTATTGAAAACCATAAATTTTCAGAGCACAAAAGCAAACAAAGAATCATACCTTCTATCTGATAAATGATAGAGACAACGCAAATGAGCTAAAAAAAATAATTGTAGTTTGTAGTCTTAGTAGTCTTGACACATTATGCAAAAGAAAAAAATGGCTTCAAAGTGAGCTGAGATTACTAATATATATATATATCCGGAAATCAATGAATTCAATTTGGATAACGATAGACTGGAAAGTTATAGATTTATCATTATCAAAAAAAATCCCAGAATTTTAGGCGGTAGGACGTTACAGAACCGTGTCCCTTATCAGAACCGTACCCCATATGAGAACTATCCCATGCCAGAATCGTTCAAATCAGAACTGCCCTTTCTCAGCACTGTCCCGGATCAGAACTGGAAATTTCGTTTTCACGTGCGGATTTTGCTGTTCTCTTACGGGACAATTCTACTATGGCCACAGTTCTGATACGGCAAAGTTCTGGAACGGCATACCGCCAAATTGTAAAACCAATTTATCACATTTCATCTGTATGTCATTCGCAAAATCTTGAACTTCCGTACTTCCATCCTCAAGCTGAAAATATAAGAATTTCCATTGAAATTTTCAAAAAAAAAAACAAAAACTCACAATTTCTCTGACTGAAAAGAGCCTCACAAATCTTTTTGACGTCTTCTGAATCGATTAACGTTGGTAGGATGCCTTGTTTGAAATTCAAACATAATGGGATTATGAAGTCGCATTCGAATAAGTGAATCAATGTATTATTATTATTTGTCTGTAGGCATTTTTTCATTGTTTATTTGTAGGCTTCTATTCTAACTTACATGTATAACAATATTAATTACACAGTTGTTGGGGTTAGCAAGTGTTCTGACTAGGGACTTCCTCGGACACTCCGTTCGATATTGGGCTGAAAGTTGGTTTCTATTCCTTATCTACCACGCTGATTCCATTTCTGAAGTCAAATTCTGCTAAAGGCGTCTCTATCTCATGGTTTACTAGAGCATATTTTGAAAATCTCACGCTCTCGCGCATTTACAATGGTCTGGGGGTCGCAAAATGGAGTTGAAACACTAACTCGAACATGACCAATCACTTTCTGGCACTTTTAGAAAAATTTTGGCAAAAATATTTTAGAGCTCAAAAAATTTCCCAAGTGTCCCATAGGCAATTTGAAAAAAATTTCAAGTAAAAAAATTTTTTTTTGAAATATGTTCCCGAAGTCATCAGAGACTGTTTATGGCTCTGGCAAATACTTTCACATCACCTTGGGTGATGACGGCTTCTGAATTCGACAAACAAAATATTGCAAAAAAAATTTTGCGTCGACTGGGGAACGAACCCACAGCCTTCCCCGTGCCACACCAACGCCTCCCCTGCTGCGCCATCAAACCACATTTTTGTTGAGGTGGGAGGGCGTATAAGAATGCGGCTGAACGTGAGACTAGGTAAGCCTGCGAAAGCCCGAAAAATTCGAGGGAATGAAATAGGCCTTTAGCAGATTTTGACTTCAGAAATGGATTCAGTATGGTCGATATAGTATACACACCAATTTTCAGCTCATTATCGAACGGAGTGTTCAAGGAAGTCCCTAGTGAGAGTCCCGGAGGGAATTTGGGAAGTCTGTAAAGAGATGTGCTCTTATATTAGAGGTTTCAGAAAAAAGAGAGAGTTGCACGGAAGGGAAAATTTCTTAGACGGTATTCGGAAGTCGGAAATCGGAAGCCAGAAGTCTAAAACTGGCGGAAGTCGGTTCCATGGATAAGGAGGTTAAAAATCTCACAAAAATGTCGAAAATTGGGAAAATGTTCGAATTTTGATAGTTTTAACTACTTTTCACGGGTTTTTAACCTAATGTTTTCAGAATTTACCTCGAATTCCGAAAAAAAATTCCCATCTCAAACTTCTGATTTCCGTCTGAAAATGGGTCTTAAAACGGAAGTCGGAAGTCGGGATTTCGTGCAACTCTCCTAGTGACCCAACTTACCACAAAAGCTACAAAGCAGCAGACCAGTAGGCACAGGAAATTCATTTTTTGATATTTTTGCAGATTCTTGGGAGGGGTATTTCATGCAAAATTTGGATAATAACTGTTTTTGACTTTCATCGAACAATAATACAAAAAAAATTTTTTTTTTGGTAATTCTTTTGATATTTCTAAGTTTTCCCGGATCCATAATATCAAAATATTGAAAACATGAAAGAATGTTTTCCAACACAACTTCCAATAAATTTGGTTTTTTGCTTTATTGATATTGCAAAAACATTTTTTTTTCCATTCAGATCTGTTGTCTATTTTTTTGTATAAAAAGCCTCCCTTCAGAACTAGTAGATATCGAAAAATGAACGCTTTATTCATCTGTCTCCTTGTCTGCTGCTCCGCAGTTTTTGTGGTGAGTTGGATCCTTGAAGGGGGGACTGGAACTCAAGTTTTTTCTTATATTCCCCAAAGGAATTCACTCAAAAATCAATCGAAATGGTTTAAAAAAAGCTGTTTTGAAAGCATGGCCAGTACAGGCTGATTGCTTAGAATCCGAAAAGTGGACGATGTTTTTTTCCGAAAAAAAAAAAAGCTGATAATTCTCCAGGTTGATAATTTTTCTGAAATTTTCTGTTTCCACAAGAAACAATTGAAAAAAGTTCAACGAAAAAAATTCCAACCTGAAGATCGAAGTGTTTCCCGCCACAGAGTTCCGATCCGGGGCAGCACTCTTCATTCCTCTATTAAAAAGTCTCTAACCATAATGATTCTTTTTCAGACTTCACAAATTCGTATAGTCGCCGATGTTGTCACTGACAGTTATTTTGAGGATGATTGCAATATTAACAGAGTCATAGCGGTAAGTTCGTCATCAATTTGATGACCATAGTTGTCACGGGCCGCGCTTTTTCGAGAAAAGCCCGGCCCTGCAGGGGCTTAGATTCGGCCCGTCGGCCCAGAGTTAGAAAAATTATCATTTCTATCTTTGCTTTCTCAAAGTTTGGATCAAATTGACGTTTTACCGGGCCGGATTTTCTCAAAATAAAAAAAAAGCTCGGTCCGTCCCGGCCCGCGAGCTTTTTTCAAAAATTGACAACTATGATAAAAACAACTCAATCATTTTACAGACATATGTTGATGGCCAACAAGCTCTTGTCCACGACTGTGATTTTATTATTCCACTCTGTGCAGCATTCCGAAACGGCACCGTATTCGGAAGTTTGTACCCGGATCAGGTCGAAAATCTTTGTGATGCTCTTGATGTGACTATAGCGGTTAGTATCGATTGGCTTCGAGAAAATATTTCCAATCGTTTTTCATCGAAATTAAGAATTTTGTTTTTTTTCAGATGGGTAGCGAGGAGATCGATGTTGAAGGCAAATAAGCTTTCTCACATGGGAAACGGGATACAAATGGAATTTGATAGTTGGGCTTTTATTTTGGGGTTTTTTATGGTGATAATAAACTAATCAAATTCCATACGATTGTTGGTACAGTATCCTTTACAGGGTGCCTACTAAATATTGATACACGACTTGGCCGTTGCCTACAGGTCGAATGAAACTTTTGGATGAGGTCTAAGCTACCAAATTTTGAACAATAGCTTCATATAAACTATTTTGGAAAGTTTCATCCCGTTCTGAAAATTTTTCGGAAAGTTATGCAATTTTGTAATCACTAACTTCGACATAATCATAAAAATAGCGATTTTAGTACTACTTGACGGCGGTACAGTACCATTATAAAGACTGAACTTGCCCCGAATACTATCAGAAATCCTTTTCTAGCATAGGATTGTAAAGTTTTTCAACTTTAGAAGTTCATTGAAAATCCCATATCTTCCCACCACTGCTGTGAAAATTGCAATTTTCCACTGGCACGCTCCTAGCTCTAGTTGCTATAAGCCCTGCAAAATAAGGAGCAAGCGCGCCCCACTGCACTCAGTACTTTGATTTTTCGAAAACTTCATTTTCAGAGAATAAATTTTCGGGAGATATTTTCGATTTTTACCGGAAAAAAAAACTTATTTGCAGTATTTCGGCTTAAAAAAACATTTTTCGAACGAAAATGACGATTTCAGCCCTCCTTTTTCACCTAAATCTGGCCGAGCGAATGCCGAATCAGAACTGTCCCGTATCAGAACTATTATATCACGTGAAGTAGTTCTGATAAGAGGCAGTTCTGATTAGGGATACGGTTCTGAAACGGCAGACCCCTCTGGTCGAAAACCTAGAAAAATAAAAACATTTTTCGATAAAAAATATTTTTTTTTTCGATTTTTGGTGAAAAAATACTTTAGAATTGGCATAATTTTTGGTGCAAAAACCCCAAAATTCGCGGAAAAAGCTGCGGTAGTTACAGTAACCACCAAAGTCTGAAAATAGTAGTAGTCCATGCCAGTGACATTCAACATTTTCTTGGGTAAATGTCACAAAATATTTAATTTTCACCTGCTTTTTTACACGTTCTCGTTTCATACTACAGCTTCAAAACTCCATATTTTGATGCCGGAAATTGATTTTTCGATTCCATATTGGCTTATCACTTATTATCATTTTATCGGTATCATTTCTTTGTGTTGTGATGGTTTTGCAATTTATTTAATTCTATTTCAAAGCAGTAAAATAGACAATTTCCGATATTTTTTGTTGAATTTTCAGGTTTCTTTTTATAGTTTGTAGTTTTTGTAGTCATTGTAGTTTCAGATTGCTTGTTCTCTTTTTTACGTTCATATCACATTTGTATCACAACCAGTGCCACTTTATCCATTGTTATCTGGATATTTATTAGGTTTCGCAGCTCGTTTCGAGGCTCCTGTGTATCATTGCCTGGTGAGATTGTAGTTTGTAGTCTTTGTAGTCTTACAGTAACCCGTTTTTTGTAGCTAATTGGCATTGCATTAGGAATCTATCAAATTGCAAGTATGATTTTTTGTTTTGTGAAAAAGCATCAAACAATAGCGAATACTCTAAAGAAATATGTAATTCCCAGTGCTCTTGTGTGGCTCCTATTCATATTCTGTGCCACTTTTTTGGTTTGTGTGGTTGCATTTTTCTCCAGGACTACGGTAGATGAGAATGAAAAATTCGATTATATAAGACAGGTTGGTGTTGTTCAGACTTGTCGCAGGCCGGGCCGGGTCGGTGGAGGAATTTCATCGACTTGACCCTTCCGTTGGGGGATAATCAAAACATGTTTCACATTCCGAGAAAATTTTTCTCGCTTTTCGATTCATTTTTTTGATATCTTATTATTCTAATATAGAATTCCGTGTGTTTGTCAGTAATTCTGTGTGTCGAAGTCGAATTCTGAAGCCTTTCATAGAAAATCCGATCTTTGTGAGACCTTGGCAGTTTGATACAGAAATTTCCCGCGATGATGCCCATCTTTTTCATCTATCAATAGGAGCTCCAGGCAGCTCTGTGCTGTCTATGCTCCAAGCCTAAGCCCCGCCCCCATCCACTGTCGGCTGCTAGATTTACTCATTTTAGAGTCCTACAATTATACACATTTGACCGCGTAGTATAGTGGTGTTAAAAAATTTCTTTTAATTTCGGCTCCGGGACATTTCGAAACTGCGACATTTCGAAACCGCGACATCTCGAAACCGGACATTTCGAAACCGGAAATTTCGAAACCGCTGAGAAATTTTCAAAGTAAAACTAAGTTTCCTATGAAAACATCAAATATTTACGGAATTGATGATAAATTTCAAGAAAAAGCAAAAATATAAAATAAAATTTTTTTCTCGAAATTAAAGGAGGACTGAAGTCAGAAATTTTTTTCATTTTTTCTGAATTATTTTGTGATGCTGAATTCAACTAAACACGTGAAAACTGCCAAAAATCTCTCTAAATGGCACAAAACCGTGTCAAAAAACAATGCGTTCGATTCTGATGGAAGAGTTTTATTTCCCACTGTGTACTACTCTCGGACAATTGACTTCTTGATGTGTACTCCTCTCGGACAACCGAGTTTCTCAAAAGGTCACTTTCTGATGATTTTTTGATAGAAAATGTTACAATCTTTATGGATTTCGCTCCAGATAACAGAAGAACAAGGAAAATCACAACTTATTGTACAAAAATCATCAGAAAGTGACCTTTTGAGAAACTTGATTGTCCGAGAGGAGTACACATCCAGAAGTCAATTGTCCGAGAGTAGTACACAGTGGGAAATAAAACTCTTCCATCAGAATCGAACGCATTGTTTTTTGACACGGTTTTGTGCCGTTTAGAGAGATTTTTGGCAGTTTTCACGTGTTTAGTTGAATTCAGCATCACAAAATAATTCAGAACAAATGAAAAAAATTTCTGACTTCAGTCCTCCTTTAACCTTAGTTGAAAATTTATCATAAATTCCGTAAGTATTTGGTGTTTTCATAGGAAACTTACAGTTTTACTTTAAGAATTTTAAAAAGCTCCTCATTTTCCAAGTTTTTTTCACTGTTTTCTCAGCGGTTTCGAAATGTCTGGTTTCGAATTGTCCGGTTTCGAAATGTCCGGTTTCGAGATGTCGCGGTTTCGAAATGTCCCGGAGCCGTAATTTCTACATCCGAGTTCGATTCCACGGCAG
This sequence comes from Caenorhabditis doughertyi, assembly GCA_963572265.1. NCBI lineage: Eukaryota > Metazoa > Nematoda > Chromadorea > Rhabditida > Rhabditidae > Caenorhabditis > Caenorhabditis doughertyi. The sequence goes on from OY751554.1 coordinate 13,938,596, forward strand.
GTCAAATATTCGCGCGGAGCGCCGGAATCCGTCTGATATATTTTTAGTAAAAAATGAACACTTTTCGAGAAAAAAACCACAGAAAAAGTTTTGAAATTGAGCTAAAAATGGAAAAAAAAACGTGCTCAAAAATTCAGCATTTTTGAAAGCCCTTGCCGACCACCCGATTTTTGCAAAACAAACCTTGTAGTTTGTGTACTTTGTAGTCTTCGTAGCCATCAATTCTAAATTTTCAGAATCTTCCCGAATATTTGTCCTCCTTTCAAACCCTTCCCAACTTTTCCATATACATTGCCGATAGTTATTTTCTTACTGTAGTTTTATCAGCAATTTCTGTTGGAATATTGGTATTTATAATGCTTATTCTTATTATTATCAATATTTTTCGTATGCTTAATCTTCTAAAACTTCAAATTTCCGCATCAAATTATCAAAAACATCGGGTCGCCATCTGGAGTTTACTGGCTCAATTTGCAATGTCATCCGTGTTATTCGTGCCGCCAATTATCTATGTTTGTGTGGTTTTAATCGGGTTTAAAGGCGGGCAACGTGAGTTTGTAGTTTGTAGTCTTTGTAGTATTTATAGTCTTACAGTAATCGTGGAATGTCTTCTGGTCATTGCTTGCCTCCATTCCATTCTCAATGTATCTGTTCTTGTTATCACTTTTCCACCATATAGGAGATTCGTGACGTCATCAATTCTCAAAAAACGGTAGGTACAGTAATCTACAGTAATCCATTCCAATTTTTCAGAAAACAAATGCGAATTGGAATTGCTGGAATACTATCAAAACCTTCATTGGTAGTGGTTTCTCATGGTTAATTATAACCTACAAAGACTACAAAGACTACAAAAAACTAATTATGAGATACAACAATAGATGATGGCCTCAATGAAATAACTGATAATCCGATACGTTGTCTGAAAATTATGTTACTTTAATATTTATTTTTGAAAGAAAAGCGGTATGCCGTTCCAGAACTTTCCGTTGTCAGCCCTGTTCCGTATTAAAACTGTGACCATATCAGAACTGCCCCGTATGAGAACATCAGTTAACATTACACATCACGTAAAAATATATTTTCAGTTCTGATGCGGTATAGTTCTGATACGGGACACGGTTCTGGAACGTCCAACCGCCAATAAAAAACTCACTTTTCCTTTCTGAATATCAGTCCGGTCATAAATTTTCGATATGGCGGGAAAGTCAAAATAAGTACAGTAACATTCAGAATAGAATGAAAACAGGCAATGACCAGAAGAAATTCCACGATTACTGTAATTTCCTGGGGGTTACTGTAATTTTGGTGCTACCCCTAATCAGAACTCCGGACGAATTAGAACCGTACGATTCAGAACCGGACGAATCAGAACTGACCCTTATAAGAACCGACCGTTTAAGGACTGCCTCGAAAAAGAACTATTCAAACGCTCGTATTTGGACACTTTTCACTGCTTTGCAGGCCATTGCAGCAAAGTAGTATCAGTTCTCATCCAGGCAGTTCTGATAAGGTTCAGTTCTGATTCAGGCTGTTCTAACTCGTCCGGTTTTGATTCGTCCATAGTTCTTATCCGGGAGGTAGCACCGTATTTTTCAGGAATTACTGTAGCTCACTTTGCGCTTCATCGATCCCAATTAAAACCACAAAAACGAAGAAAATGGGCGGAACCACACAGACTGATGACGTGGCAAATTGAGCGAGTAGGCTCCAGATGGCTGCACGATGTTTTTGATAATTTGAAGCGGATATTTGGGTTTTTAAAAGGCTTAGCATTCTGAATATATTGGCTAGAATGAGGCAAAGTATAAAAAAAGAAACGATTCCACAGGTAACCGCAAAAAGTACAGTAGCCACAAAAAATGAATCTGGGTCATAGATGGAGAAGTTGGGGAGAGATTCGAACCCAGGGAGGTACTCGAGATAGTTCTGTAAGAAGTGACTACAAACTATATAGACTACAAGCTATATAGACTACAAACTACAAAGACTACAAACTGCATAGACTACAAACTGCATAGACTACAAACTATATAGACTACAAACTACACTTACCTCTTCAATATATTCCCATTGTTTTTCCTGGTCCATACAAGTCTGAGAATATAGTCCTACTACCATCAATATGTCAAATGCAAAAAATATGAATAAAGACCATACTAGGAAATTTGGCATAATATACTTCTTCAAAGTGTTTGCAATGGCTTGATGTTTCCGAACAAAACAAAATATCATTGATTCGATTTGATAGATTAGGCAAGCGATTACAATTGTCTGGAAGAAATGGCTAGAGGTTCTTGAAAAACGTCTATAATCTTCGGAATAGTTTCAGAACGCTCGATATAGCTCTAGAACAATGGTAAAAATTCTAAAACTTTTGGGATAGTTTTAGAACGTTCTGAACGGGTTCAAAACGTTTTAGTTAATTCTAGAAGGATCTTTTTAGTTTCAGCGCAACTTGAGTAGTTGTGAAATTGCATAGTTAGTTCTAAAGCGTCCTGAATAGTTTAATCAGGTTTTTAATACTTCTGGAATGTGGATCCAGTCTTTTTTTGCATCCCTTATGTTTCTAACCACCCTGAACAGTTCAAAAAAAGTCTGACGAATTCCAAACATTTTTGATAGGCTCCAGAATGTCTTTCACGTTTTTAGAATCTTCTTTAAAAAAAATTTTTCCAAAACAAAAAATCTCACAATTTCCAATTTCAATATTTCTAGATATTTCTAGTTATTTTCCAGAACATTCTATTTAGCTTCAGAAAAACACAGGACGTTCTGGGACTGTTCAAAACACAATAATATTATGATGTTCAAGAGTAATCTAGAACACTGTAAAATAACCAAATTAATGACATGAAACAGTTCAAAGTGCTTCGAAATCTCGCTCGACCATTCCAAAAAAGTTACAGAACCATTTTTTTTCAAAAACTCTCTTGGATCCTTTGCATCCTACAAAAAACACGAAAACTTACCATACAATGATGTGTGGTCACTCCAAAATGTGATAAAAACCCCAGAATATACCCGGAAACTAATGGATACAGAGGTACTGGTTGCATTAAAAACGTCAAATGAATATCTGTCAAGCAACATGCTAGCTGAAAAATCCCCCTTCATACTTTTAACAAAAAAAGCCAGCAAACCTGAAAATTCAACAAAAAATATCGGAAATTATCGATTTTACTGCTTTTGAACAGCACTAAATATATTGAAAACCCATCGAATAACAGGGATATTGTACCAATGACATGATAATAAGTGATAAGCCAATATGGGATAGAAAAGTCAATGTCATACATTGAAAGAGTGTGATTTCATTTGAAAGTTGGGGGAAAACTGGAGAAGGATGAAGAGAAATATAGAAGGACCAGGTGAAATGAAGGGTGGTTTCCTGGTGTTTGAGCTATGTGATTCGAGCGGGGAAATGAGAAGGATTTAAGGTTCATGAACTTTTTTTTGGTAGCGCATTATCGAGGTTGAAAAAGGTTTTCAGTACTCATGACAATGTAGGCCAGAGTAAAACGAACTTTTTGTTTTCATCATAATATAATTGTTTTACAATCGTATTATATAATTTGATATAGACAATAGTATAATCACATATAATGATATAACAACTGACTCAATCTAGTATCCTTACTGACTCATATCACTTGCCTAATACAAAAAATTTCCTGATTCAAATGACGTGTTTTTTTTTCAACTTTCACATCATTTTTCAACTTCCCTCCCCCTTGACTCTTTTTTTGTGATAATTATAATTCAGATCATGCTTTTTGCACATTTCCACCTGCCTAGTCTCTCGAGATTATTCCATAAAATTTTTCTCAATAAGTTCAGCATCCATGTTCAATTCATCGGAACTTTTTTCTACCTTACTATTCTAATACACAAGTTCCGTTTTCCTGTCAGTATTTTGTGTTTCCGAATTCATGGAGTCTTTCCTAGATGTCCGATTTGGATGGTAACTTGACAGGTCGATACAAAAAGCCCCCGCGATGTTGCCCGTCTTTTTTATTTTTCGATAAGAGCCCTGGGTAGCTATGTGGGTACTATTCCGGTTTACGGGTCCCATAAACAAATCCGGGTCCCAACTTTCGGTTTACGGGTCCCAAAAAAACTTCCGGGTCCCAAAATTTCCGACTTGCACCTCTCGGGTCCCAACTTTCGAATAACGGGTCCCATAAAAACTTTCGGGTCTCAACTTTTTTGATTTGTATCACTCGGGTCCCAACTTTCGGTTTACGGGTCCCAAAAAATCTTCCGGGTTCCAAAATTTCGGGAATGCATCACTCGGGTCCCATAAAAACGTGAAAAAAATTTGAATTTTTTCTCGATTTTTGACCGTCCTTTGACTAGTTTAAAACATCTGAAGCCTATTCTGAACTCGCTCGAACAGTGAAGATGTTGATTTTTTTTTAACTTTTTGATGAATGCGATAGTAAATTTGGCTCAAAGTCCAAGAAAACTGATTGGTATTGGACTAAATGTCAAGTATAGTATGGGAGATATCATTCAACTTTTGAAAAACTGTGTTACAGATTGATAATGTCATTTTTGGTTGATAAAACTTGGATACGTTTCACCCTTCAAAGTTCTCAGAAATCATCAACAAGTGGAAACCTTTGCCATAAGCTATTGTTTTAGCCTTATGGGGACTTAAAAATATTCGAATCAATTCTGTACATTGTGGGACCCGAAAGTTTTTTTGGGACCCGTTAAAAAAAAGATGGGACCCGAGTGATGCAAATCAAAAAATTTGGGACCCGGAAGTTTTTATGGGACCCGTTATTCGAAAGTTGGGACCCGAGTGGTGCAAGTCGGAAATTTTGGGACCCGGAAGTTTTTTTGTGACCCGTAAACCGGAATAGTACCGCTATGTGCTATCTATGCTCTAAGCCTAAACCTCCGGACCCGTCAACTGTCGGCTGCTAAATTTATTCACTTTAGAGAGTTTGCTGCCGCTTCCGGTTCAATAACACATCATTGGCTGCGTGGTGTAGTGGTGTAAAAGTTTTTTTGGTAAATTCAGCACCCGAGTTCGATTCCTCAGTGGACCGAATATTTTTGGTTTTTCATTCTTCGTAGGAATTGATCAAAATTTTTGGGGAGATTCAGGCGGTTGAGTCGCGGAGGGGTGAGGTGAACCCAACTGAATAGGTGCTAATGCTTCTTCCCCGGAGACGTTTCCCATCAATCCAAACGCGCGACGCGTCGCGTACATTCAAATACAGAACCCACACCATATTCATATTGATCCGATTAGTCCACAAAATGTCTCCATTTCCTTTACTCCGTCTACCATTTTTAGCTATCATTAATGTTCTTAAACATATGATATTGATTGAAACGTGAGTTTTCAACTGTTTTAAAAGTCATTTTTATCTTCGATTTTTTCAGATTTGAGCTGTCTCTAACCTCGAAAAAAGCCGAAGACATAGTTTACCGTGTTTTTTGTACTAGAAGTTTCCAAACTAGAGATGAAGTACTGCGAAGATAAAATTTATGAAAAGTTGGTTGCAGTTGGACAAAACGCTGAGAAATCCAATATCAAGCCAGATCCGTTTAAACTAGAAATCTTTAGTTTTACGAAATGTTTTCCTTTTTTATTTTCAAATTTTTCTGTTTATATTCTGAAGTTCTCTAATAAAGTATTGTCCATTTCGGAACCCTTATCAGATTATTACCTTTCAAACGTATCGACCGGTTCGGTAACGATTCGCAATGGAGCGCGTTTGCACACGTCACACTTCTTACCAGATGGTACCTTCCCAAAAAGATTTTTTCGTAAAACGCAAGACACCCGTTTGCCGCGTCGCGTGCCTCCAATTGTCTCTAAACATCCCCGTCGACATTCATATTGGACCCATCTGTCTAAAAAAAAATGGCTCCATTTCTTTTACTCCGTCTTCCATTTTTAACTATCACCGATGTTCTTGAACAGATGAAACTGATTGAAGTGTGAGTTTCAAATAAGGCTTCCATTCGGCCAAAAATCCAGCCGGCAGCGCCGTCTGCTGGCCGTCCGGCATCCAGCCGTCAGTGGCTTAGCATGTCTGCGATTGCGTACGCTACTCACATCGGGCGGCCGCATTCAGTCACCTGTGTGATTTTGCGTCTGCGTGATCACGTATTCTATCCACTATTTGCATTATCTTTCTTCTATAGAGCTAAAAACATGAAATAATGTCAAAAAGAAGGTGTTGCTCGTCATATGAAATGCCTGGGTACGCAATCACGCTCACGCAACGAATGCAGACGGCTGGCGCGGCTAAGAGCGGCTAGCCAACGACGGCGGCCGAACAACTTCGTTTGAGCCGGATGGAAGCATTAGTTTCAAATGTTTAATGGTCATTTACCTCTGATTTTTTTTCAGATTTGAACTGTCTCAAACCTCGAAAAAAGTCCACAACATAGTCCGGCGTGTCTACCACAGGATTCCAATTGATATGTTCATTTCACTCACCAAATCCGTGCCCCTTATTCGATTCTTCGTTAAAAGACAATTATACTTGTTTTGCGATGTTTGCGATTTTGAAAAGCCATCTGACTTGAATCGAATTTTTGGAGGGATTACTGTAAACACTTCAATTGTGAAAAGAACTTTAATAGTTCATTGTGGAAGAATCGTCACTTATTGGGGTGAAGAAATGAGAGGATTAGAGATAATGCTTAATCATTTTCTGGATCTTTTCACTGGTTTGCGAGTCAATTTGGAACTCCAAAAAGGTCCTGAAGAGCATAAACTAGTCGTTTTGAGAGTGATAAAAGAGCGAAATTTTAAGTTGAGAGTTTTTAAACTAGAGATGAAGTGTTGCGATGATGATCTTTATGAAAAGTTTGTGGAAATTGGACAAAACGCCAAGAAGTTCATTGTGAAGCCAGAGCCATTTAAGCCAGAATTGAGGATGGGTCTTCCACTGGTTCAGGATTACTTCAGGAGGGCAAATCGCAAAAGTCTTTAGTTTTATGAAAATTGTTTCCCTTTTTCTTTTCAAGTTTTTCTGTTTATTATTCTGTTCTTTAATAAAATATTACCCCGTTTTGGAACCGTACCCTCCTCAGATTTTTACCTTACCAACCAGAGCTTTACGGAGGTTCGATTTCCGTTTTCTATATTATGAAATTTGAAACGAAGTTCCGTTTACTGTTTTCCGGAATCAAAAAACTTTTTTCCACGTTCCGTTTTCCGTTTCCCGTATTCTGGAATTTTCATTTATTTTCCGGGTCCAAGCTGTTCTACTTTAAAGGAGGACTAAAGTCATGTTTTTATTTATTGTTGTAATCGAATGTATAGGTTATGATCACTGTTGAACTGCATATCAAAAGTTCTGAAAATTCCTCTGAAACGCGCATGAAAACGGCCAAAACCGAGATGTATTTTTTCTGGCCTTTTTCTGGCCGAGGGCCTAGGAGGCGCCCATATGGCTGGGGTCGATTTACGCAGCGTTGTCACACTCATCATTGTTTTCATTCGTTTTTGCTTTTTTTTTCGACTATTTCACGTTCTTCTTTTCTTCTTTTTAAACCTAAAAATATTTCTAGGCAAAATTTAGTGAAATAATCGAATAAAAAGCAAAAACGAGTAAAAATAGCAACGAGTCTGACAGCGCCACGTAAATCGATCCCAGCCATATGGGCGCCTCCTAGGCCCTCGGCCAGAAAAAGGCCAGAAAAAACACATCTCGGTTTTGGCCGTTTTCATGCGCGTTTCAGAGGAATTTTTAGAACTTTTGATATGCAGTTCAACAATAATCATAACCTATACATTCGATTACAACAATAAAAAAACATGACTTTAGTCCTCCTTTAAACATTGGAACTCCTACGAAATTTCCGTTTTCCGTACAAAACTTTTTCTTTCCGTCTTCCGATTTCCGTTTTCCGAAATCGGAAAACATTTTCCGATTTCCGATTTCCGTTTTCCGAAGTCGAAGAATGCTATTCCGTGAAGCTCTGTTCGCAACGTATCGACCGGTTCGATAACTTTTCGCCATGGGGCGCGTTGTCACACCTCACACTTCCCACCAGATAGGTACCTTCCCAAAAAGCGTCTTTTTTGTAATACGCGACGCACCCGTTAGCTGCGTCGCGTGCCTCGTCTCTAACCATCTCATTCACATTGATCCTTCATAAAATGTCTTCATTCCCTTTATTCCGTCTTCCATTTTTAGCTCTTAATAATGCTTTTCGCCAAATGGAACTTATTGAAATGTAAGATTTTTTTCATTATTCTCAAATTTGAAGTCTTTTTTTTGCAGAATAGAACTATCTTTAACATCAAAAAAAGCTAAAAACTCAATTCGAACGGTTTTCCAAAAGGCTCTTATTTCAATGCATATTTCCATTGGGAAATTCTTGCCCATTCTGGAATTTATGATCGATTTTGAGCCGGAGCTTTCATTTGAGTTATCCAATATCCTCAATCGTCCCACAGAAGCATTCCTTCGCAGATTCGAAGGCGTTTCCGTGGATACCGTAACCTATAATTATGCTTTTAACCCACTTCGTCCAATGTACGAAACGTTTTGGGATGACGAAGTCGTTGGAATGGATATAATTCTCAACTATTTTTTGGAGATTTTTCCAAAAATAAAAATTGATTTGGAGTTTTGTGATGGCCCCAAAGAGTTTAAGTGGATGGTTTTGAATGTTATTGAAGAAAGGGAGCCAAGTTTGGATGTGGTCAAATTGGAAAAAGGAGTTTGTAGCGATGAGTTGTGTGGGAGAATCGCGAGGATTGGCCGGAAAGCGGAGCAATTCATTGTAGAGTAAGAGATGATTTCGGATTTCGATTCAATTTTTACAATGTTTTGGAATAAAGTTATTTAAAATCTTTCAATTTGGCTCAAAAGTTGATGAAAAACTTCAGGACAATAAGAGTTTCAGGGTGCAAAAAATAGCGAAGAGCGCTCATAAGTTATGCAAGCGAGAGGAGAGAGAACAGAGAAACGAGAGTGTCTAACTGTCTGCCCCTCCCTCTTTCTCTCTCTCTCTCTTTTTTTTCTTCGAGATGTCGGTTTCTTTTAGAGAAAAACATTCCCCTTTTGGGCACTAAGCGAACTTGGAAACGAGTTATAGCGCCTCAGCATATAGACAAGAGAGCGCAGAGTAGCGAGAGTGTCTAACTGTCTGCCCTCTCTCTCTCTCTCTCTCTCTCTCTCTCTCTCTCTCTCTCTTTCTCTCTCTCTCTTCTTCTACGTCATTAGAAGACCAAATCATGGTCTTCAAATCTTTATTGACAAAAAAAAATCAATTATTTTCCGAAAATCTCCTCGACAGTCCCTGGCATGATGTCGATCAAATACAAATAGCACCAGATGAATCCGACGAGGCAAGTTGGGAAGTTCCGCTTTCTGATGACATCCGGATGATGGACAACTGATTTGAATTGATAACCAGATGGACTTGGTTGGGCCTGAAACTATTTTAAATGGGGGTTTTCAGAGAGAAATGTGAAGGTCGTACCTTGACTAGGGTCACTTCAACCTTCATTTTGGTGGCATCGTTTTTCGAGTAGTTGACCATTCCGACGATGATAGAATTGTCGCTTTTGAGGGCGTAGGCGGCTTCTTCAACTACCATTTTGACGGAGCGATGATAGAGAATGAGGGTGTCCAGGAGTTCATCGGATTCTGAAGTTTTAGGGGAGTTTAGGCTAATTTCAGGCGATTTGAGATAGGTAAGGCTTAGGCGTTTCTAGCCCGTTTTTCTCACTATTTCTCGCTCCTTTCTACCTATTTGAACCCACCCCCCCCCCCCCCCCCCCCCTCACTTACGTTGATCAATCGGCAACATCGATTTCAGCACGTCCTTATTTTCATCCTCAATAGCCTTTTGGAAAATCTTCAAGTGAGTTTCCATGTCCGATTTGGCGGTTCCAACTGCTTCACGGAGGAAGAATACGTGCCCTTGGGCAAAGGAAAAAACACAGAAGAGATGGAAAAGACCTCGAAACATTGTGTCGAAAGTGATGGTTGGAAAGGAGTGGGGGCACGGTTTATATAGTATTTGTTAATTTATGCATGAATTGAGAAAAAGAGGGGGTGTGTCAAAGGAAAGGGGGGGGGGGGGAAGAGTATTGCTGAAAAAACTATTCCGGTGAGAAAGAAAAGGCGAGTTTTGAGAGTATAGAGAAAAAAGCCCTTTTTCTAGAGAATGGGTCATCAGATATTTGCCTTTTTGTGCTTAAATGTCCAAATGATGTTCCGTGAAAAGTGAAACCTGTATTAGAAGAGCACCTATAACAGAAGAGCTTCTCTAATACAAGAGCTCCTCTAATAGCTCCTCTAATCTATTAGAAGAGCCGTGAAATTTGTATATTTTCAATGAAAAATGAGCGATTTCGCAATGATTTGTACATCGAATCCCAAAAATTTGGAATATTCCAAGAGTCTCTAGTAAATTATAAGAATTCGTGAGTTGAAAAATAAAAGGCTGTGAAAATTACAGTATAGTTCCATTTTTTAGCTTTTTTATACCTTCTTCATTATAATTTTTTGTTGTGTTACAATAGAAGAGCATGCTCTTCTAATGGAATTTTTAACGGTATTTTTCAGAAAATAAAAAAAAACCAGATTAATTATTTAAAGGGGTTTTGAAATATAATGAAGAGGATTTGATCGATTCATAGATATCAGTAAAACAATTACAACAAACAGGCAAAAAGATCTGTTTTGGTCCCGATGCAAAAAGCTAACTACATGTCACCAAGACGATCAAAATCATTCGCAACGTATTGACGTCGACGAACATTCCGAATTCCAAGATTTACAGCGATTCTATATATGTTGCGATCTATATCTGATATTCTAGGTTCCAAAATGAACTTTTCTGCATTCCGACCAAGTTCCTCAATTCTATCATGAAGTTCTTTTTGGCAAGATCCTTCCAGTAGTTTCACTCTTTTCAAAACTGGCATTCGTTCTTCTATAACTTTCAAAATCCTTGTTTTCTGTTCCTCTGGACCATTTTTGAAAAACAAGAAGATTTGAAAAAAGGGGAATACATTCAGAAGATGATTGAAAATCACTTCTAAACCATCAGATTCATTTTTCCAGAATGTCTTTACTTCTAGACTATCCCCCAGGCGGAACTCTGTTTTTACATTGGCCCCTCCAATTTGACGAGGGGTTCCACGTGGATTTATTTTTTTAATTATTGAATAAGAAAAATGAAGCTCCGAGCTTCTACGCAATACTAATTTGGGTTCGTCCCCTGATAGAATAATATCCAAACTGATTGGGACTGTTTTATACATCATCTGGGCCAGTCTTTTGGTCCTTTTTGAGAGTTCGTATAAACTCGTTCTGAAAATAAAAGATATTGACTAGGTTTTAGTGAAAAAACCTACATGTCGAGAAGATTAAATTGCTTTAAAATATTAGATGAAGCAAGGAATGGGATACGCAGGATTGGGAAAGAAGACATAATAAGAATCGAGGGTCCGCGATTCGGGGGTGAGAAGATGTTGAGGCGATATGGATGATTGAAGACAGTGGGAAGGTGCACGCGACGCGTCTATTTGCCGCGTCGCGTGTTTTATGAACAGGCACTGTAGGGAAGGATCCCATCTGCTCTCCTCGTTGCGGGAATCTCACCCCGCACTAACGCGTTATTCATATTGAGTATTGATCCAATATGTCTTTTTTTCCGATTTTCCGTCTTCCATACCTAGCTATCATCAATGTCTTGAGCCAACTCGATGTGTTTGAGGTGTAAGTTTTTTCCGACCAACCGGCTAGCTTCCGTTCTCTTGCATGCAAGGTGAAGTGCCCGTCAAATTAAACTTTCATCCGGCTGAAAAAAGTAATTCGACCGCGAGCCGTTGTCTAGCCGCTCTCAGCCGCCTCAGCCGCCTCAGCCTCCTCAGCCGCGCAAACCGGGCCAGCCGTCTGCATTATTTGCGTTAGCGTGGTTGAGTACCAAGGCATTTCAAAAAATAATTTAAAAGAAATAATTCATATTTTTATCATCAAAGACTATTAAAATATTAGGAATACTTTAGTTTCTGAACCTTAATTTGATCAAAAATGTTGCAACTGTCGTCAAATGGTGGGCCGCGTACGTAATCACGCCGACGCAATGTCGGGCGGCCGGGTAGCGTCAGCGTCTGACGGCTGGCGCGGCCGGTCGGCGGACGGACGGAGCGACTCACGGGCGGCGCGGCCGGCTGAATTTTTGGCCGAATGGAAGCCATGCCGTCGAAACGCATTGCAATTCAAAAAATTTTAAAATTTTCAGAATCGAAATGTCTCAAACTTCGAAAAAAGTGAAAAATCTCATCCAAATCACGTATCGATGTGCTCCAGTTGACATGCACATTGACTTGAGTGAAGATGAACCGGAAATCAAAATTTATATGGAAAATGGCCATTTTTTCTCATGCATTTTGTTCTCAGACATTCCAAGAGAGACGACTTGGGCAAGTTCTCGTAAGCTTGGAGAGCTTGAAGTGATCCTTGTCTATTATGTGATTGATAAAATCGATATATTTTGGAAGGATATCAACAAAGGAATTGATTTTTTGATGAATTTGTTGCTGGATTTATTTCCAAGCACAAATATCTACTTGAATTTTAGTTATAGTCCTGAAAATTACAAGATGTTATTTTTGAAATTTATTGAAGATCGGAAGTCAGTTATCGAAGAGGTTCAACTAACGGATGGATCTTGTGGGCTTGATCTTCATAGAGAAATAATGGAATTTGGTAAAAAAGCAAAGAAATTTGAATTGTTACCTGCTCCAGTGCCATGGAGATATCTAATTGAACAAGATCGTCCAGGGTACATTGATCCTTATAGATGAATTTTAATAAAACGTTGTTTTTTAATAAACTTTCTTTGATTTGTTTTTCATAGTTCTCCAATGATATGTAGATAGCACCAGACAATTTCCGGCGCTTCGCGCTTGATCAATTCCTGAGAAAAATAAAAAACCAAAAATATTTGGCCAACTGAGGAATCGAACTTGGATGCTGAATTTACCGGAAATTTTTTTACACCACTACACTACGCAGACAACAATGTGTGATTGAACTGGCGACGGCAGCAGACTCTCTAAAATGAGTAAATCTAGCAGCCGACAGTTGACGGGGGCGGGGCTTAGGATTGGAGCATATAGCCTAGAGCCTCCTAGAGCTTCCTAGAGCTCCAAACGAAAATTTAGAAAAAACGGGCATCATTGCGGTAAATTGGTGTCAAATTGGAGTCAAATTGGGTCGAATTAAGATACAAATTCCGGTCCAGATTCCCAAAATCTCATTAAATAGTTTCTCTTTTCTACGTGACCTTTAGAAAAATCATGAAATAAAAGTTATTCCAAAACGTAACCCACTCCAATTTTACACGTCTCCCCCCAAAAGTAAATCAATCAATAAGCAAAAAAAAGTTAGTTCGAAATTTTTTGTTCCCTCAAAAATGTTCATTCGAGGTGCTCTCCTCGTGCTCTTAGCCGCCTGTCTGGCAGCCATCGAATCCAAAAAGCTTCATGATATTCTGAAGAAAACTGGAAAACGTTATCTGGAAGAACCAGGGCTTTACGATGCTGTTGGTAAGCTCTGAAAAAGTAGTCTAAAAGGACCAAAAAAGACCAAATATTCAGACCCGATGCCATGGTACTCCCTGTGCACTTATGATTTGGAGGAATGTTCATGGATTCAAATGTCAGAAGAGGACTGCACAAAAGCTAAAAAACGAGATGCTAAAGAGGTTCTGCAGGCGTTGGCCGATGCAAGTTGCTCAGAAATTGATGGATATGAGAAGAATTATGAACTTTTGGAGTCGATTATGGATCAGGATATGACTGCAGAGATTTGTGGAGAGGGCAAGAAAATGAATGGGTGTAAGTGGGCGGAGCAAAGGGGCGGAGCAAAGGGGCGGAGCAAAGGGGGCGGGGCATCCAAAGTTCTCTTTTCCAGATCAATACATGAAGTACCTAAAGACAACTGCTTCCCAATACAAAATTTCTCCATATCGAAATCTGAACTGGGAAATTGCCGATACTGATCGTAACACTATTCAGATGAGGATGAACCTGACCCAAACTGATAAAATGGGCCTTCCTGTCATGGTTGTTCTAGATGTTACCATGAAAATCCAAGTAGGCTCCGCCCACTTTTCTTTCCAATTATCGATTTTCAGTTCGAAGTGACCAAAAAAGAAAAGTCCACCCTGTTCCGTATCACCCATATCAGTCAAGGAGGTAGTTGTGCAGAACGTGGAACTGTTAGCTATTTACCAATGGATCCAATTGATAAATTAATCGATGATATTGAAGAATTAAAGACTCATCCAACTGCGCGACTTTTTCTGAAATTATTCACTCCACCAATTTTCCAATATTCTGATCAGAATCCACATAAACTTCCGAGATATTGGTTGGGAGGAATTTCTCAGGAGACCAAGATTAATGTTTGTCATGAGGGAGTCACGGATCCGATGACTTATACTGAAGGTTTGTGAGGCTAAGGGTACTGTACAGGGTGGCTCCTAAGTATGGAGACTTTTGTGCTGGTGAACTTTGGCTCTGTGCCAACCTGCCAGATCATAAACACGGGATCTAACAGAAAATTTTTGACGTACAAATAGTGTAGTAACTGCTAATAAGAGTAGGACTCCATATATGATCTCATCTCGAAGCTATGGGAGCTTTCTCCCAAAATAAAATCGCAAAAACACAGGTACTGCGCCGGGGGTCTTTTAACACTAAAATCTCAATGAGGAAAAGTGCCGGCATCAGGTCACTAGAAGAGCTAACCGAATACCCGTTTTTGTGGACTGATAAACACCCCAGTTGGTCATTTTTGACCACTCACAATGTTATGAGACCGCCTCATAAGCTCATTTTCGAATACACTGCCGAAAAATTCAAACTTCACTTATTTGGTAACAAGGTTTGGGGTCATACTATGGGCTTCATTTTCATCCGGCGGTCTTCTACTTTTAAGTACTTCGAAACTGATGTTCAAACTTACTCGGATTGAATTTTGAAGTCATTTGGTCAGATACATCGTCTGCTATACCATGAAGTAGCCATCGAAACCTCCGCCGCAGAGGGGGGTCTCGCGGTTGCATGTCAGAAGACGTGAAACGCCGCGGAAACTTCCGATTTCAAATTTTTTTCTCCTAGCTATTGCTTAGTATTGTAGCAATCAAAAAATCACCTTGGTTTCTATATTGCTACTCTACTTTTCGAAATATACCCAGAAACAAAAGTCTCCATACTTATGAGCCACCCTGTAGTTGGGGGAGGTACTGTACCTGCGGATCTAAAGTGTGGGCGGCACGTGGGCTACTGTAATTTGGTAGTGGGTACTACGGGTTTCTGTAGCTAAACATCTGAAGGGTATGAGAGAGCCTGGGACAGTAAATAAGGGTTAAGGTAGCCTTTAAATTACTGTAGGTAAGGAGTACTGTAGTTAAGAGGTTCCGGTACCTGCACATCTTAAGACCGCGTGTACGTGGACAGTGGTCACTGTGATTTGCTTTAGCCAAACCTCCGATTTTGAGGGTATTAGAAAGCCTGGGACAGTAAATAAGGGTTACGGTAGCTATCTAATTACTGTAGATACTGGAGAGCAAAGATTTGGTAGTTTCAAAGTTCAGGTTGCAATAGTCTTGGGATACTGTAACTATAAAAACAAGATTACGGTAGCTATAAAGCCCTAGACTATTTACAGGCTCACAGAATATGAATTACGGTACCTGAGTTTGAGCTTACTGTGATTAAAATTTCGGAAAGGATTACTGTACCAATAATTTTAGCCTTTTTTCAGACCAATTCCGTACCTATTACCGTCACTTTGGATACCTATGGCACCCGAAAAAAGGAGATGAGGATAGTATGGAAATTCAAGTTTTATCTATTGGAGATGATTCTATCATTGCCAGAGTGACCATGAAACTACAAATGGGACACGATGAAAATGCAAAAGTCCATGATTGGAATTTCAAATTTTCCGCCAAAAAAGTGAGTTACAGTAATCCCTGCTACAGTAACCCTTTATGATTTTAGAAAGAAGTAACTGGATGGTATATTGATCAATTGGAAGTGCTTTGCACCCCTACCGTAGACCTCAAATCAGAATCTTTGCCAGCTCTTCGGGATACTGTAGGTGCTGCATTCTTATCGGATCTCTATTTCAAACCGGATCCAACTCAAAAATCATTGGCATTTGTGGAAAGATTCACTAAAAATGGACTTCCCGAGTTTTCATATTGGGGAAAAAAGTTTAGAAAATCTTGTGAGTTTTTTGAAATTTTTGAAAAAGTGAAAAAATATTTTCAGTCATGATCAGAATCTATTTCAACGAGAGAGATCGCCGAAACATTACCATGTTTTCAGTAAGCTCCGCTCCTTTCTCCCCAAGCCACGCCTACTTTTACAGAAGTATTACATGGACCCGGATCAAGTTACCAATGGTACCAATTTCACTTTTTCGACAATTTCAAGTACTGTAACTGGAGATGTAGAATATGAGAATGAATGGAAATTTGATGTTAAATGGGATGATATGGATCAAGTTTATCATGTGGAAAAATTGGAAATTGGAGAACATAAAAAGTTGGAAGTGGTTGGAGAATATGGAGATAAAAAGTACATTGATATTAAGTATAGAAAGGAGGAGCCGGAGGAAAAATAATGAGAATTAATAAAGTTTTTTTTTTTGGATAATTGCTTTCCATACATCTGAAACAAGTTATGAAAGGGATAGCAGATAGTTTTGTGTTTTGAAACAGGAGTTTCCTCCAAATATCCGCTTTTCTACAGACAAAAAAACCGAAAAAAAACATTTGACCCTATGGGGAACCGAACTTGGGTGCTGTGATCGCTAGTCATCTTTGTTAGCCACTACACTATGAAGCACCCGATGACAAGGGAATTAGGCCTAATCAGTACTTGACGAATCAGAACTGCACCGAATCAGAACGGGTCGGATAAAAAAAGGACGAATTAGAACTGCCTGAATCGGAACTGTACCTTTTCCGAACTGGGACGGATAAGAACTGTCATAACTATTCTGCAATGGCCTTCAATATGGGAAAAACCCATATACGAGCATTTGATTAGTTCTTATCCGGGACAGTTTTTAAACAGTCGGTTCTTATAAGGGTCAGTTCCGATTCGTCTAGTTCTTATCCGATCAGTTCTGATCCGTTCAGTTTTGATTAGGGGTATCACCAGGCAAGCTGGTCGCCCGGCAGCAGCAAACGCTGAGTCTAGCAGCCGACATAATCCGGGTTCGCTGAGTTTTCATGCAAGGGGCGAAGCTTTGCCTGGGAGCATAGCAAAATGAGATGCGTTTTGGGCATAAAATAGGAAAGAAACACCCCTTAAAATGGGCAAGAGCAAGCTTTATTCTCAACACATTTCGAGTTTCTTTTCTTGAATTTTCAAGTTCTATTCCCTCGATTTCTTCGATATTCAATCTCTTCGTACTTTTTATCTCCATATTCTCCAACTACTTCCAGCTTTTTATGCTCTCCAACTTCCAATTTTTCCACATGATATACTTGATCCATATCATCCCATTTCACATCAAATTTCCATTCATTCTCATATTCCGGATCTCCTGTTTCAGTACTTGAAATTGTAAAGAAACCGAATTGAGTGGCATCGGAAGCTAGATCCGGGGGCATATAGTACTTCTGAAAGGGGCTTGGCTTTATATGGGAAAAAAGGGGCGGAGCTTACAGTAAAGCTGGTAATGTTTCGGCGATCTCTCTCATTGAAATAGACTCTAATCATGACTGAAAATCCCTTTTTGTCTGGAAATCCAAAAAAATGAAAAACTCACAATCTTTGGACCCCTTTTTGCCCCAATATGAAAACTCGGGAAGCCCATTTTTTGTGAATCTTTCCACAAATTGCACCGATTTTTTGACAGGATTTGGATTATAATAAAGATCCGATAAGAAGGATCCAACTACAGTATCCCGAAGAGCTGGCAATGATTCTGATTTGAAGTTTATTGTAGGGGCACAGAGCACTTCCAATTGATCAATATACCATTCTTTTGTACTTTCTCTCTAAAACCATAGAGGGTTACTGTAGCCGGGATTACTGTAACTCACTTTTTTGGCGGAAAATTTGAAATTCCAATCGTGAATTTTTGCATTTTCATCATGTCCAATTTGTAATTTCATGGTGACTCGGGCAATTATAGAATCATCTCTGATGGATAAAACTTGAATTTCCATACTATCCTTATCACCAATTTTTGGATGCCATATGTATCCAAAGTGTTTGTACCAAGAACGGAATTGGTCTGGAAATGGGTTCAGTGATCATTTTTTATAATAGGTACAGTAACCCTGTGCTTAATCTACAGTAACCCTCTCGCGTCTACAGTAACCCTAAACTTTATAACCGTCAAAAATTCGCGCTGATGTAACCCATTCAGTATTCCTTGCAAGAAAAAAATCGGAAGTCTTGATGCAGTAACCTACAGTAACCACGACAGTAGCCTACAGTAACCACGGCAGTAGCCTACAGTAACCACTATTAAGGTGCAGTACCTCACTGCAGGTACCGTAACCCATATTCTGTAAACCCAAGAATATACAGTACCTCATAGGCTACCGTAACTACCATACCTACAGTCATCCGATAGCTACCGTAACTACCCAAGGCTATCCCACACCCTGCAGATCAGATACTCAGCTACAGTAACCGCTCACTAGGTACAGTAGCCCACTTTAGATACACAGGTACAGTACCCCTCCAACTACAGTACCCCTTCTCACAAACCTTCAGTATAAGCCATCGGATCCGTGACTCCCTCATGACAAACATTAATTTTAGTATCCTGAGAAATTCCTCCCAACCAATATCTCGGAAGTTTATGTGGATTCTGATCAGAATATTGAAAAATTGGTGGAGTAAATAATTTCAGAAAAAGTCGCGCAGTTGGATGAGTCTTTAATTCTTCAATATCATCGATTAATTTATCAATTGGATCCATTGGTAAATAGCTAACAGTTCCACGTTCCGCACAACTACCTCCTTGACTGATATGAGCAATTCGGAACAATGTGGAATGGGTTCGGTCTTCGAACTGAAATCTAGGGCTGAAAGTGGGTGGAGCTTAATACTGTAACCTGAGCAATCATAGAAACATCCAGAATCACTTGAACTGGAAGGCCAAAAGTATCAGTTTGTGTCAGATTCAATCTCATTTGAAGGGTCTCCCGATCGGTATCTCCCAGTTCCCAGGAAAAACTTCGATATGGAGAAATTTTGTATTGAGAAGCAGTTTGTCTTAGGTATTTCATATATTCATCTGAAATTATCAAACTTCAGTTTGGCTCCGCCCCTTTTTCGCCCACTTACTTCCATTCATTTTCTTGCCCTCTCCACATATCTCTGCTGTCATATTCGGAAGCAAAATCGACTCCAGAAAAGCGTGATTCAACTCGAAATCATGAGTTTCGGAGCAACTTGCATCGGCTAGAGCTCTCATTATCATTTTTGCGTCGTTTTGTTTCAATTGCAGTATTTTTTCATCGGCCAAATATTTCCATCCACATCGCTCAGCGTTGAAATAATAATTACAGTCGTACAGGACTGGTAGGCCGCCTGGAAATAGGGATTTTTAGCGATCGGGTACCATAAGGTTCAGTAGGCGACTGTAACCGTAAGCTACCATAAGCTAACATAAGCTACCATAAGCTACCATAAGCTACCATAAGCTACCATAAGCTACCATAAGTTACTATAAGATACCATAAGCTACCATACGCTACCATAAGATATTATAAGCTACCATAAGCTACCATAAGATATTATAAGCTTTCATGAGCTATCATAACCTACCATAAGCTACCATAGGCTACCATAGGCTACCATAGGCTACCATAAGCTACCATAAACTACCATAGGTTACCATAAACTACCATAAGCTACAATAAGTTACTATAGGATACCATAAGCTACCATAAACTACCATAGGTTACCATAAACTACCATAAGCTACAATAAGTTACTATAAGATACCATAAGCTACCATACGCTACCATACGCTACCATAGGCCACCATAAGTTACCGTAACCTACCATAAGCTCCCCCAAACTATACCATAAACTTACCAAAACCCTCATAATCCTGCAAATCGATTGTGTCCACTCTTTTCCCAACTTTCTTCAAAATCTCATGAATTTTGATGGATTCTATGGTTGCCAGACAGGCTAGGAGGACCAAAAGAGCACCTCGAATGAACATTTTTGCAGGGAACAAAAAAGTTCGAACTGATTTTTTCTTTGATTATTGATCGGTTCATTTTTGGGCGGAGACGTGTAAAATTGGAGTGGGTTACGTTTGGTTGTTCTTTTTCTTGTTAGAGGAATTTTTGAGGGTCACGTAGTGAAAAAACTTTTTTTTTGAGTTTTCATTTTTTTTTGTCCCGGAGAAAACCATTGGCCATTATTGCTCTCCGAAAAGAGCACGAATTTCAGTATTTTGTGAAAAAAAATTGAAAATCATGAGGAAATTTCAAAGTTCTTACTTGAGCTGTTATATGACCTTTTGAACCTGTTTTCTCCGGTTTTGAACCTGAATCTGATTCAAGTCGTGAAAAAAGTACATTGCCAAAATTTGCCGGTTTTTTCAAGCTCCACTGCTGCCGAATTGCCGGAATTTTGCATATGACGTTCCAGAACCGCTGGATGAACGTTGGATGAAGGCTGGATGAAGGCTGAATGAACGTTGGACGAAGGCTGGCTGAAGGCTGGCTGAAGGCTGGATGAACGTTGGATGAAGGCTGGATGAAGGCTGGATGAACGTTGGATGAAGGCTGGATGAAGGCTGGATGAACGTTGGATGAAGGCTGGCTGAAGGCTGGCTGAAGGCTGGATGAACGTTGGATGAAGGCTGGATGAAGGCTGGATGAACGTTGGATGAAGGCTGGCTGAAGGCTGGCTGAAGGCTGGATGAACGTTGGATGAAGGCTGGCTGAAGGCTGGCTGAAGGCTGGATGAAGGCTGGATGAACGTTGGATGAAGGCTGGATGAAGGCTGAATGAACGTTGGATGAAGGCTGGCTGAAGGCTGGCTGAAGGCTGGCTGAAGGCTGGATGAACGTTGGATGAAGGCTGGCTGAAGGCTGGCTGAAGGCTGAATGAACGTTGGATGAAGGCTGGCTGAAGGCTGGCTGAAGGCTGAATGAACGTTGGATGAAGGCTGGCTGAAGGCTGAATGAACGTTGGATGAAGGCTGGCTGAAGGCTGGCTGAAGGCTGGCTGAAGGCTGGATGAACGTTGGATGAAGGCTGGCTGAAGGCTGGCTGAAGGCTGGATGAACGTTGGATGAAGGCTGGATGAACGTTGGATGAAGGCTTGCTGAAGGCTGGCTGAAGGCTGGATGAACGTTGGATGAAGGCTGGCTGAAGGCTGAATGAACGTTGGATGAAGGCTTGCTGAAGGCTGGCTGAAGGCTGGATGAACGTTGGATGAAGGCTGGCTGAAGGCTGGCTGAAGGCTGGCTGAAGGCTGGCTGAAGGCTGGATGAACGTTGGATGAAGGCTGAATGAACGTTGGATGAAGGCTTGCTGAAGGCTGGCTGAAGGCTGGATGAACGTTGGATGAAGGCTGAATGAACGTTGGATGAAGGCTGGCTGAAGGCTGGCTGAAGGCTGGCTGAAGGCTGGCTGAAGGCTGGATGAACGTTGGATGAAGGCTGAATGAACGTTGGATGAAGGCTTGCTGAAGGCTGGCTGAAGGCTGGATGAACGTTGGATGAAGGCTGGCTGAAGGCTGGCTGAAGGCTGGCTGAAGGCTGGATGAACGTTGGATGAAGGCTGGCTGAAGGCTGGCTGAAGGCTGGATGAACGTTGGATGAAAGCTGGATGAAGGCTGGATGAACGTTGGATGAAGGCTGGATGAACGTTGGATGAAGGCTGGATGAAGGCTGAATGAACGTTGGATGAAGTCTGGCTGAAGGCTGGCTGAAGGCTGGATGAACGTTGGATGAAGGCTGGCTGAAGGCTGGCTGAAGGCTGAATGAACGTTGGATGAAGGCTGGATGAACGTTGGATGAAGGCTTGCTGAAGGCTGGCTGAAGGCTGGATGAACGTTGGATGAAGGCTGGCTGAAGGCTGAATGAACGTTGGATGAAGGCTTGCTGAAGGCTGGCTGAAGGCTGGATGAAGGCTGGATGAACGTTGGATGAAGGCTGGCTGAAGGCTGGCTGAAGGCTGGCTGAAGGCTGGCTGAAGGCTGGATGAACGTTGGATGAAGGCTTGCTGAAGGCTGGATGAACGTTGGATGAAGGCTGGCTGAAGGCTGGCTGAAGGCTGGCTGAAGGCTGGATGAACGTTGGATGAAGGCTGGCTGAAGGCTGGCTGAAGGCTGGATGAACGTTGGATGAAGGCTGGATGAACGTTGGATGAAGGCTGGATGAACGTTGGATGAAGGCTGGCTGAAGGCTGGATGAAGGCTGGCTGAAGGCTGGATGAACGTTGGATGAAGGCTGGATGAAGGCTGGCTGAAGGCTGGATGAACGTTGGATGAAGGCTGGCTGAAGGCTGGATGAACGTTGGATGAAGGCTGGATGAAGGCTGGCTGAAGGCTGGATGAACGTTGGATGAAGGCTGGATGAAGGCTGGATGAAGGCTGGATGAACGTTGGATGAAGGCTGGCTGAACGTTGGATGAAGGCTGGATGAACGTTGGATGAAGGCTGGATGAACGTTGGATGAAGGCTGGCTGAAGGCTGGATGAACGTTGGATGAAGGCTGGATGAACGTTGGATGAAGGCTGGATGAACGTTGGATGAAGGCTGGATGAACGTTGGATGAAGGCTGGATGAACGTTGGATGAAGGCTGGATGAAGGCTGGATGAACGTTGGATGAAGGCTGGCTGAAGGCTGGATGAACGTTGGATGAAGGCTGGCTGAAGGCTGGATGAACGTTGGATGAAGGCTGGCTGAAGGCTGGATGAACGTTGGATGAAGGCTGGCTGAAGGCTGGATGAACGTTGGATGAAGGCTGGATGAACGTTGGATGAAGGCTGGATGAAGGCTGGCTGAAGGCTGGATGAACGTTGGATGAAGGCTGGCTGAAGGCTGGATGAACGTTGGATGAAGGCTGGCTGAAGGCTGGCTGAAGGCTGGATGAACGTTGGATGAAGGCTGGATGAAGGCTGGCTGAAGGCTGGATGAACGTTGGATGAAGGCTGGATGAACGTTGGATGAAGGCTGGATGAACGTTGGATGAAGGCTGGATGAAGGCTGAATGAACGTTGGATGAAGGCTGGATGAAGGCTGGCTGAAGGCTGGATGAACGTTGGATGAAGGCTGGATGAAGGCTGGCTGAAGGCTGGCTGAAGGCTGGATGAACGTTGGATGAAGGCTGGATGAACGTTGGATGAAGGCTGGATGAAGGCTGGATGAAGGCTGGATGAACGTTGGATGAAGGCTGGATGAACGTTGGATGAAGGCTGGATGAACGTTGGATGAAGGCTGGATGAAGGCTGGATGAAGGCTGGATGAACGTTGGATGAAGGCTGAATGAACGTTGGATGAAGGCTGGATGAAGGCTGGATGAAGGCTGGATGAAGGCTGGATGAAGGCTGGATGAACGTTGGATGAAGGCTGGATGAACGTTGGATGAAGGCTGGATGAAGGCTGGATGAAGGCTGGATGAACGTTGGATGAAGGCTGGATGAACGTTGGATGAAGGCTGGATGAACGTTGGATGAACGTTGGATGAAGGCTGGATGAAGGCTGGATGAACGTTGGATGAAGGCTGAATGAACGTTGGATGAAGGCTGGATGAAGGCTGGATGAAGGCTGGATGAACGTTGGATGAAGGCTGGATGAACGTTGGATGAAGGCTGGATGAACGTTGGATGAACGTTGGATGAAGGCTGGATGAAGGCTGGCTGAAGGCTGGATGAAGGCTGGCTGAAGGCTGGATGAACGTTGGATGAAGGCTGGATGAACGTTGGATGAAGGCTGGATGAACGTTGGATGAAGGCTGGATGAAGGCTGGATGAAGGCTGGATGAACGTTGGATGAAGGCTGAATGAACGTTGGATGAAGGCTGGATGAAGGCTGGATGAAGGCTGGATGAAGGCTGGATGAAGGCTGGATGAACGTTGGATGAAGGCTGGATGAACGTTGGATGAAGGCTGGATGAAGGCTGGATGAAGGCTGGATGAACGTTGGATGAAGGCTGGATGAACGTTGGATGAAGGCTGGATGAACGTTGGATGAACGTTGGATGAAGGCTGGATGAAGGCTGGATGAAGGCTGGATGAACGTTGGATGAAGGCTGAATGAACGTTGGATGAAGGCTGGATGAAGGCTGGATGAAGGCTGGATGAACGTTGGATGAAGGCTGGATGAACGTTGGATGAAGGCTGGATGAAGGCTGGATGAAGGCTGGATGAACGTTGGATGAAGGCTGGATGAAGGCTGGATGAAGGCTGGATGAACGTTGGATGAAGGCTGGATGAACGTTGGATGAAGGCTGGATGAAGGCTGGATGAAGGCTGGATGAACGTTGGATGAAGGCTGGATGAACGTTGGATGAAGGCTGGATGAACGTTGGATGAAGGCTGGATGAACGTTGGATGAAGGCTGGATGAACGTTGGATGAAGGCTGGATGAAGGCTGGATGAAGGCTGGATGAACGTTGGATGAAGGCTGGATGAAGGCTGGATGAAGGCTGGATGAACGTTGGATGAAGGCTGGATGAACGTTGGATGAAGGCTGGATGAACGTTGGATGAAGGCTGGATGAAGGCTGGATGAAGGCTGGATGAACGTTGGATGAAGGCTGGATGAACGTTGGATGAAGGCTGAATGAACGTTGGATGAAGGCTGGATGAAGGCTGGATGAAGGCTGGATGAAGGCTGGATGAAGGCTGGATGAACGTTGGATGAAGGCTGGATGAACGTTGGATGAAGGCTGGATGAACGTTGGATGAAGGCTGGATGAACGTTGGATGAAGGCTGGATGAACGTTGGATGAAGGCTGGATGAACGTTGGATGAAGGCTGGATGAAGGCTGGATGAAGGCTGGATGAACGTTGGATGAAGGCTGGATGAACGTTGGATGAAGGCTGGATGAACGTTGGATGAAGGCTGGATGAACGTTGGATGAAGGCTGGATGAAGGCTGGATGAAGGCTGGATGAACGTTGGATGAAGGCTGGATGAACGTTGGATGAAGGCTGGATGAAGGCTGGATGAACGTTGGATGAAGGCTGGATGAAGGCTGGATGAAGGCTGGATGAACGTTGGATGAAGGCTGGATGAACGTTGGATGAAGGCTGGATGAAGGCTGGATGAAGGCTGGATGAAGGCTGGATGAAGGCTGGATGAACGTTGGATGAAGGCTGGCTGAAGGCTGGCTGAAGGCTGGATGAACGTTGGATGAAGGCTGGATGAAGGCTGGATGAAGGCTGGATGAAGGCTGGATGAAGGCTGGATGAAGGCTGGATGAACGTTGGATAAAGGCTGGATGAACGTTGGATGAAGGCTGGATGAACGTTGGATAAAGGCTGGCTGAAGGCTGAATGAACGTTGGATGAAGGCTGGATGAACGTTGGATGAAGGCTGGATGAAGGCTGGATGAAGGCTGGATGAAGGCTGGATGAACGTTGGATAAAGGCTGAATGAACGTTGGATGAAGGCTGGATGAAGGCTGGATGAAGGCTGGATGAACGTTGGATGAAGGCTGGCTGAAGGCTGGATGAACGTTGGATAAAGGCTGGATGAACGTTGGATGAAGGCTGGATGAACGTTGGATGAAGGCTGGATGAACGTTGGATGAAGGCTGGATGAAGGCTGAATGAACGTTGGATGAAGGCTGGCTGAAGGCTGGCTGAAGGCTGGATGAACGTTGGATGAAGGCTGGATGAAGGCTGGCTGAAGGCTGGATGAACGTTGGATGAAGGCTGGCTGAAGGCTGGATGAACGTTGGATAAAGGCTGGATGAAGGCTGGATGAAGGCTGGATGAAGGCTGGATGAACGTTGGATGAAGGCTGGATGAACGTTGGATGAAGGCTGGCTGAAGGCTGGATGAACGTTGGATGAAGGCTGGATGAACGTTGGATGAAGGCTGGATGAAGGCTGGATGAAGGCTGGATGAAGGCTGGATGAACGTTGGATGAAGGCTGAATGAACGTTGGATGAAGGCTGGATGAAGGCTGGCTGAAGGCTGGATGAACGTTGGATGAAGGCTGGATGAACGTTGGATGAAGGCTGGATGAACGTTGGATGAAGGCTGGCTGAAGGCTGGATGAACGTTGGATGAATGCTGGATGAACGTTGGATGAAGGCTGGATGAAGGCTGAATGAACGTTGGATGAAGGCTGGCTGAAGGCTGGATGAACGTTGGATGAAGGCTGGATGAACGTTGGATGAAGGCTGGATGAAGGCTGGATGAAGGCTGGATGAAGGCTGGATGAACGTTGGATGAAGGCTGAATGAACGTTGGATGAAGGCTGGATGAACGTTGGATGAAGGCTGGATGAAGGCTGGATGAACGTTGGATGAAGGCTGGCTGAAGGCTGGATGAACGTTGGATGAAGGCTGGATGAACGTTGGATGAAGGCTGGATGAAGGCTGGATGAAGGCTGGATGAAGGCTGGATGAACGTTGGATGAAGGCTGAATGAACGTTGGATGAAGGCTGGATGAAGGCTGGCTGAAGGCTGGATGAACGTTGGATGAAGGCTGGATGAACGTTGGATGAAGGCTGGATGAACGTTGGATGAAGGCTGGCTGAAGGCTGGATGAACGTTGGATGAAGGCTGGATGAACGTTGGATGAAGGCTGGATGAAGGCTGAATGAACGTTGGATGAAGGCTGGCTGAAGGCTGGCTGAAGGCTGGATGAACGTTGGATGAAGGCTGGCTGAAGGCTGGCTGAAGGCTGGATGAACGTTGGATGAAGGCTGGATGAAGGCTGGATGAACGTTGGATGAAGGCTGGCTGAAGGCTGGCTGAAGGCTGGATGAACGTTGGATGAAGGCTGGATGAAGGCTGGATGAAGGCTGGATGAACGTTGGATGAAGGCTGGATGAAGGCTGGATGAAGGCTGGATGAAGGCTGGATGAAGGCTGGATGAAGGCTGGATGAAGGCTGGATGAAGGCTGGATGAACGTTGGATGAAGGCTGGATGAACATTGGATGAAGGCTGGCTGAAGGCTGGATGAACGTTGGATGAAGGCTGAATGAACGTTGGATGAAGGCTGGCTGAAGGCTGGATGAACGTTGGATGAACGTTGGATGAAGGCTGGATGAACGTTGGATGAAGGCTGGATGAAGGCTGGATGAAGGCTGGATGAAGGCTGGATGAAGGCTGGATGAAGGCTGGATGAAGGCTGGATGAAGGCTGGATGAACGTTGGATGAAGGCTGGATGAACGTTGGATGAAGGCTGGCTGAAGGCTGGATGAACGTTGGATGAAGGCTGAATGAACGTTGGATGAAGGCTGGCTGAAGGCTGGATGAACGTTGGATGAAGGCTGGATGAAGGCTGGATGAACGTTGGATGAAGGCTGGATGAACGTTGGATGAAGGCTGGATGAACGTTGGATGAAGGCTGGCTGAAGGCTGGCTGAAGGCTGGATGAACGTTGGATGAACGTTGGATGAACGTTGGATGAAGGCTGGATGAACGTTGGATGAAGGCTGGATGAAGGCTGGATGAAGGCTGGATGAAGGCTGGATGAAGGCTGGATGAAGGCTGGATGAAGGCTGGATGAAGGCTGGATGAACGTTGGATGAAGGCTGGATGAACGTTGGATGAAGGCTGGCTGAAGGCTGGATGAACGTTGGATGAAGGCTGGATGAAGGCTGGATGAACGTTGGATGAAGGCTGGATGAACGTTGGATGAAGGCTGGATGAACGTTGGATGAAGGCTGGATGAACGTTGGATGAAGGCTGGATGAACGTTGGATGAAGGCTGGCTGAAGGCTGGATGAAGGCTGGCTGAAGGCTGGATGAACGTTGGATGAAGGCTGGCTGAAGGCTGGATGAACGTTGGATGAAGGCTGGATGAACGTTGGATGAAGGCTGGATGAACGTTGGATGAAGGCTGGCTGAAGGCTGGCTGAAGGCTGGATGAACGTTGGATGAAGGCTGGATGAACGTTGGATGAAGGCTGGATGAACGTTGGATGAAGGCTGGATGAAGGTTGGATGAAGGCTGGATGAACGTTGGATGAAGGCTGGATGAAGGCTGAATGAACGTTGGATGAAGGCTGGATGAAGGCTGGATGAAGGCTGGCTGAAGGCTGGATGAACGTTGGATGAAGGCTGGCTGAAGGCTGGATGAACGTTGGATGAAGGCTGGCTGAAGGCTGGATGAACGTTGGATGAAGGCTGGATGAAGGCTGGATGAACGTTGGATGAAGGCTGGCTGAAGGCTGGCTGAAGGCTGGATGAACGTTGGATGAAGGCTGGATGAAGGCTGGATGAAGGCTGGATGAACGTTGGATGAAGGCTGGATGAACGTTGGATGAAGGCTGGATGAACGTTGGATGAAGGCTGGATGAAGGCTGGATGAAGGCTGGATGAAGGCTGGATGAAGGCTGGATGAAGGCTGGATGAAGGCTGGATGAAGGCTGGATGAACGTTGGATGAAGGCTGGATGAACGTTGGATGAAGGCTGGCTGAAGGCTGGATGAACGTTGGATGAAGGCTGAATGAACGTTGGATAAAGGCTGGCTGAAGGCTGGATGAACGTTGGATGAAGGCTGGATGAAGGCTGGATGAACGTTGGATGAAGGCTGGATGAACGTTGGATGAAGGCTGGATGAACGTTGGATGAAGGCTGGATGAACGTTGGATGAAGGCTGGATGAACGTTGGATGAAGGCTGGCTGAAGGCTGGATGAAGGCTGGCTGAAGGCTGGATGAACGTTGGATGAAGGCTGGATGAACGTTGGATGAAGGCTGGCTGAAGGCTGGATGAACGTTGGATGAAGGCTGAATGAACGTTGGATGAAGGCTGGCTGAAGGCTGGATGAACGTTGGATGAAGGCTGGATGAAGGCTGGATGAACGTTGGATGAAGGCTGGATGAACGTTGGATGAAGGCTGGATGAACGTTGGATGAAGGCTGGATGAACGTTGGATGAAGGCTGGATGAACGTTGGATGAAGGCTGGCTGAAGGCTGGATGAAGGCTGGCTGAAGGCTGGATGAACGTTGGATGAAGGCTGGCTGAAGGCTGGATGAACGTTGGATGAAGGCTGGATGAACGTTGGATGAAGGCTGGATGAACGTTGGATGAAGGCTGGCTGAAGGCTGGCTGAAGGCTGGATGAACGTTGGATGAAGGCTGGATGAACGTTGGATGAAGGCTGGATGAACGTTGGATGAAGGCTGGATGAACGTTGGATGAAGGCTGGATGAACGTTGGATGAAGGCTGGATGAAGGCTGAATGAACGTTGGATGAAGGCTGGATGAAGGCTGGATGAAGGCTGGCTGAAGGCTGGATGAACGTTGGATGAAGGCTGGCTGAAGGCTGGATGAACGTTGGATGAAGGCTGGCTGAAGGCTGGATGAACGTTGGATGAAGGCTGGATGAAGGCTGGATGAACGTTGGATGAAGGCTGGCTGAAGGCTGGCTGAAGGCTGGATGAACGTTGGATGAAGGCTGGATGAAGGCTGGATGAAGGCTGGATGAACGTTGGATGAAGGCTGGATGAACGTTGGATGAAGGCTGGATGAACGTTGGATGAAGGCTGGATGAAGGCTGGATGAAGGCTGGATGAAGGCTGGATGAAGGCTGGATGAAGGCTGGATGAAGGCTGGATGAAGGCTGGATGAACGTTGGATGAAGGCTGGATGAACGTTGGATGAAGGCTGGCTGAAGGCTGGATGAACGTTGGATGAAGGCTGAATGAACGTTGGATGAAGGCTGGCTGAAGGCTGGATGAACGTTGGATGAAGGCTGGATGAAGGCTGGATGAACGTTGGATGAAGGCTGGATGAACGTTGGATGAAGGCTGGATGAACGTTGGATGAAGGCTGGATGAACGTTGGATGAAGGCTGGATGAACGTTGGATGAAGGCTGGCTGAAGGCTGGATGAAGGCTGGCTGAAGGCTGGATGAACGTTGGATGAAGGCTGGCTGAAGGCTGGATGAACGTTGGATGAAGGCTGGATGAACGTTGGATGAAGGCTGGATGAACGTTGGATGAAGGCTGGCTGAAGGCTGGCTGAAGGCTGGATGAACGTTGGATGAAGGCTGGATGAACGTTGGATGAAGGCTGGATGAACGTTGGATGAAGGCTGGATGAACGTTGGATGAAGGCTGGATGAACGTTGGATGAAGGCTGGATGAAGGCTGAATGAACGTTGGATGAAGGCTGGATGAAGGCTGGATGAAGGCTGGCTGAAGGCTGGATGAACGTTGGATGAAGGCTGGCTGAAGGCTGGATGAACGTTGGATGAAGGCTGGCTGAAGGCTGGATGAACGTTGGATGAAGGCTGGATGAACGTTGGATGAAGGCTGGCTGAAGGCTGGATGAACGTTGGATGAAGGCTGGATGAACGTTGGCTGAAGACTGGATGAACGTTGGATGAACGTTGGATGAAGGCTGGCTGAAGGCTGGATGAACGTTGGATGAAGGCTGGCTGAAGGCTGGATGAACGTTGGATGAAAGCTGGCTGAAGGCTGGATGAAGGCTGGCTGAAGGCTGGATGAACGTTGGATGAAGGCTGGATGAACGTTGGATGAAGGCTGGATGAACGTTGGATGAAGGCTGGATGAACGTTGGATGAAGGCTGGCTGAAGGCTGGATGAAGGCTGGCTGAAGGCTGGATGAACGTTGGATGAAGGCTGGCTGAAGGCTGGATGAACGTTGGATGAAGGCTGGATGAACGTTGGATGAAGGCTGGATGAACGTTGGATGAAGGCTGGATGAACGTTGGATGAAGGCTGGATGAACGTTGGATGAAGGCTGGATGAAGGCTGGATGAACGTTGGATGAAGGCTGGCTGAAGGCTGGATGAACGTTGGATGAAGGCTGGATGAACGTTGGATGAAGGCTGGATGAACGTTGGATGAAGGCTGGATGAACGTTGGATGAAGGCTGGATGAACGTTGGATGAAGGCTGGATGAAGGCTGAATGAACGTTGGATGAAGGCTGGATGAAGGCTGGATGAAGGCTGGCTGAAGGCTGGATGAACGTTGGATGAAGGCTGGCTGAAGGCTGGATGAACGTTGGATGAAGGCTGGCTGAAGGCTGGATGAACGTTGGATGAAGGCTGGATGAACGTTGGATGAAGGCTGGCTGAAGGCTGGATGAACGTTGGATGAAGGCTGGATGAACGTTGGCTGAAGACTGGATGAACGTTGGATGAACGTTGGATGAAGGCTGGCTGAAGGCTGGATGAACGTTGGATGAAGGCTGGCTGAAGGCTGGATGAACGTTGGATGAAAGCTGGCTGAAGGCTGGATGAAGGCTGGCTGAAGGCTGGATGAACGTTGGATGAAGGCTGGATGAACGTTGGATGAAGGCTGGATGAACGTTGGATGAAGGCTGGATGAACGTTGGATGAAGGCTGGCTGAAGGCTGGATGAAGGCTGGCTGAAGGCTGGATGAACGTTGGATGAAGGCTGGCTGAAGGCTGGATGAACGTTGGATGAACGTTGGATGAAGGCTGGCTGAAGGCTGGATGAACGTTGGATGAAGGCTGGCTGAAGGCTGGATGAACGTTGGATGAAAGCTGGCTGAAGGCTGGATGAAGGCTGGCTGAAGGCTGGATGAACGTTGGATGAAGGCTGGATGAACGTTGGATGAAGGCTGGATGAACGTTGGATGAAGGCTGGCTGAAGGCTGGATGAAGGCTGGCTGAAGGCTGGATGAACGTTGGATGAAGGCTGGCTGAAGGCTGGATGAACGTTGGATGAAGGCTGGCTGAAGGCTGGATGAACGTTGGATGAAGGCTGGCTGAAGGCTGGATGAACGTTGGATGAAGGCTGGCTGAAGGCTGGCTGAAGGCTGGATGAACGTTGGATGAAGGCTGGCTGAAGGCTGGATGAACGTTGGATGAAAGCTGGCTGAAGGCTGGATGAAGGCTGGCTGAAGGCTGGATGAACGTTGGATGAAGGCTGGATGAACGTTGGATGAAGGCTGGATGAACGTTGGATGAAGGCTGGCTGAAGGCTGGATGAAGGCTGGCTGAAGGCTGGATGAACGTTGGATGAAGGCTGGCTGAAGGCTGGATGAACGTTGGATGAAGGCTGGCTGAAGGCTGGATGAACGTTGGATGAAGGCTGGCTGAAGGCTGGATGAACGTTGGATGAAGGCTGGCTGAAGGCTGGCTGAAGGCTGGATGAACGTTGGATGAAGGCTGGCTGAAGGCTGGATGAACGTTGGATGAAAGCTGGCTGAAGGCTGGATGAACGTTGGATGAAGGCTGGATGAACGTTGGATGAAAGCTGGATGAACGTTGGATGAAGGCTGGATGAACGTTGGATGAAGGCTGGATGAAGGCTGAATGAACGTTGGATGAAGGCTGGATGAAGGCTGGATGAAGGCTGGCTGAAGGCTGGATGAACGTTGGATGAAGGCTGGCTGAAGGCTGGATGAACGTTGGATGAAGGCTGGCTGAAGGCTGGATGAACGTTGGATGAAGGCTGGATGAACGTTGGATGAAGGCTGGATGAACGTTGGCTGAAGACTGGATGAACGTTGGATGAACGTTGGATGAAGGCTGGCTGAAGGCTGGATGAACGTTGGATGAAGGCTGGCTGAAGGCTGGATGAACGTTGGATGAAAGCTGGCTGAAGGCTGGATGAAGGCTGGCTGAAGGCTGGATGAACGTTGGATGAAGGCTGGCTGAAGGCTGGATGAACGTTGGATGAAGGCTGGCTGAAGGCTGGATGAACGTTGGATGAAAGCTGGCTGAAGGCTGGATGAAGGCTGGCTGAAGGCTGGATGAACGTTGGATGAAGGCTGGCTGAAGGCTGGATGAACGTTGGATGAAGGCTGGCTGAAGGCTGGATGAACGTTGGATGAAGGCTGGATGAACGTTGGATGAAGGCTGGATGAACGTTGGATGAAGGCTGGATGAACGTTGGATGAAGGCTGGCTGAAGGCTGGATGAACGTTGGATGAAGGCTGGCTGAAGGCTGGATGAAGGCTGGCTGAAGGCTGGATGAACGTTGGATGAAGGCTGGCTGAAGGCTGGATGAACGTTGGATGAACGTTGGATGAAGGCTGGCTGAAGGCTGGATGAACGTTGGATGAAGGCTGGCTGAAGGCTGGATGAACGTTGGATGAAAGCTGGCTGAAGGCTGGATGAAGGCTGGCTGAAGGCTGGATGAACGTTGGATGAAGGCTGGATGAACGTTGGATGAAGGCTGGATGAACGTTGGCTGAAGACTGGATGAACGTTGGATGAAGGCTGGCTGAAGGCTGGATGAAGGCTGGCTGAAGGCTGGATGAACGTTGGATGAAGGCTGGCTGAAGGCTGGATGAACGTTGGATGAAGGCTGGCTGAAGGCTGGATGAACGTTGGATGAAGGCTGGCTGAAGGCTGGATGAACGTTGGATGAAGGCTGGCTGAAGGCTGGATGAACGTTGGATGAAAGCTGGCTGAAGGCTGGATGAACGTTGGATGAAGGCTGGATGAACGTTGGATGAAGGCTGGCTGAAGGCTGGATGAACGTTGGATGAAAGCTGGCTGAAGGCTGGATGAAGGCTGGCTGAAGGCTGGATGAACGTTGGATGAAGGCTGGATGAACGTTGGATGAAGGCTGGATGAACGTTGGATGAAGGCTGGATGAACGTTGGATGAAGGCTGGATGAACGTTGGATGAAGGCTGGATGAACGTTGGATGAAGGCTGGATGAACGTTGGATGAAGGCTGGATGAAGGCTGGATGAACGTTGGATGAAGGCTGGCTGAAGGCTGAATGAACGTTGGATGAAGGCTGGATGAACGTTGGATGAAGGCTGGATGAAGGCTGAATGAACGTTGGATGAAGGCTGGCTGAAGGCTGGCTGAAGGCTGGATGAACGTTGGATGAAGGCTGGCTGAAGGCTGAATGAACGTTAGATGAAGGCTGGATGAAGGCTGGATGAAGGCTGGATGAACGTTGGATGAAGGCTGGATGAACGTTGGATGAAGGCTGGATGAAGGCTGGCTGAAGGCTGGATGAACGTTGGATGAAGGCTGGCTGAAGGCTGGCTGAAGGCTGAATGAACGTTGGATGAAGGCTGGCTGAAGGCTGAATGAACGTTGGATGAAGGCTGGATGAAGGCTGGATGAAGGCTGGATGAACGTTGGATGAAGGCTGGATGAACGTTGGATGAAGGCTGGATGAACGTTGGATGAAGGCTGGATGAACGTTGGATGAAGGCTGGATGAACGTTGGATGAAGGCTGGATGAACGTTGGATGAAGGCTGGATGAAGGCTGGATGAAGGCTGAATGAACGTTGGATGAAGGCTGGCTGAAGGCTGGCTGAAGGCTGGATGAACGTTGGATGAAGGCTGGATGAAGGCTGAATGAACGTTGGATGAAGGCTGGCTGAAGGCTGAATGAACGTTGGATGAAGGCTGGATGAAGGCTGGATGAAGGCTGGATGAACGTTGGATGAAGGCTGGATGAACGTTGGATGAAGGCTGGATGAACGTTGGATGAAGGCTGGATGAACGTTGGATGAAGGCTGGATGAAGGCTGAATGAACGTTGGATGAAGGCTGGCTGAAGGCTGGCTGAAGGCTGGATGAACGTTGGATGAAGGCTGGCTGAAGGCTGGCTGAAGGCTGAATGAACGTTGGATGAAGGCTGGCTGAAGGCTGAATGAACGTTGGATGAAGGCTGGATGAAGGCTGGATGAAGGCTGGATGAAGGCTGGATGAACGTTGGATGAAAGCTGGCTGAAGGCTGGATGAACGTTGGATGAAGGCTGGATGAACGTTGGATGAAGGCTGGCTGAAGGCTGGATGAACGTTGGATGAAAGCTGGCTGAAGGCTGGATGAAGGCTGGCTGAAGGCTGGATGAACGTTGGATGAAGGCTGGATGAACGTTGGATGAAGGCTGGATGAACGTTGGATGAAGGCTGGATGAACGTTGGATGAAGGCTGGATGAAGGCTGGATGAACGTTGGATGAAGGCTGGATGAACGTTGGATGAAGGCTGGCTGAAGGCTGGCTGAAGGCTGGATGAACGTTGGATGAACGTTGGATGAACGTTGGATGAAGGCTGGATGAACGTTGGATGAAGGCTGGATGAACGTTGGATGAAGGCTGGATGAACGTTGGATGAAGGCTGGATGAACGTTGGATGAAGGCTGGATGAACGTTGGATGAAGGCTGGCTGAAGGCTGGATGAACGTTGGATGAAGGCTGGCTGAAGGCTGGATGAAGGCTGGCTGAAGGCTGGATGAACGTTGGATGAAGGCTGGCTGAAGGCTGGATGAACGTTGGATGAACGTTGGATGAAGGCTGGCTGAAGGCTGGATGAACGTTGGATGAAGGCTGGCTGAAGGCTGGATGAACGTTGGATGAAAGCTGGCTGAAGGCTGGATGAAGGCTGGCTGAAGGCTGGATGAACGTTGGATGAAGGCTGGATGAACGTTGGATGAAGGCTGGATGAACGTTGGCTGAAGACTGGATGAACGTTGGATGAAGGCTGGCTGAAGGCTGGATGAAGGCTGGCTGAAGGCTGGATGAACGTTGGATGAAGGCTGGCTGAAGGCTGGATGAACGTTGGATGAAGGCTGGCTGAAGGCTGGATGAACGTTGGATGAAGGCTGGCTGAAGGCTGGATGAACGTTGGATGAAGGCTGGCTGAAGGCTGGATGAACGTTGGATGAAAGCTGGCTGAAGGCTGGATGAACGTTGGATGAAGGCTGGATGAACGTTGGATGAAGGCTGGCTGAAGGCTGGATGAACGTTGGATGAAAGCTGGCTGAAGGCTGGATGAAGGCTGGCTGAAGGCTGGATGAACGTTGGATGAAGGCTGGATGAACGTTGGATGAAGGCTGGATGAACGTTGGATGAAGGCTGGATGAACGTTGGATGAAGGCTGGATGAACGTTGGATGAAGGCTGGATGAACGTTGGATGAAGGCTGGATGAACGTTGGATGAAGGCTGGATGAAGGCTGGATGAACGTTGGATGAAGGCTGGCTGAAGGCTGAATGAACGTTGGATGAAGGCTGGATGAACGTTGGATGAAGGCTGGATGAAGGCTGAATGAACGTTGGATGAAGGCTGGCTGAAGGCTGGCTGAAGGCTGGATGAACGTTGGATGAAGGCTGGCTGAAGGCTGAATGAACGTTAGATGAAGGCTGGATGAAGGCTGGATGAAGGCTGGATGAACGTTGGATGAAGGCTGGATGAACGTTGGATGAAGGCTGGATGAAGGCTGGCTGAAGGCTGGATGAACGTTGGATGAAGGCTGGCTGAAGGCTGGCTGAAGGCTGAATGAACGTTGGATGAAGGCTGGCTGAAGGCTGAATGAACGTTGGATGAAGGCTGGATGAAGGCTGGATGAAGGCTGGATGAACGTTGGATGAAGGCTGGATGAACGTTGGATGAAGGCTGGATGAACGTTGGATGAAGGCTGGATGAACGTTGGATGAAGGCTGGATGAACGTTGGATGAAGGCTGGATGAACGTTGGATGAAGGCTGGATGAAGGCTGGATGAAGGCTGAATGAACGTTGGATGAAGGCTGGCTGAAGGCTGGCTGAAGGCTGGATGAACGTTGGATGAAGGCTGGATGAAGGCTGAATGAACGTTGGATGAAGGCTGGCTGAAGGCTGAATGAACGTTGGATGAAGGCTGGATGAAGGCTGGATGAAGGCTGGATGAACGTTGGATGAAGGCTGGATGAACGTTGGATGAAGGCTGGATGAACGTTGGATGAAGGCTGGATGAAGGCTGAATGAACGTTGGATGAAGGCTGGCTGAAGGCTGGCTGAAGGCTGGATGAACGTTGGATGAAGGCTGGCTGAAGGCTGGCTGAAGGCTGAATGAACGTTGGATGAAGGCTGGCTGAAGGCTGAATGAACGTTGGATGAAGGCTGGATGAAGGCTGGATGAAGGCTGGATGAAGGCTGGATGAACGTTGGATGAAAGCTGGCTGAAGGCTGGATGAACGTTGGATGAAGGCTGGATGAACGTTGGATGAAGGCTGGCTGAAGGCTGGATGAACGTTGGATGAAAGCTGGCTGAAGGCTGGATGAAGGCTGGCTGAAGGCTGGATGAACGTTGGATGAAGGCTGGATGAACGTTGGATGAAGGCTGGATGAACGTTGGATGAAGGCTGGATGAACGTTGGATGAAGGCTGGATGAACGTTGGATGAAGGCTGGATGAACGTTGGATGAAGGCTGGATGAACGTTGGATGAAGGCTGGATGAAGGCTGGATGAACGTTGGATGAAGGCTGGCTGAAGGCTGAATGAACGTTGGATGAAGGCTGGATGAACGTTGGATGAAGGCTGGATGAAGGCTGGATGAAGGCTGGATGAAGGCTGGATGAACGTTGGATGAAAGCTGGCTGAAGGCTGGATGAACGTTGGATGAAGGCTGGATGAACGTTGGATGAAGGCTGGCTGAAGGCTGGATGAACGTTGGATGAAGGCTGGATGAACGTTGGATGAAGGCTGGATGAAGGCTGAATGAACGTTGGATGAAGGCTGGCTGAAGGCTGGCTGAAGGCTGGATGAACGTTGGATGAAGGCTGGCTGAAGGCTGAATGAACGTTGGATGAAGGCTGGATGAAGGCTGGATGAAGGCTGGATGAACGTTGGATGAAGGCTGGATGAACGTTGGATGAAGGCTGGATGAAGGCTGGCTGAAGGCTGGATGAACGTTGGATGAAGGCTGGCTGAAGGCTGGCTGAAGGCTGAATGAACGTTGGATGAAGGCTGGCTGAAGGCTGAATGAACGTTGGATGAAGGCTGGATGAAGGCTGGATGAAGGCTGGATGAACGTTGGATGAAGGCTGGATGAACGTTGGATGAAGGCTGGATGAACGTTGGATGAAGGCTGGATGAACGTTGGATGAAGGCTGGATGAACGTTGGATGAAGGCTGGATGAACGTTGGATGAAGGCTGGATGAAGGCTGGATGAAGGCTGAATGAACGTTGGATGAAGGCTGGCTGAAGGCTGGCTGAAGGCTGGATGAACGTTGGATGAAGGCTGGATGAAGGCTGAATGAACGTTGGATGAAGGCTGGCTGAAGGCTGAATGAACGTTGGATGAAGGCTGGATGAAGGCTGGATGAAGGCTGGATGAACGTTGGATGAAGGCTGGATGAACGTTGGATGAAGGCTGGATGAACGTTGGATGAAGGCTGGATGAACGTTGGATGAAGGCTGGATGAAGGCTGAATGAACGTTGGATGAAGGCTGGCTGAAGGCTGGCTGAAGGCTGGATGAACGTTGGATGAAGGCTGGCTGAAGGCTGGCTGAAGGCTGAATGAACGTTGGATGAAGGCTGGCTGAAGGCTGAATGAACGTTGGATGAAGGCTGGATGAAGGCTGGATGAAGGCTGGATGAACGTTGGATGAAGGCTGGATGAACGTTGGATGAAGGCTGGATGAACGTTGGATGAAGGCTGGATGAACGTTGGATGAAGGCTGGATGAACGTTGGATGAAGGCTGGATGAACGTTGGATGAAGGCTGGATGAAGGCTGAATGAACGTTGGATGAAGGCTGGCTGAAGGCTGGATGAACGTTGGATGAAGGCTGGCTGAAGGCTGGATGAACGTTGGATGAAGGCTGGCTGAAGGCTGGATGAACGTTGGATGAAGGCTGGATGAACGTTGGATGAAGGCTGGATGAACGTTGGATGAAGGCTGGATGAACGTTGGATGAAGGCTGGCTGAAGGCTGGATGAACGTTGGATGAAGGCTGGCTGAAGGCTGGATGAAGGCTGGCTGAAGGCTGGATGAACGTTGGATGAAGGCTGGCTGAAGGCTGGATGAACGTTGGATGAACGTTGGATGAAGGCTGGCTGAAGGCTGGATGAACGTTGGATGAAGGCTGGCTGAAGGCTGGATGAACGTTGGATGAAAGCTGGCTGAAGGCTGGATGAAGGCTGGCTGAAGGCTGGATGAACGTTGGATGAAGGCTGGATGAACGTTGGATGAAGGCTGGATGAACGTTGGCTGAAGACTGGATGAACGTTGGATGAAGGCTGGCTGAAGGCTGGATGAAGGCTGGCTGAAGGCTGGATGAACGTTGGATGAAGGCTGGCTGAAGGCTGGATGAACGTTGGATGAAGGCTGGCTGAAGGCTGGATGAACGTTGGATGAAGGCTGGCTGAAGGCTGGATGAACGTTGGATGAAGGCTGGCTGAAGGCTGGCTGAAGGCTGGATGAACGTTGGATGAAGGCTGGCTGAAGGCTGGATGAACGTTGGATGAAGGCTGGCTGAAGGCTGGATGAACGTTGGATGAAGGCTGGCTGAAGGCTGGATGAACGTTGGATGAAGGCTGGCTGAAGGCTGGATGAACGTTGGATGAAAGCTGGCTGAAGGCTGGATGAACGTTGGATGAAGGCTGGATGAACGTTGGATGAAGGCTGGCTGAAGGCTGGATGAACGTTGGATGAAAGCTGGCTGAAGGCTGGATGAAGGCTGGCTGAAGGCTGGATGAACGTTGGATGAAGGCTGGATGAACGTTGGATGAAGGCTGGATGAACGTTGGATGAAGGCTGGATGAACGTTGGATGAAGGCTGGATGAACGTTGGATGAAGGCTGGATGAACGTTGGATGAAGGCTGGATGAACGTTGGATGAAGGCTGGATGAAGGCTGGATGAACGTTGGATGAAGGCTGGCTGAAGGCTGAATGAACGTTGGATGAAGGCTGGATGAACGTTGGATGAAGGCTGGATGAAGGCTGAATGAACGTTGGATGAAGGCTGGCTGAAGGCTGGCTGAAGGCTGGATGAACGTTGGATGAAGGCTGGCTGAAGGCTGAATGAACGTTGGATGAAGGCTGGATGAAGGCTGGATGAAGGCTGGATGAACGTTGGATGAAGGCTGGATGAACGTTGGATGAAGGCTGGATGAAGGCTGGCTGAAGGCTGGATGAACGTTGGATGAAGGCTGGCTGAAGGCTGGCTGAAGGCTGAATGAACGTTGGATGAAGGCTGGCTGAAGGCTGAATGAACGTTGGATGAAGGCTGGATGAAGGCTGGATGAAGGCTGGATGAACGTTGGATGAAGGCTGGATGAACGTTGGATGAAGGCTGGATGAACGTTGGATGAAGGCTGGATGAACGTTGGATGAAGGCTGGATGAACGTTGGATGAAGGCTGGATGAACGTTGGATGAAGGCTGGATGAAGGCTGAATGAACGTTGGATGAAGGCTGGCTGAAGGCTGGCTGAAGGCTGGATGAACGTTGGATGAAGGCTGGATGAAGGCTGGCTGAAGGCTGGATGAACGTTGGATGAAGGCTGGCTGAAGGCTGGCTGAAGGCTGGATGAACGTTGGATGAAGGCTGGATGAACGTTGGATGAAGGCTGGATGAACGTTGGATGAAGGCTGGATGAACGTTGGATGATGGCTGGCTGAAGGCTGGATGAAGGCTGGCTGAAGGCTGGATGAACGTTGGATGAAGGCTGGCTGAAGGCTGGATGAACGTTGGATGAACGTTGGATGAAGGCTGGCTGAAGGCTGGATGAACGTTGGATGAAGGCTGGATGAACGTTGGATGAAGGCTGGATGAACGTTGGATGAAGGCTGGCTGAAGGCTGGATGAACGTTGGATGAAGGCTGGATGAACGTTGGATGAAGGCTGGCTGAAGGCTGAATGAACGTTGGATGAAGGCTGGATGAAGGCTGGATGAAGGCTGGATGAACGTTGGATGAAGGCTGGATGAACGTTGGATGAAGGCTGGATGAACGTTGGATGAAGGCTGGCTGAAGGCTGGATGAAGGCTGGCTGAAGGCTGGATGAACGTTGGATGAAGGCTGGATGAAGGCTGGCTGAAGGCTGGATGAACGTTGGATGAAGGCTGGCTGAAGGCTGGATGAACGTTGGATGAAGGCTGGATGAATGCTGGCTGAAGGCTGGATGAACGTTGGATGAAGGCTGGATGAAGGCTGGATGAAGGCTGGATGAACGTTGGATGAAGGCTGGCTGAACGTTGGATGAAGGCTGGATGAACGTTGGATGAAGGCTGGATGAACGTTGGATGAAGGCTGGCTGAAGGCTGGATGAACGTTGGATGAAGGCTGGATGAACGTTGGATGAAGGCTGGATGAACGTTGGATGAAGGCTGGATGAACGTTGGATGAAGGCTGGATGAACGTTGGATGAAGGCTGGATGAAGGCTGGATGAACGTTGGATGAAGGCTGGCTGAAGGCTGGATGAACGTTGGATGAAGGCTGGCTGAAGGCTGGATGAACGTTGGATGAAGGCTGGCTGAAGGCTGGATGAACGTTGGATGAAGGCTGGCTGAAGGCTGGATGAACGTTGGATGAAGGCTGGCTGAAGGCTGGATGAACGTTGGATGAAGGCTGGCTGAAGGCTGGATGAACGTTGGATGAAGGCTGGCTGAAGGCTGGATGAACGTTGGATGAAGGCTGGCTGAAGGCTGGATGAACGTTGGATGAAGGCTGGCTGAAGGCTGGATGAACGTTGGATGAA
The DNA here is from genome assembly GCA_963572265.1 of Caenorhabditis doughertyi. Lineage (NCBI taxonomy): Eukaryota > Metazoa > Nematoda > Chromadorea > Rhabditida > Rhabditidae > Caenorhabditis > Caenorhabditis doughertyi. The sequence goes on from OY751554.1 coordinate 13,980,177, forward strand.
GGCTGGCTGAAGGCTGGCTGAAGGCTGGATGAACGTTGGATGAAGGCTGGATGAAGGCTGGATGAAGGCTGGATGAACGTTGGATGAAGGCTGGATGAAGGCTGGATGAACGTTGGATGAAGGCTGGATGAACGTTGGATGAAGGCTGGATGAACGTTGGATGAAGGCTGGATGAACGTTGGATGAAGGCTGGATGAACGTTGGATGAAGGCTGGATGAACGTTGGATGAAGGCTGGATGAAGGCTGGATGAACGTTGGATGAAGGCTGGCTGAAGGCTGGATGAACGTTGGATGAAGGCTGGCTGAAGGCTGGATGAACGTTGGATGAAGGCTGGCTGAAGGCTGGATGAACGTTGGATGAAGGCTGGATGAACGTTGGATGAAGGCTGGATGAACGTTGGATGAAGGCTGGATGAACGTTGGATGAAGGCTGGATGAACGTTGGATGAAGGCTGGATGAAGGCTGAATGAACGTTGGATGAAGGCTGGCTGAAGGCTGGCTGAAGGCTGGATGAACGTTGGATGAAGGCTGGCTGAAGGCTGGCTGAAGGCTGGATGAACGTTGGATGAAGGCTGGATGAACGTTGGATGAAGGCTGGATGAACGTTGGATGAAGGCTGGATGAACGTTGGATGAAGGCTGGATGAAGGCTGGATGAAGGCTGGATGAACGTTGGATGAAGGCTGGCTGAAGGCTGGATGAACGTTGGATGAAGGCTGGATGAACGTTGGATGAAGGCTGGATGAAGGCTGGATGAAGGCTGGATGAACGTTGGATGAAGGCTGGCTGAAGGCTGGATGAACGTTGGATGAAGGCTGGCTGAAGGCTGGATGAACGTTGGATGAAGGCTGGATGAACGTTGGATGAAGGCTGGATGAAGGCTGGCTGAAGGCTGGATGAACGTTGGATGAAGGCTGGCTGAAGGCTGGATGAACGTTGGATGAAGGCTGGCTGAAGGCTGGCTGAAGGCTGGATGAACGTTGGATGAAGGCTGGATGAAGGCTGGCTGAAGGCTGGATGAACGTTGGATGAAGGCTGGATGAAGGCTGGCTGAAGGCTGGATGAACGTTGGATGAAGGCTGGATGAACGTTGGATGAAGGCTGGATGAAGGCTGGATGAAGGCTGGATGAACGTTGGATGAAGGCTGGATGAACGTTGGATGAAGGCTGGATGAACGTTGGATGAAGGCTGGATGAAGGCTGGATGAAGGCTGGATGAACGTTGGATGAAGGCTGGATGAACGTTGGATGAAGGCTGAATGAACGTTGGATGAAGGCTGGATGAAGGCTGGATGAAGGCTGGATGAACGTTGGATGAAGGCTGGATGAACGTTGGATGAAGGCTGGATGAACGTTGGATGAAGGCTGGATGAAGGCTGGATGAAGGCTGGATGAACGTTGGATGAAGGCTGGATGAAGGCTGGATGAACGTTGGATGAAGGCTGGATGAAGGCTGGATGAAGGCTGGATGAAGGCTGGATGAAGGCTGGATGAACGTTGGATGAAGGCTGGCTGAAGGCTGGCTGAAGGCTGGATGAACGTTGGATGAAGGCTGGATGAAGGCTGGATGAAGGCTGGATGAAGGCTGGATGAAGGCTGGATGAACGTTGGATGAAGGCTGGATGAACGTTGGATAAAGGCTGGCTGAAGGCTGAATGAACGTTGGATGAAGGCTGGATGAACGTTGGATGAAGGCTGGATGAAGGCTGGATGAAGGCTGGATGAAGGCTGGATGAACGTTGGATGAAGGCTGAATGAACGTTGGATGAAGGCTGGCTGAAGGCTGGCTGAAGGCTGAATGAACGTTGGATGAAGGCTGGATGAACGTTGGATGAAGGCTGGATGAAGGCTGGATGAAGGCTGGATGAAGGCTGGATGAACGTTGGATGAAGGCTGAATGAACGTTGGATAAAGGCTGGCTGAAGGCTGAATGAACGTTGGATGAAGGCTGGATGAACGTTGGATGAAGGCTGGATGAAGGCTGGATGAACGTTGGATAAAGGCTGGCTGAAGGCTGAATGAACGTTGGATGAAGGCTGGATGAACGTTGGATGAAGGCTGGCTGAAGGCTGGATGAACGTTGGATGAAGGCTGGATGAACGTTGGATGAAGGCTGGATGAACGTTGGATGAAGGCTGGATGAACGTTGGATGAAGGCTGGATGAAGGCTGAATGAACGTTGGATGAAGGCTGGCTGAAGGCTGGCTGAAGGCTGGATGAACGTTGGATGAAGGCTGGATGAAGGCTGGCTGAAGGCTGGATGAACGTTGGATGAAGGCTGGCTGAAGGCTGGCTGAAGGCTGGATGAACGTTGGATGAAGGCTGGATGAACGTTGGATGAAGGCTGGATGAACGTTGGATGAAGGCTGGATGAACGTTGGATGAAGGCTGGATGAAGGCTGGATGAAGGCTGGATGAAGGCTGGATGAAGGCTGGATGAAGGCTGGATGAAGGCTGGATGAAGGCTGGATGAACGTTGGATGAAGGCTGGATGAACGTTGGATGAAGGCTGGCTGAAGGCTGGATGAACGTTGGATGAAGGCTGGATGAAGGCTGGATGAAGGCTGGATGAACGTTGGATGAAGGCTGGATGAACGTTGGATGAAGGCTGGCTGAAGGCTGGATGAACGTTGGATGAAGGCTGGATGAACGTTGGATGAAGGCTGGATGAAGGCTGAATGAACGTTGGATGAAGGCTGGCTGAAGGCTGGCTGAAGGCTGGATGAACGTTGGATGAAGGCTGGATGAACGTTGGATGAAGGCTGGATGAAGGCTGGATGAAGGCTGGATGAAGGCTGAATGAACGTTGGATGAAGGCTGAATGAACGTTGGATGAAGGCTGGATGAAGGCTGGCTGAAGGCTGGATGAACGTTGGATGAAGGCTGGATGAACGTTGGATGAAGGCTGGCTGAAGGCTGGATGAACGTTGGATGAAGGCTGGATGAACGTTGGATGAAGGCTGGATGAACGTTGGATGAAGGCTGGATGAACGTTGGATGAAGGCTGGCTGAAGGCTGGATGAACGTTGGATGAAGGCTGGATGAACGTTGGATGAAGGCTGGATGAAGGCTGAATGAACGTTGGATGAAGGCTGGCTGAAGGCTGGCTGAAGGCTGGATGAACGTTGGATGAAGGCTGGATGAAGGCTGGCTGAAGGCTGGATGAACGTTGGATGAAGGCTGGCTGAAGGCTGGCTGAAGGCTGGATGAACGTTGGATGAAGGCTGGATGAAGGCTGGATGAAGGCTGGATGAACGTTGGATGAAGGCTGGATGAACGTTGGATGAAGGCTGGATGAACGTTGGATGAAGGCTGGATGAAGGCTGGATGAAGGCTGGATGAACGTTGGATGAAGGCTGGATGAACGTTGGATGAAGGCTGGCTGAAGGCTGGATGAACGTTGGATGAAGGCTGAATGAACGTTGGATGAAGGCTGGCTGAAGGCTGGATGAACGTTGGATGAAGGCTGGATGAAGGCTGGATGAAGGCTGGATGAAGGCTGGATGAACGTTGGATGAAGGCTGGATGAACGTTGGATGAAGGCTGGATGAACGTTGGATGAAGGCTGGATGAACGTTGGATGAAGGCTGGATGAACGTTGGATGAAGGCTGGATGAAGGCTGGATGAAGGCTGGATGAAGGCTGGATGAACGTTGGATGAAGGCTGGATGAACGTTGGATGAAGGCTGGATGAACGTTGGATGAAGGCTGGATGAAGGCTGGATGAAGGCTGGCTGAAGGCTGGATGAACGTTGGATGAAGGCTGAATGAACGTTGGATGAAGGCTGGCTGAAGGCTGGATGAACGTTGGATGAAGGCTGGATGAAGGCTGGATGAAGGCTGGATGAAGGCTGGATGAACGTTGGATGAAGGCTGGATGAACGTTGGATGAAGGCTGGATGAACGTTGGATGAAGGCTGGATGAACGTTGGATGAAGGCTGGATGAAGGCTGGATGAACGTTGGATGAAGGCTGAATGAACGTTGGATGAAGGCTGGATGAAGGCTGGATGAAGGCTGGCTGAAGGCTGGATGAACGTTGGATGAAGGCTGGATGAACGTTGGATGAAGGCTGGATGAACGTTGGATGAAGGCTGGATGAAGGCTGGATGAAGGCTGGATGAAGGCTGGATGAACGTTGGATGAAGGCTGAATGAACGTTGGATGAAGGCTGGATGAAGGCTGGATGAACGTTGGATGAAGGCTGGATGAACGTTGGATGAAGGCTGGATGAACGTTGGATGAAGGCTGGATGAACGTTGGATGAAGGCTGGCTGAAGGCTGGCTGAAGGCTGGATGAACGTTGGATGAAGGCTGGATGAAGGCTGGATGAAGGCTGGCTGAAGGCTGGATGAACGTTGGATGAAGGCTGGATGAAGGCTGGATGAAGGCTGGATGAACGTTGGATGAAGGCTGGCTGAAGGCTGGATGAACGTTGGATGAAAGCTGGCTGAAGGCTGGATGAAGGCTGGCTGAAGGCTGGCTGAAGGCTGGATGAACGTTGGATGAAGGCTGGATGAAGGCTGGATGAAGGCTGGCTGAAGGCTGGATGAACGTTGGATGAAGGTTGGATGAAGGCTGGCTGAAGGCTGGATGAAGGCTGGCTGAAGGCTGGATGAAGGCTGGATGAAGGCTGGATGAACGTTGGATGAAGGCTGGCTGAATCCTGGCTGAAGGCTGGATGAACGTTGGATGAAGGCTGGATGAAGGCTGGATGAAGGCTGGCTGAAGGCTGGATGAACGTTGGATGAAGGCTGGATGAACGTTGGATGAAGGCTGGATGAACGTTGGATGAAGGCTGGATGAACGTTGGATGAAGGCTGGATGAAGGCTGGCTGAAGGCTGGCTGAAGGCTGGATGAACGTTGGATGAAGGCTGGATGAAGGCTGGATGAAGGCTGGCTGAAGGCTGGATGAACGTTGGATGAAGGCTGGCTGAAGGCTGGATGAACGTTGGATGAAGGCTGGATGAAGGCTGGATGAAGGCTGGCTGAAGGCTGGATGAACGTTGGATGAAGGCTGGCTGAAGGCTGGATGAACGTTGGATGAAAGCTGGCTGAAGGCTGGATGAAGGCTGGCTGAAGGCTGGATGAACGTTGGATGAAGGCTGGATGAACGTTGGATGAAGGCTGGATGAACGTTGGATGAAGGCTGGATGAACGTTGGATGAAGGCTGGCTGAAGGCTGGATGAAGGCTGGCTGAAGGCTGGATGAACGTTGGATGAAGGCTGGCTGAAGGCTGGATGAACGTTGGATGAAGGCTGGCTGAAGGCTGGATGAACGTTGGATGAAAGCTGGCTGAAGGCTGGATGAAGGCTGGCTGAAGGCTGGATGAACGTTGGATGAAGGCTGGATGAACGTTGGATGAAGGCTGGCTGAAGGCTGGATGAACGTTGGATGAACGTTGGATGAAGGCTGGCTGAAGGCTGGATGAACGTTGGATGAAGGCTGGCTGAAGGCTGGATGAACGTTGGATGAAAGCTGGCTGAAGGCTGGCTGAAGGCTGGCTGAAGGCTGGATGAACGTTGGATGAAGGCTGGATGAAGGCTGGATGAAGGCTGGATGAACGTTGGATGAAGGCTGGATGAACGTTGGATGAAGGCTGGATGAACGTTGGATGAAGGCTGGATGAAGGCTGGATGAAGGCTGGATGAACGTTGGATGAAGGCTGGATGAACGTTGGATGAAGGCTGGCTGAAGGCTGGATGAACGTTGGATGAAGGCTGAATGAACGTTGGATGAAGGCTGGCTGAAGGCTGGATGAACGTTGGATGAAGGCTGGATGAACGTTGGATGAAAGCTGGCTGAAGGCTGGATGAAGGCTGGATGAAGGCTGGATGAACGTTGGATGAAGGCTGGATGAACGTTGGATGAAGGCTGGATGAACGTTGGATGAAGGCTGGATGAACGTTGGATGAAGGCTGGATGAACGTTGGATGAAGGCTGGATGAAGGCTGGATGAAGGCTGGATGAACGTTGGATGAAGGCTGGATGAACGTTGGATGAAGGCTGGATGAACGTTGGATGAAGGCTGGATGAAGGCTGGATGAAGGCTGGCTGAAGGCTGGATGAACGTTGGATGAAGGCTGAATGAACGTTGGATGAAGGCTGGCTGAAGGCTGGATGAACGTTGGATGAAGGCTGGATGAAGGCTGGATGAAGGCTGGATGAAGGCTGGATGAACGTTGGATGAAGGCTGGATGAACGTTGGATGAAGGCTGGATGAACGTTGGATGAAGGCTGGATGAAGGCTGGATGAAGGCTGGATGAAGGCTGGATGAACGTTGGATGAAGGCTGAATGAACGTTGGATGAAGGCTGGATGAAGGCTGGATGAAGGCTGGATGAACGTTGGATGAAGGCTGGATGAACGTTGGATGAAGGCTGGATGAACGTTGGATGAAGGCTGGATGAACGTTGGATGAAGGCTGGATGAACGTTGGATGAAGGCTGGCTGAAGGCTGGATGAAGGCTGGCTGAAGGCTGGATGAACGTTGGATGAAGGCTGGCTGAAGGCTGGATGAACGTTGGATGAAGGCTGGATGAACGTTGGATGAAGGCTGGATGAACGTTGGATGAAGGCTGGCTGAAGGCTGGCTGAAGGCTGGATGAACGTTGGATGAAGGCTGGATGAAGGCTGGATGAAGGCTGGCTGAAGGCTGGATGAACGTTGGATGAAGGCTGGATGAAGGCTGGATGAAGGCTGGATGAAGGCTGGATGAACGTTGGATGAAGGCTGGCTGAAGGCTGGATGAACGTTGGATGAAAGCTGGCTGAAGGCTGGATGAAGGCTGGCTGAAGGCTGGCTGAAGGCTGGATGAACGTTGGATGAAGGCTGGATGAAGGCTGGATGAAGGCTGGCTGAAGGCTGGATGAACGTTGGATGAAGGTTGGATGAAGGCTGGCTGAAGGCTGGATGAAGGCTGGCTGAAGGCTGGATGAAGGCTGGATGAACGTTGGATGAAAGCTGGCTGAAGGCTGGATGAAGGCTGGCTGAAGGCTGGATGAACGTTGGATGAAGGCTGGCTGAAGGCTGGCTGAAGGCTGGATGAACGTTGGATGAAGGCTGGATGAAGGCTGGATGAAGGCTGGCTGAAGGCTGGATGAACGTTGGATGAAGGCTGGATGAACGTTGGATGAAGGCTGGATGAACGTTGGATGAAGGCTGGATGAACGTTGGATGAAGGCTGGATGAAGGCTGGCTGAAGGCTGGCTGAAGGCTGGATGAACGTTGGATGAAGGCTGGATGAAGGCTGGATGAAGGCTGGCTGAAGGCTGGATGAACGTTGGATGAAGGTTGGATGAAGGCTGGCTGAAGGCTGGATGAACGTTGGATGAAGGCTGGCTGAAGGCTGGATGAACGTTGGATGAAAGCTGGCTGAAGGCTGGATGAAGGCTGGCTGAAGGCTGGATGAACGTTGGATGAAGGCTGGATGAACGTTGGATGAAGGCTGGATGAACGTTGGATGAAGGCTGGATGAACGTTGGATGAAGGCTGGCTGAAGGCTGGATGAAGGCTGGCTGAAGGCTGGATGAACGTTGGATGAAGGCTGGCTGAAGGCTGGATGAACGTTGGATGAACGTTGGATGAAGGCTGGATGAAGGCTGGCTGAAGGCTGGATGAACGTTGGATGAAGGCTGGCTGAAGGCTGGATGAACGTTGGATGAAAGCTGGCTGAAGGCTGGATGAAGGCTGGCTGAAGGCTGGATGAACGTTGGATGAAGGCTGGATGAACGTTGGATGAAGGCTGGATGAACGTTGGCTGAAGACTGGATGAACGTTGGATGAAGGCTGGCTGAAGGCTGGATGAAGGCTGGCTGAAGGCTGGATGAACGTTGGATGAAGGCTGGCTGAAGGCTGGATGAACGTTGGATGAAGGCTGGCTGAAGGCTGGATGAACGTTGGATGAAGGCTGGCTGAAGGCTGGATGAACGTTGGATGAAGGCTGGCTGAAGGCTGGCTGAAGGCTGGAGGAACGTTGGATGAAGGCTGGCTGAAGGCTGGATGAACGTTGGATGAAGGCTGGATGAACGTTGGATGAAGGCTGGATGAACGTTGGATGAAGGCTGGCTGAAGGCTGGATGAACGTTGGATGAAGGCTGGATGAACGTTGGATGAAGGCTGGATGAACGTTGGATGAAGGCTGGCTGAAGGCTGGATGAACGTTGGATGAAGGCTGGCTGAAGGCTGGATGAACGTTGGATGAAGGCTGGCTGAAGGCTGGATGAACGTTGGATGAAGGCTGGCTGAAGGCTGGATGAACGTTGGATGAAGGCTGGCTGAAGGCTGGATGAACGTTGGATGAAGGCTGGATGAACGTTGGATGAAGGCTGGATGAACGTTGGATGAAGGCTGGCTGAAGGCTGGATGAACGTTGGATGAAGGCTGGCTGAAGGCTGGATGAACGTTGGATGAAGGCTGGCTGAAGGCTGGATGAACGTTGGATGAAGGCTGGCTGAAGGCTGAATGAACGTTGGATGAAGGCTGGATGAACGTTGGATGAAGGCTGGATGAAGGCTGAATGAACGTTGGATGAAGGCTGGATGAACGTTGGATGAAGGCTGGATGAACGTTGGATGAAGGCTGGATGAACGTTGGATGAAGGCTGGATGAACGTTGGATGAAGGCTGGATGAACGTTGGATGAAGGCTGGATGAACGTTGGATGAAGGCTGGATGAAGGCTGGATGAACGTTGGATGAACGTTGGATGAACGTTGGATGAAGACTGGATGAACGTTGGATGAAGGCTGGATGAACGTTGGATGAAGGCTGGATGAACGTTGGATGAAGGCTGGATGAAGGCTGGATGAACGTTGGATGAAGACTGGATGAACGTTGGATGAAGGCTGGATGAACGTTGGATGAAGACTGGATGAACGTTGGATGAAGGCTGGATGAACGTTGGATGAAGGCTGGATGAAGGCTGGATGAACGTTGGATAAAGGCTGGATGAACGTTGGATGAAGGCTGGATGAACGTTGGATGAAGGCTGGATGAAGGCTGGATGAACGTTGGATGAAGGCTGGCTGAAGGCTGAATGAACGTTGGATGAAGGCTGGATGAAGGCTGGATGAACGTTGGATGAAGGCTGGATGAACGTTGGATGAAGGCTGGATGAACGTTGGATGAAGGCTGGATGAACGTTGGCTGAAGGCTGGATGAACGTTGGATGAAGGCTGGATGAAGGCTGAATGAACGTTGGATGAAGGCTGGCTGAAGGCTGGCTGAAGGCTGGATGAACGTTGGATGAAGGCTGGCTGAAGGCTGGCTGAAGGCTGGATGAACGTTGGATGAAGGCTGGCTGAAGGCTGAATGAACGTTGGATGAAGGCTGGATGAACGTTGGATGAAGGCTGGATGAACGTTGGATGAAGGCTGGATGAAGGCTGGCTGAAGGCTGGATGAACGTTGGATGAAGGCTGGCTGAAGGCTGGCTGAAGGCTGAATGAACGTTGGATGAAGGCTGGCTGAAGGCTGAATGAACGTTGGATGAAGGCTGGATGAAGGCTGGATGAAGGCTGGATGAACGTTGGATGAAGGCTGGATGAACGTTGGATGAAGGCTGGATGAACGTTGGATGAAGGCTGGATGAACGTTGGATGAAGGCTGGATGAAGGCTGGATGAACGTTGGATGAACGTTGGATGAACGTTGGATGAAGACTGGATGAACGTTGGATGAAGGCTGGATGAACGTTGGATGAAGGCTGGATGAACGTTGGATGAAGGCTGGATGAACGTTGGATGAAGGCTGGATGAACGTTGGATGAAGGCTGGATGAAGGCTGGATGAACGTTGGATGAAGACTGGATGAACGTTGGATGAAGGCTGGATGAACGTTGGATGAAGGCTGGATGAACGTTGGATGAAGGCTGGATGAACGTTGGATGAAGGCTGGATGAACGTTGGATGAAGGCTGGATGAAGGCTGGATGAACGTTGGATGAAGGCTGGCTGAAGGCTGGCTGAAGGCTGGATGAACGTTGGATGAAGGCTGGATGAAGGCTGGATGAACGTTGGATGAAGGCTGGATGAACGTTGGATGAAGGCTGGATGAACGTTGGATGAAGGCTGGATGAAGGCTGGATGAACGTTGGATGAAGGCTGGATGAACGTTGGATGAAGGCTGGCTGAAGGCTGAATGAACGTTGGATGAAGGCTGGATGAACGTTGGATGAAGGCTGGATGAAGGCTGAATGAACGTTGGATGAAGGCTGGCTGAAGGCTGGCTGAAGGCTGGATGAACGTTGGATGAAGGCTGGCTGAAGGCTGGCTGAAGGCTGGATGAACGTTGGATGAAGGCTGGATGAAGGCTGGATGAAGGCTGGATGAACGTTGGATGAAGGCTGGATGAACGTTGGATGAAGGCTGGATGAAGGCTGGCTGAAGGCTGGATGAACGTTGGATGAAGGCTGGCTGAAGGCTGAATGAACGTTGGATGAAGGCTGGCTGAAGGCTGAATGAACGTTGGATGAAGGCTGGATGAAGGCTGAATGAACGTTGGATGAAGGCTGGCTGAAGGCTGGCTGAAGGCTGGCTGAAGGCTGAATGAACGTTGGATGAAGGCTGGCTGAAGGCTGAATGAACGTTGGATGAAGGCTGGATGAAGGCTGGATGAAGGCTGGATGAACGTTGGATGAAGGCTGGATGAACGTTGGATGAAGGCTGGATGAACGTTGGATGAAGGCTGGATGAACGTTGGATGAAGGCTGGATGAACGTTGGATGAAGGCTGGATGAACGTTGGATGAAGGCTGGATGAACGTTGGATGAAGGCTGGCTGAAGGCTGGCTGAAGGCTGAATGAACGTTGGATGAAGGCTGGATGAAGGCTGGCTGAAGGCTGGATGAACGTTGGATGAAGGCTGGATGAAGGCTGGCTGAAGGCTGGATGAACGTTGGATGAAGGCTGGCTGAAGGCTGAATGAACGTTGGATGAAGGCTGGATGAAGGCTGGATGAAGGCTGGATGAACGTTGGATGAAGGCTGGCTGAAGGCTGGATGAAGGCTGAATGAACGTTGGATGAAGGCTGGCTGAAGGCTGGCTGAAGGCTGGATGAACGTTGGATGAAGGCTGGATGAAGGCTGGCTGAAGGCTGGATGAACGTTGGATGAAGGCTGGCTGAAGGCTGAATGAACGTTGGATGAAGGCTGGATGAAGGCTGGATGAAGGCTGGATGAACGTTGGATGAAGGCTGGATGAACGTTGGATGAAGGCTGGCTGAACGTTGGATGAAGGCTGGATGAACGTTGGATGAAGGCTGGATGAACGTTGGATGAAGGCTGGCTGAACGTTGGATGAAGGCTGGATGAACGTTGGATGAAGGCTGGATGAACGTTGGATGAAGGCTGGATGAAGGCTGGATGAACGTTGGATGAAGGCTGGCTGAAGGCTGGATGAACGTTGGATGAAGGCTGGCTGAAGGCTGGATGAACGTTGGATGAAGGCTGGCTGAAGGCTGGATGAACGTTGGATGAAGGCTGGCTGAAGGCTGGATGAACGTTGGATGAAGGCTGGATGAACGTTGGATGAAGGCTGGATGAAGGCTGGCTGAAGGCTGGATGAACGTTGGATGAAGGCTGGCTGAAGGCTGGATGAACGTTGGATGAAGGCTGGCTGAAGGCTGGCTGAAGGCTGGATGAACGTTGGATGAAGGCTGGATGAAGGCTGGCTGAAGGCTGGATGAACGTTGGATGAAGGCTGGATGAACGTTGGATGAAGGCTGGATGAACGTTGGATGAAGGCTGGCTGAAGGCTGGATGAACGTTGGATGAAGGCTGGATGAAGGCTGAATGAACGTTGGATGAAGGCTGGCTGAAGGCTGGCTGAAGGCTGGATGAACGTTGGATGAAGGCTGGCTGAAGGCTGGCTGAAGGCTGGATGAACGTTGGATGAAGGCTGGCTGAAGGCTGAATGAACGTTGGATGAAGGCTGGATGAACGTTGGATGAAGGCTGGATGAAGGCTGGCTGAAGGCTGGATGAACGTTGGATGAAGGCTGGATGAACGTTGGATGAAGGCTGGATGAACGTTGGATGAAGGCTGGCTGAAGGCTGGATGAACGTTGGATGAAGGCTGGATGAAGGCTGGATGAAGGCTGGATGAACGTTGGATGAAGGCTGGATGAACGTTGGATGAAGGCTGGATGAACGTTGGATGAAGGCTGGATGAACGTTGGATGAAGGCTGGCTGAAGGCTGGATGAAGGCTGGCTGAAGGCTGGATGAACGTTGGATGAAGGCTGGATGAAGGCTGGCTGAAGGCTGGATGAACGTTGGATGAAGGCTGGCTGAAGGCTGGATGAACGTTGGATGAAGGCTGAATGAACGTTGGATGAAGGCTGGATGAAGGCTGGATGAAGGCTGGATGAACGTTGGATGAAGGCTGGATGAACGTTGGATGAAGGCTGGATGAACGTTGGATGAAGGCTGGATGAACGTTGGATGAAGGCTGGCTGAAGGCTGGATGAAGGCTGGCTGAAGGCTGGATGAACGTTGGATGAAGGCTGGATGAAGGCTGGCTGAAGGCTGGATGAACGTTGGATGAAGGCTGGCTGAAGGCTGGATGAACGTTGGATGAAGGCTGGATGAAGGCTGGCTGAAGGCTGGATGAACGTTGGATGAAGGCTGGATGAAGGCTGGATGAAGGCTGGCTGAAGGCTGGATGAAGGCTGGCTGAAGGCTGGATGAACGTTGGATGAAGGCTGGATGAAGGCTGGCTGAAGGCTGGATGAACGTTGGATGAAGGCTGGCTGAAGGCTGGATGAACGTTGGATGAAGGCTGGATGAAGGCTGGCTGAAGGCTGGATGAACGTTGGATGAAGGCTGGATGAAGGCTGGATGAAGGCTGGATGAAGGCTGGATGAAGGCTGGCTGAACGTTGGATGAAGGCTGGATGAACGTTGGATGAAGGCTGGATGAACGTTGGATGAAGGCTGGCTGAAGGCTGGCTGAAGGCTGGATGAACGTTGGATGAAGGCTGGCTGAAGGCTGGCTGAAGGCTGGATGAACGTTGGATGAAGGCTGGCTGAAGGCTGAATGAACGTTGGATGAAGGCTGGCTGAAGGCTGGATGAACGTTGGATGAAGGCTGGCTGAAGGCTGGATGAACGTTGGATGAAGGCTGGCTGAAGGCTGGATGAACGTTGGATGAAGGCTGGCTGAAGGCTGGATGAACGTTGGATGAAGGCTGGATGAACGTTGGATGAAGGCTGGATGAAGGCTGGATGAAGGCTGGCTGAAGGCTGGATGAACGTTGGATGAAGGCTGGCTGAAGGCTGGATGAACGTTGGATGAAGGCTGGATGAAGGCTGGCTGAAGGCTGGATGAACGTTGGATGAAGGCTGGATGAAGGCTGGATGAAGGCTGGATGAACGTTGGATGAAGGCTGGCTGAACGTTGGATGAAGGCTGGATGAACGTTGGATGAAGGCTGGATGAACGTTGGATGAAGGCTGGCTGAAGGCTGGATGAACGTTGGATGAAGGCTGGATGAACGTTGGATGAAGGCTGGGTGAACGTTGGATGAAGGCTGGATGAACGTTGGATGAAGGCTGGATGAACGTTGGATGAAGGCTGGATGAAGGCTGGATGAACGTTGGATGAAGGCTGGATGAACGTTGGATGAAGGCTGGCTGAAGGCTGGATGAACGTTGGATGAAGGCTGGCTGAAGGCTGGATGAACGTTGGATGAAGGCTGGCTGAAGGCTGGATGAACGTTGGATGAAGGCTGGATGAACGTTGGATGAAGGCTGGATGAAGGCTGAATGAACGTTGGATGAAGGCTGGCTGAAGGCTGGCTGAAGGCTGGATGAACGTTGGATGAAGGCTGGATGAAGGCTGGCTGAAGGCTGGATGAACGTTGGATGAAGGCTGGCTGAAGGCTGGCTGAAGGCTGGATGAACGTTGGATGAAGGCTGGATGAACGTTGGATGAAGGCTGGATGAAGGCTGGATGAAGGCTGGATGAACGTTGGATGAAGGCTGGATGAACGTTGGATGAAGGCTGGATGAACGTTGGATGAAGGCTGGATGAAGGCTGGATGAAGGCTGGATGAACGTTGGATGAAGGCTGAATGAACGTTGGATGAAGGCTGGATGAAGGCTGGATGAAGGCTGGATGAAGGCTGGATGAAGGCTGGATGAAGGCTGGATGAAGGCTGGATGAAGGCTGGATGAACGTTGGATGAAGGCTGGCTGAAGGCTGGATGAAGGCTGGATGAACGTTGGATGAAGGCTGGATGAAGGCTGGATGAAGGCTGGATGAAGGCTGGATGAAGGCTGGATGAAGGCTGGATGAACGTTGGATGAAGGCTGGCTGAAGGCTGGCTGAAGGCTGGATGAACGTTGGATGAAGGCTGGATGAAGGCTGGATGAAGGCTGGATGAAGGCTGGATGAAGGCTGGATGAACGTTGGATGAAGGCTGGATGAACGTTGGATGAAGGCTGGATGAAGGCTGGATGAAGGCTGGATGAAGGCTGGATGAACGTTGGATGAAGGCTGAATGAACGTTGGATGAAGGCTGGATGAACGTTGGATGAAGGCTGGATGAAGGCTGGATGAAGGCTGGATGAAGGCTGGATGAACGTTGGATGAAGGCTGGCTGAAGGCTGGATGAACGTTGGATGAAGGCTGGATGAACGTTGGATTAAGGCTGGATGAACGTTGGATGAAGGCTGGATGAACGTTGGATGAAGGCTGGATGAAGGCTGAATGAACGTTGGATGAAGGCTGGCTGAAGGCTGGCTGAAGGCTGGATGAACGTTGGATGAAGGCTGGATGAAGGCTGGCTGAAGGCTGGATGAACGTTGGATGAAGGCTGGCTGAAGGCTGGCTGAAGGCTGGATGAACGTTGGATGAAGGCTGGATGAACGTTGGATGAAGGCTGGATGAAGGCTGGATGAAGGCTGGATGAACGTTGGATGAAGGCTGGATGAACGTTAAATGAAGGCTGGATGAACGTTGGATGAAGGCTGGATGAGGGCTGGATGAAGGCTGGATGAAGGCTGGATGAAGGCTGGATGAAGGCTGGATGAAGGCTGGATGAAGGCTGGATGAACGTTGGATGAAGGCTGGATGAACGTTGGATGAAGGCTGGATGAAGGCTGGATGAAGGCTGGATGAAGGCTGGATGAACGTTGGATGAAGGCTGAATGAACGTTGGATGAAGGCTGGATGAAGGCTGGCTGAAGGCTGGATGAACGTTGGATGAAGGCTGGCTGAAGGCTGGATGAACGTTGGATGAAGGCTGGATGAAGGCTGGCTGAAGGCTGGATGAACGTTGGATGAAGGCTGGCTGAAGGCTGGATGAACGTTGGATGAAGGCTGGATGAACGTTGGATGAAGGCTGGATGAACGTTGGATGAAGGCTGGATGAACGTTGGATGAAAGCTGGCTGAAGGCTGGATGAACGTTGGATGAAGGCTGGATGAACGTTGGATGAAGGCTGGATGAAGGCTGAATGAACGTTGGATGAAGGCTGGCTGAAGGCTGGCTGAAGGCTGGATGAACGTTGGATGAAGGCTGGATGAAGGCTGGCTGAAGGCTGGATGAACGTTGGATGAAGGCTGGATGAAGGCTGGATGAAGGCTGGATGAAGGCTGGATGAAGGCTGGCTGAAGGCTGGATGAAGGCTGGATGAAGGCTGGATGAAGGCTGGATGAAGGCTGGATGAAGGCTGGATGAACGTTGGATGAAGGCTGGATGAAGGCTGGATGAAGGCTGGATGAAGGCTGGATGAAGGCTGGCTGAAGGCTGGCTGAAGGCTGGATGAACGTTGGATGAAGGCTGGATGAAGGCTGGATGAAGGCTGGATGAAGGCTGGATGAAGGCTGGATGAAGGCTGGATGAAGGCTGGATGAACGTTGGATGAAGGCTGGATGAACGTTGGATGAAGGCTGGCTGAAGGCTGGATGAACGTTGGATGAAGGCTGAATGAACGTTGGATGAAGGCTGGCTGAAGGCTGGATGAACGTTGGATGAAGGCTGGATGAAGGCTGGATGAAGGCTGGATGAAGGCTGGATGAACGTTGGATGAAGGCTGGATGAACGTTGGATGAAGGCTGGCTGAAGGCTGGATGAACGTTGGATGAAGGCTGGATGAAGGCTGGATGAAGGCTGGATGAAGGCTGGATGAACGTTGGATGAAGGCTGAATGAACGTTGGATGAAGGCTGGATGAAGGCTGGATGAAGGCTGGATGGACGTTGGATGAAGGCTGGATGAACGTTGGATGAAGGCTGGATGAACGTTGGATGAAGGCTGGATGAACGTTGGATGAAGGCTGGCTGAAGGCTGGCTGAAGGCTGGATGAACGTTGGATGGAGGCTGGCTGAAGGCTGGCTGAAGGCTGGATGAACGTTGGATGAAGGCTGGCTGAAGGCTGGATGAACGTTGGATGAAGGCTGGCTGAAGGCTGGATGAACGTTGGATGAAGGCTGGCTGAAGGCTGGATGAACGTTGGATGAAGGCTGGCTGAAGGCTGGATGAACGTTGGATGAAGGCTGGCTGAAGGCTGGATGAACGTTGGATGAAGGCTGGCTGAAGGCTGGATGAACGTTGGATGAAGGCTGGCTGAAGGCTGGCTGAAGGCTGGATGAACGTTGGATGAAGGCTGGCTGAAGGCTGGATGAACGTTGGATGAAGGCTGGCTGAAGGCTGGATGAACGTTGGATGAAGGCTGGCTGAAGGCTGGATGAACGTTGGATGAAGGCTGGCTGAAGGCTGGCTGAAGGCTGGATGAACGTTGGATGAAGGCTGGCTGAAGGCTGGATGAACGTTGGATGAAGGCTGGCTGAAGGCTGGATGAACGTTGGATGAAGGCTGGCTGAAGGCTGGATGAACGTTGGATGAAGGCTGGCTGAAGGCTGGATGAACGTTGGATGAAGGCTGGCTGAAGGCTGGATGAACGTTGGATGAAGGCTGGCTGAAGGCTGGATGAACGTTGGATGAAGGCTGGATGAAGGCTGGCTGAAGGCTGGATGAACGTTGGATGAAGGCTGGATGAAGGCTGGATGAAGGCTGGATGAACGTTGGATGAAGGCTGGATGAACGTTGGATGAAGGCTGGATGAAGGCTGGATGAAGGCTGGATGAAGGCTGGATGAAGGCTGGATGAAGGCTGGATGAAGGCTGGATGAAGGCTGGATGAAGGCTGGATGAAGGCTGGATGAACGTTGGATGAAGGCTGGATGAACGTTGGATGAAGGCTGGATGAAGGCTGGATGAAGGCTGGATGAAGGCTGGATGAAGGCTGGATGAACGTTGGATGAAGGCTGGCTGAAGGCTGGATGAACGTTGGATGAAGGCTGGCTGAAGGCTGGCTGAAGGCTGGATGAACGTTGGATGAAGGCTGGCTGAAGGCTGGCTGAAGGCTGGATGAACGTTGGATGAAGGCTGGATGAAGGCTGGATGAAGGCTGGATGAACGTTGGATGAAGGCTGGATGAACGTTGGATGAAGGCTGGATGAACGTTGGATGAAGGCTGGATGAAGGCTGGATGAAGGCTGGATGAAGGCTGGATGAAGGCTGGATGAAGGCTGGATGAAGGCTGGATGAAGGCTGGATGAACGTTGGATGAAGGCTGGATGAACGTTGGATGAAGGCTGGCTGAAGGCTGGATGAACGTTGGATGAAGGCTGGATGAACGTTGGATGAAGGCTGGATGAAGGCTGGATGAAGGCTGGATGAAGGCTGGATGAACGTTGGATGAAGGCTGGATGAAGGCTGGCTGAAGGCTGGATGAACGTTGGATGAAGGCTGGATGAAGGCTGGCTGAAGGCTGGATGAACGTTGGATGAAGGCTGGCTGAAGGCTGGATGAACGTTGGATGAAGGCTGGATGAACGTTGGATGAAGGCTGGATGAACGTTGGATGAAGGCTGGATGAACGTTGGATGAAGGCTGGCTGAAGGCTGGATGAACGTTGGATGAAGGCTGGATGAACGTTGGATGAAGGCTGGATGAAGGCTGAATGAACGTTGGATGAAGGCTGGCTGAAGGCTGGCTGAAGGCTGGATGAACGTTGGATGAAGGCTGGATGAAGGCTGGCTGAAGGCTGGATGAACGTTGGATGAAGGCTGGCTGAAGGCTGGCTGAAGGCTGGATGAACGTTGGATGAAGGCTGGATGAACGTTGGATGAAGGCTGGATGAAGGCTGGATGAAGGCTGGATGAACGTTGGATGAAGGCTGGATGAACGTTGGATGAAGGCTGGATGAAGGCTGGATGAAGGCTGGATGAAGGCTGGATGAACGTTGGATGAAGGCTGGATGAACGTTGGATGAAGGCTGGCTGAAGGCTGGATGAACGTTGGATGAAGGCTGAATGAACGTTGGATGAAGGCTGGATGAAGGCTGGATGAACGTTGGATGAAGGCTGAATGAACGTTGGATGAAGGCTGGCTGAAGGCTGGATGAACGTTGGATGAAGGCTGGCTGAAGGCTGGATGAACGTTGGATGAAGGCTGGCTGAAGGCTGGATGAACGTTGGATGAAGGCTGGCTGAAGGCTGGATGAACGTTGGATGAAGGCTGGCTGAAGGCTGGATGAACGTTGGATGAAGGCTGGCTGAAGGCTGGATGAACGTTGGATGAAGGCTAGCTGAAGGCTGGATGAACGTTGGATGAAGGCTGGATGAAGGCTGGCTGAAGGCTGGATGAACGTTGGATGAAGGCTGGATGAAGGCTGGATGAAGGCTGGATGAACGTTGGATGAAGGCTGGATGAACGTTGGATGAAGGCTGGATGAAGGCTGGATGAAGGCTGGATGAAGGCTGGATGAAGGCTGGATGAAGGCTGGATGAAGGCTGGATGAAGGCTGGATGAAGGCTGGATGAAGGCTGGATGAACGTTGGATGAAGGCTGGATGAACGTTGGATGAAGGCTGGATGAAGGCTGGATGAAGGCTGGATGAAGGCTGGATGAAGGCTGGATGAACGTTGGATGAAGGCTGGCTGAAGGCTGGATGAACGTTGGATGAAGGCTGGCTGAAGGCTGGCTGAAGGCTGGATGAACGTTGGATGAAGGCTGGCTGAAGGCTGGCTGAAGGCTGGATGAACGTTGGATGAAGGCTGGATGAAGGCTGGATGAAGGCTGGATGAACGTTGGATGAAGGCTGGATGAACGTTGGATGAAAGCTGGATGAACGTTGGATGAAGGCTGGATGAAGGCTGGATGAAGGCTGGATGAAGGCTGGATGAAGGCTGGATGAAGGCTGGATGAAGGCTGGATGAAGGCTGGATGAACGTTGGATGAAGGCTGGATGAACGTTGGATGAAGGCTGGCTGAAGGCTGGATGAACGTTGGATGAAGGCTGGATGAACGTTGGATGAAGGCTGGATGAAGGCTGGATGAAGGCTGGATGAAGGCTGGATGAACGTTGGATGAAGGCTGGATGAAGGCTGGCTGAAGGCTGGATGAACGTTGGATGAAGGCTGGATGAAGGCTGGCTGAAGGCTGGATGAACGTTGGATGAAGGCTGGCTGAAGGCTGGATGAACGTTGGATGGAGGCTGGATGAACGTTGGATGAAGGCTGGATGAACGTTGGATGAAGGCTGGATGAACGTTGGATGAAGGCTGGCTGAAGGCTGGATGAACGTTGGATGAAGGCTGGATGAACGTTGGATGAAGGCTGGATGAAGGCTGAATGAACGTTGGATGAAAGCTGGCTGAAGGCTGGCTGAAGGCTGGATGAACGTTGGATGAAGGCTGGATGAAGGCTGGCTGAAGGCTGGATGAACGTTGGATGAAGGCTGGCTGAAGGCTGGCTGAAGGCTGGATGAACGTTGGATGAAGGCTGGATGAACGTTGGATGAAGGCTGGATGAAGGCTGGATGAAGGCTGGATGAACGTTGGATGAAGGCTGGATGAACGTTGGATGAAGGCTGGATGAACGTTGGATGAAGGCTGGATGAAGGCTGGATGAAGGCTGGATGAAGGCTGGATGAAGGCTGGATGAAGGCTGGATGAAGGCTGGATGAAGGCTGGATGAACGTTGGATGAAGGCTGGATGAACGTTGGATGAAGGCTGGCTGAAGGCTGGATGAACGTTGGATGAAGGCTGAATGAACGTTGGATGAAGGCTGGCTGAAGGCTGGATGAACGTTGGATGAAGGCTGGATGAAGGCTGGATGAAGGCTGGATGAAGGCTGGATGAACGTTGGATGAAGGCTGGATGAACGTTGGATGAAGGCTGGCTGAAGGCTGGATGAACGTTGGATGAAGGCTGGATGAAGGCTGGATGAAGGCTGGATGAAGGCTGGATGAACGTTGGATGAAGGCTGAATGAACGTTGGATGAAGGCTGGATGAAGGCTGGATGAAGGCTGGATGAACGTTGGATGAAGGCTGGATGAACGTTAGATGAAGGCCGGATGAACGTTGGATGAAGGCTGGATGAACGTTGGATGAAGGCTGGATGAACGTTGGATGAAGGCTGGCTGAAGGCTGGATGAAGGCTGGATGAACGTTGGATGAAGGCTGGATGAACGTTGGATGAAGGCTGGATGAACGTTGGATGAAGGCTGGATGAACGTTGGATGAAGGCTGGATGAACGTTGGATGAAGGCTGGATGAACGTTGGATGAAGGCTGGCTGAAGGCTGGATGAACGTTGGATGAAGGCTGGATGAACGTTGGATGAAGGCTGGATGAACGTTGGATGAAGGCTGGCTGAAGGCTGGCTGAAGGCTGGATGAACGTTGGATGAAGGCTGGATGAACGTTGGATGAAGGCTGGATGAACGTTGGATGAAGGCTGGATGAAGGCTGAATGAACGTTGGATGAAGGCTGGATGAAGGCTGGATGAAGGCTGGCTGAAGGCTGGATGAACGTTGGATGAAGGCTGGCTGAAGGCTGGATGAACGTTGGATGAAAGCTGGCTGAAGGCTGGATGAAGGCTGGCTGAAGGCTGGATGAACGTTGGATGAAGGCTGGCTGAAGGCTGGATGAACGTTGGATGAAGGCTGGCTGAAGGCTGGATGAACGTTGGATGAAAGCTGGCTGAAGGCTGGATGAACGTTGGATGAAGGCTGGCTGAAGGCTGGATGAACGTTGGATGAAGGCTGGCTGAAGGCTGGATGAACGTTGGATGAAGGCTGGATGAACGTTGGATGAAGGCTGGATGAACGTTGGATGAAGGCTGGATGAACGTTGGATGAAGGCTGGCTGAAGGCTGGATGAACGTTGGATGAAGGCTGGCTGAAGGCTGGATGAACGTTGAATGAAAGCTGGCTGAAGGCTGGATGAAGGCTGGCTGAAGGCTGGATGAACGTTGGATGAAGGCTGGCTGAAGGCTGGATGAACGTTGGATGAAGGCTGGCTGAAGGCTGGATGAACGTTGGATGAAGGCTGGCTCAAGGCTGGATGAACGTTGGATGAAGGCTGGCTGAAGGCTGGATGAAGGCTGGCTGAAGGCTGGATGAACGTTGGATGAAGGCTGGATGAACGTTGGATGAAGGCTGGATGAACGTTGGCTGAAGACTGGATGAACGTTGGATGAAGGCTGGCTGAAGGCTGGATGAACGTTGGATGAAGGCTGGCTGAAGGCTGGATGAACGTTGAATGAAAGCTGGCTGAAGGCTGGATGAAGGCTGGCTGAAGGCTGGATGAACGTTGGATGAAGGCTGGATGAACGTTGGATGAAGGCTGGATGAACGTTGGCTGAAGACTGGATGAACGTTGGATGAAGGCTGGCTGAAGGCTGGATGAAGGCTGGCTGAAGGCTGGATGAACGTTGGATGAAGGCTGGCTGAAGGCTGGATGAACGTTGGATGAAGGCTGGCTGAAGGCTGGATGAACGTTGGATGAAGGCTGGCTGAAGGCTGGCTGAAGGCTGGATGAACGTTGGATGAAGGCTGGCTGAAGGCTGGATGAACGTTGGATGAAAGCTGGCTGAAGGCTGGATGAACGTTGGATGAAGGCTGGATGAACGTTGGATGAAGGCTGGATGAACGTTGGATGAAGGCTGGCTGAAGGCTGGATGAACGTTGGATGAAGGCTGGCTGAAGGCTGGATGAACGTTGGATGAAGGCTGGCTGAAGGCTGGATGAACGTTGGATGAAGGCTGGCTGAAGGCTGGATGAACGTTGGATGAAGGCTGGCTGAAGGCTGGATGAACGTTGGATGAAGGCTGGCTGAAGGCTGGATGAACGTTGGATGAAAGCTGGCTGAAGGCTGGATGAACGTTGGATGAAGGCTGGATGAACGTTGGATGAAGGCTGGATGAACGTTGGATGAAGGCTGGCTGAAGGCTGGATGAACGTTGGATGAAGGCTGGCTGAAGGCTGGATGAACGTTGGATGAAGGCTGGCTGAAGGCTGGATGAACGTTGGATGAACGTTGGATGAAGGCTGGCTGAAGGCTGGATGAACGTTGGATGAAAGCTGGCTGAAGGCTGGATGAAGGCTGGCTGAAGGCTGGATGAACGTTGGATGAAGGCTGGATGAACGTTGGATGAAGGCTGGATGAACGTTGGATGAAGGCTGGATGAACGTTGGATGAAGGCTGGCTGAAGGCTGGATGAAGGCTGGCTGAAGGCTGGATGAACGTTGGATGAAGGCTGGCTGAAGGCTGGATGAACGTTGGATGAACGTTGGATGAAGGCTGGCTGAAGGCTGGATGAACGTTGGATGAAGGCTGGCTGAAGGCTGGATGAACGTTGGATGAAAGCTGGCTGAAGGCTGGATGAAGGCTGGCTGAAGGCTGGATGAACGTTGGATGAAGGCTGGATGAACGTTGGATGAAGGCTGGATGAACGTTGGCTGAAGACTGGATGAACGTTGGATGAAGGCTGGCTGAAGGCTGGATGAAGGCTGGCTGTAGGCTGGATGAACGTTGGATGAAGGCTGGCTGAAGGCTGGATGAACGTTGGATGAAGGCTGGCTGAAGGCTGGATGAACGTTGGATGAAGGCTGGCTGAAGGCTGGATGAACGTTGGATGAAGGCTGGCTGAAGGCTGGCTGAAGGCTGGATGAACGTTGGATGAAGGCTGGCTGAAGGCTGGATGAACGTTGGATGAAGGCTGGCTGAAGGCTGGATGAACGTTGGATGAAGGCTGGCTGAAGGCTGGATGAACGTTGGATGAAAGCTGGCTGAAGGCTGGATGAAGGCTGGATGAACGTTGGATGAAGGCTGGATGAACGTTGGATGAAGGCTGGCTGAAGGCTGGATGAACGTTGGATGAAAGCTGGCTGAAGGCTGGATGAAGGCTGGATGAACGTTGGATGAAGGCTGGATGAACGTTGGATGAAGGCTGGCTGAAGGCTGGATGAACGTTGGATGAAAGCTGGCTGAAGGCTGGATGAAGGCTGGCTGAAGGCTGGATGAACGTTGGCTGAAGACTGGATGAACGTTGGATGAAGGCTGGCTGAAGGCTGGATGAAGGCTGGCTGAAGGCTGGATGAACGTTGGATGAAGGCTGGCTGAAGGCTGGATGAACGTTGGATGAAGGCTGGCTGAAGGCTGGATGAACGTTGGATGAAGGCTGGCTGAAGGCTGGCTGAAGGCTGGATGAACGTTGGATGAAGGCTGGCTGAAGGCTGGATGAACGTTGGATGAAGGCTGGCTGAAGGCTGGATGAACGTTGGATGAAGGCTGGCTGAAGGCTGGATGAACGTTGGATGAAGGCTGGCTGAAGGCTGGCTGAAGGCTGGATGAACGTTGGATGAAGGCTGGCTGAAGGCTGGATGAACGTTGGATGAAGGCTGGCTGAAGGCTGGATGAACGTTGGATGAAGGCTGGCTGAAGGCTGGCTGAAGGTTGGATGAACGTTGGATGAAGGCTGGCTGAAGGCTGGATGAACGTTGGATGAAGGCTGGCTGAAGGCTGGATGAACGTTGGATGAAGGCTGGCTGAAGGCTGGATGAAGGCTAGCTGAAGGCTGGATGAACGTTGGATGAAGGCTGGATGAACGTTGGATGAAGGCTGGCTGAAGGCTGGATGAACGTTGGATGAAGGCTGGCTGAAGGCTGGATGAACGTTGGATAAAGGCTGGCTGAAGGCTGGATGAACGTTGGATGAAGGCTGGCTGAAGGCTGGCTGAAGGCTGGATGAACGTTGGATGAAGGCTGGCTGAAGGCTGGATGAACGTTGGATGAAGGCTGGCTGAAGGCTGGATGAACGTTGGATGAAGGCTGGCTGAAGGCTGGATGAACGTTGGATAAAGGCTGGCTGAAGGCTGGATGAACGTTGGATGAAGGCTGGCTGAAGGCTGGCTGAAGGCTGGATGAACGTTGGATGAAGGCTGGCTGAAGGCTGGATGAACGTTGGATGAAGGCTGGCTGAAGGCTGGATGAACGTTGGATGAAGGCTGGCTGAAGGCTGGCTGAAGGTTGGATGAACGTTGGATGAAGGCTGGCTGAAGGCTGGATGAACGTTGGATGAAGGCTGGCTGAAGGCTGGATGAACGTTGGATGAAGGCTGGCTGAAGGCTGGATGAAGGCTGGCTGAAGGCTGGCTGAAGGCTGGATGAACGTTGGATGAAGGCTGGCTGAAGGCTGGCTGAAGGTTGGATGAACGTTGGATGAAGGCTGGCTGAAGGCTGGATGAACGTTGGATGAAGGCTGGCTGAAGGCTGGATGAACGTTGGATGAAGGCTGGCTGAAGGCTGGATGAACGTTGGATGAAGGCTGGCTGAAGGCTGGCTGAAGGTTGGATGAACGTTGGATGAAGGCTGGCTGAAGGCTGGATGAACGTTGGATGAAGGCTGGCTGAAGGCTGGATGAACGTTGGATGAAGGCTGGCTGAAGGCTGGATGAACGTTGGATGAAGGCTGGCTGAAGGCTGGCTGAAGGCTGGATGAACGTTGGATGAAGGCTGGCTGAAGGCTGGATGAACGTTGGATGAAGGCTGGCTGAAGGCTGGATGAACGTTGGATGAAGGCTGGCTGAAGGCTGGCTGAAGGTTGGATGAACGTTGGATGAAGGCTGGCTGAAGGCTGGATGAACGTTGGATGAAGGCTGGCTGAAGGCTGGATGAACGTTGGATGAAGGGTGGCTGAAGGCTGGATGAAGGCTGGCTGAAGGCTGGATGAACGTTGGATGAAGGCTGGCTGAAGGCTGGATGAACGTTGGATGAAGGCTGGCTGAAGGCTGGATGAAGGCTGGCTGAAGGCTGGATGAACGTTGGATGAAGGCTGGATGAACGTTGGATGAAGGCTGGATGAACGTTGGCTGAAGACTGGATGAACGTTGGATGAAGGCTGGCTGAAGGCTGGATGAACGTTGGATGAACGTTGGATGAACGTTGGATGAAGGCTGGCTGAAGGCTGGATGAACGTTGGATGAAGGCTGGCTGAAGGCTGGATGAACGTTGGATGAAAGCTGGCTGAAGGCTGGATGAAGGCTGGCTGAAGGCTGGATGAACGTTGGATGAAGGCTGGATGAACGTTGGATGAAGGCTGGATGAACGTTGGCTGAAGACTGGATGAACGTTGGATGAAGGCTGGCTGAAGGCTGGATGAAGGCTGGCTGAAGGCTGGATGAACGTTGGATGAAGGCTGGCTGAAGGCTGGATGAACGTTGGATGAAGGCTGGCTGAAGGCTGGATGAACGTTGGATGAAGGCTGGCTGAAGGCTGGATGAACGTTGGATGAAGGCTGGCTGAAGGCTGGCTGAAGGCTGGATGAACGTTGGATGAAGGCTGGCTGAAGGCTGGATGAACGTTGGATGAAGGCTGGCTGAAGGCTGGATGAACGTTGGATGAAGGCTGGCTGAAGGCTGGATGAACGTTGGATGAAAGCTGGCTGAAGGCTGGATGAAGGCTGGATGAACGTTGGATGAAGGCTGGATGAACGTTGGATGAAGGCTGGCTGAAGGCTGGATGAACGTTGGATGAAAGCTGGCTGAAGGCTGGATGAAGGCTGGCTGAAGGCTGGATGAACGTTGGCTGAAGACTGGATGAACGTTGGATGAAGGCTGGCTGAAGGCTGGATGAACGTTGGATGAAGGCTGGCTGAAGGCTGGATGAACGTTGGATGAAGGCTGGCTGAAGGCTGGCTGAAGGCTGGATGAACGTTGGATGAAGGCTGGCTGAAGGCTGGATGAACGTTGGATGAAGGCTGGCTGAAGGCTGGATGAACGTTGGATGAAGGCTGGCTGAAGGCTGGCTGAAGGCTGGATGAACGTTGGATGAAGGCTGGCTGAAGGCTGGATGAACGTTGGATGAAGGCTGGCTGAAGGCTGGATGAACGTTGGATGAAGGCTGGCTGAAGGCTGGATGAAGGCTGGCTGAAGGCTGGATGAACGTTGGATGAAGGCTGGATGAACGTTGGATGAAGGCTGGCTGAAGGCTGGATGAACGTTGGATGAAGGCTGGCTGAAGGCTGGATGAACGTTGGATGAAGGCTGGCTGAAGGCTGGATGAAGGCTGGCTGAAGGCTGGATGAACGTTGGATGAAGGCTGGATGAACGTTGGATGAAGGCTGGATGAAGGCTGGCCGAAGCTGGATGAACGTTGGATGAAGGCTGGATGAAGGCTGGCTGAAGGCTGGATGAACGTTGGATGAAGGCTGGCTGAACGTTGGATGAACGTTGGATGAAGGCTGGATGAAGGCTGGCTGAAGGCTGGATGAACGTTGGATGAAGGCTGGCTGAAGGCTGGATGAACGTTGGATGAAGGCTGGCTGAAGGCTGGATGAAGGCTGGCTGAAGGCTGGATAAACGTTGGATGAAGGCTGGCTGAAGGCTGGATGAACGTTGGATGAAGGCTGGCTGAAGGCTGGATGAACGTTGGATGAAGGCTGGCTGAAGGCTGGATGAACGTTGGATGAAGGCTGGCTGAAGGCTGGATGAACGTTGGATGAAGGCTGGCTGAAGGCTGGATGAACGTTGGATGAAGGCTGGCTGAAGGCTGGATGAACGTTGGATGAAGGCTGGCTGAAGGCTGGATGAACGTTGGATGAAGGCTGGCTGAAGGCTGGATGAACGTTGGATGAAGGCTGGCTGAAGGCTGGATGAACGTTGGATGAAGGCTGGCTGAAGGCTGGATGAACGTTGGATGAAGGCTGGCTGAAGGCTGGCTGAACGTTGGATGAAGGCTGGCTGAAGGCTGGATGAACGTTGGATGAAGGCTGGCTGAAGGCTGGATGAACGTTGGATGAAGGCTGGCTGAAGGCTGGATGAACGTTGGATGAAGGCTGGCTGAAGGCTGGATGAACGTTGGATGAAGGCTGGCTGAAGGCTGGATGAACGTTGGATGAAGGCTGGCTGAAGGCTGGATGAACGTTGGATGAAGGCTGGATGAACGTTAGAGAAGTGTGGGGGGTTACTTGAACAAAGTTTGATCTTTTGATCTCTGTGACGTCACCCTGCCCCGAGTTCATTTGATCTTTTGTCTAACCTTCCCCCTCTCTCTGCCGTCTCTCATGTTTGCATACTCTCTCGCTTTTGTCTAACCTTCCCCCTCTCTCTACCGTCTCTCTCATCTGTGTACTCTCTCACCTCTCCCTCTAGCTTCTCACCCCCCTCTATGATCTGTATACTCTCTCGCCCTATCTCTCTCCTCTCTCTCATCTGTGTACTCTCTCGTCCTATCTCTCCCCCTCTCTCATGTTTGTACTGTTTGCCGCGAGGGGGAACCGTACCCGCGGGTGTCGAATGAAAGACGAAGATGTTAACCAAAACACTAAGTGTGCTGACGGGAGGGTAGGGGTAAATGATGTTTAAGTGTGAGGAAGGTTGTGCTGTGGGGAAGGGGTGAGTGTGTCCCCTCTATCCTTATGGTGGGTATGTACTGAGCAAACACTGGTGGCCGTGGCCTGCTTGGCCTAACTCTCCGCGCGTATGCAAGTGCGCTCTTTCGCACTAATTACTACTTCTCGAAATTCATTGATTTTTATACTAATTAGTATTACTGTTTTATTTCATTTAATTAAATAAATTTTTCTTTTTGGAATTGAAAATAATATTTATTTATTGAAGTTTCCATTCGATATATGTATATATTTTAATTCTATTTTCTAAACTACTTTGATGAATAATTATTCCTTGAAGGGAAGAAAGCGAATTCCCTAATACATTTGAATTTCAGAGCACAGATGATCAGTAGTAGAGCGGTGAGAATTATTCATGGCGTCGTTTGCGCAACTTTTCATATGCCTCCACTGCTCCCTCTGGACACTTCCATTTCTCCACATCCAGCTTCGTGATTCTCGACAATTTGAGGCTCCTTGCCCGCGACAACGCCGTATACATTAGCCCTCCTTGGAAGAGATCCGCGGAAAGAACGATGACGCCATCGTACGTCTTTCCTTGGGCTATATGTACCGTCATCGCCTCTGCCGGTCGAAGTGGAAACTGTTTCCAGTACTTTCCAGACCTTTCATAAGTCTGGCGTTCAATAGAAACGGGGTCCATGGAGTGCGGGAAGCTGAAATGAAACAATTACATCCGTTGCCGTGAGTTTTTTATTAGATTAACTTACTCTATTTTGATGGTGTCGAGAGTGAATTCTGTAATTTTTCCGATCGCTCCATTCACCAACCCATTTTGCAGATCCATGTTTTGTGTCAGCATCACCTGACATCCTAGGGCCAGGTGAAAGTATTGTGGTGGGACCGTGGACTGTCGGGGTTGCCTTTCCGATTGGGCAGGCTTCGGAATATACAGTGGTCTAAACTGTTTGACTCCGGTCATTTGCCGCATTCTCTGAAATCAAGGCTTTGGTGATTTTTTAAAAAATAATTTCTTAATAAACTTACGAAATTATTCAGAATTCGTGCGTCTGCGTTCTTTGTTGTGAGGATAGTGAACGTCTTTCCAGGATTTTCCTGGCACAACTTGTCGAACTCTTTGAAGATTGCCGAGATCGAGGAGTCTCGCAGAAGGCAGTATCTTCGGAGATACGCTTCGGCCTCGATGGAAATCGATCCACTTCGAATTTCCATTAGGATCTTGACCTCCAGATCGTCCACTGTTCGCTCATTCTTCACCAGTGTGAAGCATTTGAACAGGCCCCACAAATCATCCGTCTTCGATAGGGCTAGGACGTCTCTTGCCGGCCGCCACTCCATTGGTAACGCTGTAAGTTTTCAATTTTTTAAAAAAGCTAAAAACTACAATATGTTACCTTCGAACACTGGCGTTCCTTTGAAGGGAGAGAGCTGCATGAGGTCTCCGAAGGCAATGACCGACACTCCCCCGAAGGGCTCTGGGCTCTCCTTGAAAATTTGAAGGTGAGCCGAAAGTTGCGCAAACAAAACGGCGTCCAGGAGACTGATTTCCTCTATGAAGAGTACTTTCAAATTCTCTAACTGGCTCTTCGTCTTCATGAACATGAAAGCCGACAATTTCATGGTAAATGTGTCGGCTTCATTGGGCTAAAATTTTTTATTTTTGCCTTTTGCTAAATGAAAATTCTTAAAACTTACAGAGATTCCCAGTGCTGCGTGGATTGTCAGTCCTTGCACATTGTGTGCAGCTCCTCCAGTGGCCGCTGTGACAATGCACGCCCCGTCACAAGCGAAGAACTTCCGGATATCGTCCCGTATGGCTCTGAGAAGCACAGACTTCCCACAGCCTCCTGGACCATTAATCAAATAATGGAACGGTGTGTTCTAAATAATTTTTTTTCTTTTTCTAAAAATAGTGTTTTCCAAACTAACCTCAATTGTGAGAAGTCTTTTTCTGAAGAATTCACGAATGTTTCCCTGTCTCTTATTGAGCGTTGGCTCCTCCGAGACTCTCATGGAAGTGGACTCAACAGCGGAAACGGCAGACATGACGTCGGGTATTCCTAAGAATTTTAAAAAACTGAACTTGAGTAATGAAAACGGCGGAGCAAAACTTTAGGAAAAACCAAATTCTGACACAAACTGGTCTACAATTGTGTTGAACCAACAAAGTATCTTCCCACGGTATTCGTCATGTCCAATAGAAGAAGACTGTTACACAGGCGTTGCTCCTCTTGGTCCCTGAAAGAGAAATAGAGAAAACACAGTTTTTACAATCAGTAATATTTATTCAACTCTCTCAAATATAGTGTTATGATTCCAAAATTATATGGTTCCAAGATCAGGCTTTCTTTTATCTAATTAATTTTGAAACAAAATGAATTGGTTTTTCAGTACAAAAATTTTTCAAAACAAAAGACTTGATCATGGTAAAAAGAAAAAATATATATGATAAAATTAAAGTTGATAGTTCTTCTTCAAAGACGGGAGTTCGTGGTGGAAGAAGCGAAGGTTTCTTTGCTGGTTCAGATGATGACGGCAGACGCTGCACATTGCAAGAGCTGAAATTTTCGTAATTTAAAAATTGAAAACAAAGAATTTTAACTTACGCAATTGAATCATTCCTTGCTCGATAGTTTCAGCCTGGCGAGAACCGTTGTAAGATTTGCAGGTGCTACATAGGTGGATGATGAGAGGTCCTTTTTCTTTAAAAAGAAATTCTGGCTTGAGTTTTGCATTCTTCTCTTCAGGAATGACCGCTTCTTTTGCTTTAGTCTTGAGCCAATCCTAGAAAAATGAGCAATTTTGTCCATTTAACTTGGATTGAAAAACATTTTTTGAAAATTAAAACTAACCATCTTCTTGGCATCCGGACCCTCAATTTCTGACTCTTCATGTTTCCGTTTGATTGAAGTTTTCGGAAGCGGAAGGACCTTCTTTTCTTCTGATTCTTTGATAGACTTCTTCGAATTTGGTTTGACATGTTCAACAACTTTTTTCTCAGATTCGTTACGAGTAGGAGTCATCTTCTATAACAAATTTATTTGCTTACAGTAAGACGCAAACGCGGAAGGAGGAAGAAAAGCGAGCGGGAGAGAGAAATAAAAACAAAACATAAGAGAAAATGAATGAAGAATGAATGAAATGATGGGCCAAATGGTACGAAAAATAGGTGGAGTTCGGATTCAATTTGTGGAATTTCGAATAATTTCGAAAACAATGATGAGTCATCGCAATTTAATTAAGTAAGTGGTTTCAAAACTTCAAACGGAATGGCTTTTTGCTCAGGGTTGAAATGATAGATGGGGTGTTATCAAAACATTACACAAAATTTGGGAAGGGCCATGGGAAACTTCATGTCTCTTTTTTATATATATTGATGGTAGGTGATGAGCCCTTGGCAAAGTTAAGTACGAAACTTTCGGCTTTCTTCTCATTTTTTGAATTGTTTTGCTGTGTAAACATCATTGGTTCATTCGTAGAAGTTATCTAGAATTTTTTAAATTCAATTTAAATTAGTTTCCAAACTCACTGTTTGTTCGAAGTGATCCACTGGGGTGGGTAGAAAATATGCTGAATTGTTTTCGTTCATTGTTTTCTTCGCAACATAATTTGTAGAATTCATTTTCCAGAAACTTGATCCGTGATGAGCGACAATCTGGAAGTTGTCAAGAAATTGATTGAGGACATGGTCCAAGATGTCGTTCAAGGAGAGGAAAAGGAAAAATCGAGAGAGTTGCAAGAGGTCACCGAACCGGATGCAGACAAAGAGGAAAGAGTGAGTCATATTGCGGGAAATGTTCTCTTTAAGTACATTTTATTAGGATCAAATGGGCGGAGCTTCACTCAAAGTTTTGAAAGAGGATGTTGATAACGGAAAACGTTGGTTCAAAGGTGTCATTAAAAATGTGAAATTGGATCTAGTAATTCCGAAAAGAATCACTATCGACCCCGAGGGACCTGAATTATTTGCCGAGAGCTTGATTTCCTTGGCAAAAAAGTATGCTCCAGCTCAGAGGGCTCGTGCTACACGTGTTGGAATGAATTTTTCTTCTGAAGAAATGACTGAATGTGTTGGTCTCCCATTCAAGGATATCAAAAAGTTGAGAGCTGAAGATATCGTGCAAAATATGGCAGACATGTCTCAGTCCAATAAAAATCCTCTCCAATTGGAAGTGCCTCGGATTTCAGTTCGTATCACATACATCACTCCCCCTACTGGATCTGGAATTTCACCTCCTGCAATCAAAAGAAAAGTTTATGGTGGTAGAAAAAGGGCTTTTGATACTAGTCACATTTTGGAAATTCCAAACATGGGGCGGAAACGATCAAAGAAATCGTCGAGTGAATCGGAAGACTTTTTTGATGACTGCTGTGAAGGTGAAGAAGATGAAGATCTGGAAGATGAGGAAGAAGAAGATGAAGAAGAAGCTGGTCCAATACGTGTTTCAAAAGGAAGCACCAATGTTATGAAAAATAATGGTAAGTGTAAGTGTTTTTCTTTGTGGGAAAGTCTGCCATTTTCAGTGACGGAAGACTGTCTTTTTCATGCTATCTATCAATCTTTGGCCTATAATAAATTGAAATATTCTTCCACTCCCGAGAACAAAAATGAGTATCGTCGTACCTTGAACAAGAACGAAAACAAAAGAGACAATTGCCAATCCGTTTTCCTAGCTGTCAAGCAGATGAAAAAGGTGAGTCATTTTGTGTAAACATTAGTTAGGAAATATACTTTAGGATGCTGGAATAACTAAGAAGACTAATTTTGATTGGTATGATGTCGATGAAATCCAGAAGAAAGTCTTTGGTAATTCTTACCAAATTCTTGTTTTTGAAAAGAATTCGACTATTCCGTTCTACTGTGGTACCTATGTGGGAAAGGAGAAAGTTTTGACCGTCTATTTGGCGGATGGACATTTCAGTGGAGTCAGAAATGTCTGTAACCTTCTGAGCACTTCATATTACTGTTCCATGTGCCAATCAAGATACCGTGATGCGGCTTCGCACTACAAATGCAAGCTAATTCACTATCTTTGCGGCAAAGAATGTGGTGAGACAGAGGATGGAGATGAAGTAGTGCTATGTGACACTTGCAAAATTTCGTTTCCTTCAAAGCAATGCTATGATAACCACAAAGAAAAAGGTAAAATAAAAATGGTTGGAACTCGATAAAAAGCTTAGATTTATAGGACCAAGAGGAGGGAAGAGTAGATGTGATCACACGAAGTACTGCACAAAGTGTGAGCGTGCGTATTACACGAACAAGAAAAGCCTCCCACACGTATGTGGTCACAGATTCTGCCAAAGATGTCAATGTATGGCTGAAGAGGATCATCATTGTCGAATGACTGTCTGTGAAAAGCCGAAAAACTTGACTCGAAAGCGTGTGTTCTTCGATATTGAGGTAAACTTTGTTTTGTTTATCTAAAAAAAGTAATAAGTACAGAGTCGTGTTGATGAAAGCACTGGAAAACAAGTACCAGTCTTGTTCGTTGGTCTTCGCTGCTGTCCTTCTTGTTCTTCTCACATTCCAAAGGATCACGCTGAACTTCTCAATGCAACATGTGTGAATTGTTCCAAAGAAGTTTCACGTCTCAAGATTATCGAATGCATAAGCGAAGGAAATCGTGGTGTGGATGTTTCTTCTGAAATGGTCGAATGGCTTTTTTCAACTGAGCATGAAGGATTTGTTGCTGTAGCTCATAATGGCTCAGGGTATGAAAAGTGAAACAAGAAGTAATGTATAATATGAAATTTAGGTACGACAGTCAATTTATTCTGGAAAATTTGATCGCCAGTAATAAATCAGCTCCTCAAATTTGTCTTGATGGTACTAAGCTTATCTATCTCAAACATCGCAAAGTGCGACTGTTGGACTCGTTGAAATTCCTAAATATGAGTTTGAGTGCTGTTGGCAAAGCTTTTGAAATTGACTCACTCAAAGGGTAAGTTGAAATAAATATTTGATCTCGTAAATTTGTTATTTCAGAGATTTTCCTGTTCTCTTCATAAAGCCTGAAAATTTTGACTACATTGGAAAAGTTCCTTCTGACAAATACTACGCTCTCGATAACAAAAGTACTGAAGCAAGAAAAAAACTTGTCGACTTCTTGAAAACTGAAAGAGAGGATCCAAACAGAATCTTCAACTTTTATCAAGAAATTGTGAAGTACTGTTACAACGATGTCTACATCCTTTCATCAGCTATGACAACATTCGAGAGAGAATTCGAAGCTATGACTCAAGTGTGTCTCTTAGAGGTAAGTTTCTTTCGTCTCTAAATCTCACCCTCTCGTCTCTTTTTGTTTGTGTGTCCCTTCTTGTGAATGGGAAAACTTTCTTTCGTCTCTAAGTCTCCATCATTTAGGAGTCTGCCACGGCTGCATCAGCTGCTGTGAAAGTGTTCCGAAGAAAACATCTGGACCCTCGTCTTCCAATTGTTTTGGATGCTAAACCATCGGAGACCATCAATTGCTCAGTTGCCAGTCAGAAACTTCTGGCCTGGATTGGTCACGAGGAAAACGTCCAAATCAACATCTCTACAACCTATGGCGAGAAAAAGGTATCTTACTTAATAATGAACTGTTCCTTAATAATTACTCATAGGTTGCTGGTTACCGTGTGGATGGTTTCATCGAACCGTGTCCAAAATATCCGAAAGGCCAAGTAATTGAGTTCAACGTAAGTCTTTGTGAATTTTAAACAACTAATCAGGTTTGTTTCAGGGCTGTTACTGGCATGGACACGACTGTACTTATTCTGATGAGTCGGTCATTGATGGTGTACCGGTCAGTGAAATTCGGAAAAGAGACAAAAAGAGAATTGAGGAAATCAGCAAAGAGTACCCTGTTCGTGTCGTTTGGGAGTGTGAAGCACGTGAAGAACTCCGAATAAATCCAGATATGGCGAAATTCTACAAGAATTACGAAGCGAGAGTAAGTTTTTTCGAATTTTTCAGATTGTTGAATCTGTTTTCAGGACATATTGTTGTTTTCGCGAGCGCTAATG
Source organism: Caenorhabditis doughertyi (assembly GCA_963572265.1). NCBI lineage: Eukaryota > Metazoa > Nematoda > Chromadorea > Rhabditida > Rhabditidae > Caenorhabditis > Caenorhabditis doughertyi. The sequence continues at coordinate 14,014,838 of OY751554.1, forward strand.
GGTGGAAGAACCGAAGTTTTCAAGCTTCGTGTCAAACAAGATGGAACACGTTACATCTATGTGGATGTCGTAAGGTAATTGAATTTATTTTCTTGGCAGTAGGCTTAATTCTTCCATTTTTAGTTTATATCCAACGGTGATGAAACGTGGTGCCTTCCCAGTTGGTGCGCCAGAAAATGTGAATCGAAAAGAATTCATAGTTCCAATAACAAAGCCTGAAGATCTCTTAATTGATGGATTCCTCAAATGTAAAATTGTTGCCCCTCAAGACTTGCTCCTTCCTCTGATACCTGACAACTCCACTGGAAAGTTGGTGTTCGGCCTTTGCAAAGGTAGGGTTTTGTCATCATTAATCTCAAAGTTGGTTTCAATAAGTTCAGCTTGCATTCGAGAGGAGAACCAGGGAGAATGTGAGCATGATGAAGATGATCGTGCTTTCAGTGGTGTCTACACGACTGAAGAATTGAAAAAAGCTCTCACGCTTGGCTACGTCATCACTGAAGTATACCACGTAAGCGTTTAAAATGGTTTGAAAATATATAAATTTTATTTGTAGGCTGTAAAGTATCAGTATTGGGCGGAAAATGTGAATGGTCAAGGTGGACTATTCACATCATTCATGAACGAGATGATGACTGAGAAAATCGTAAGTCTGAATCATACCAAAGACAAAAAACATTTCCATTTTTTTCAGTACAGCAGTGGTCTTCCCAAGCATGTGAAAACAGAGGAGCAAAAGAAGGCTTTCGTGGAGGCATACATGGAGAAAGAACAAATTGATGTCAGTGACCTCTCCCGATTTGTCAAGAATGTTGGTAGGAGAGCTTCTTCGAAACTCACTGTCAATTCTCTTGTAAGTTCAAACGGAATTATTTGCCTGAAATTAAGTTTCCGATTTCAGTGGGGAAAATTTGCCCAAAGAGTTGGTCGAGAGTGTACACAAATCATCATCGACCCTTGCAAGTTTTACAAGCTGTATCACAACAAGGCCATTGTTCTCCTTGATGTAAGGCCTGTCAACGATGTGCTCATAGTGAAATTCCGTCAGCGTGCTGAAACTTTGTCTAGTCTGAAGACAAGTGCAATGCACATTGCGGCCTATGTGCCATCGTATGGCCGTCTCTTCCTCTACTCTCTCATGGAGCTTGTTGGTGCTGAAAATATTATCTATACAGGTAAATATAACAGAGAAAGAGCTTTGAATAATATTCTTTTCAGATACTGACTCCATTATTTATGCCGTTCCTCCTGGAAAGGAAGATCCATTGGCGAAGTTCCTCGGAGAGTTTCTTGGTAATCTCACTAACGAGTGTACTGGACAGATGATTGACTTTGTATCGACTGGTGGAAAATCCTACGCCTATAAGGAGTTGATGGAAAATGGAGAAATCAAGGTAAATTCGAATTTTATGTTGAGAAAAAAAAAAAAAGTATAACTATTGGTTTGCAGGTTGTTCGAAAAGCAAAGGGAATTACTCTGAATTCGGCAGCCGATCACTTGGTCACTTTCGACAAAATGGCAAAGCTTGTGGATGAAGCCTTGGAAGGAGTAGCTGAAAGAACCACCGTTCGTGTCCCTCAGTTCACAATGCGTCGGAATCGGGAGCACCAGGTTTTCGCGAAGAATAGCACGAAGGCTCTTCGTTACACTTTCAACAAACGTCGGGTATTGAGTGATGGAACGACCTTGCCATTTGGATACAAAAAATGTTAAATATGTTATACGTGTATTAAAAGAGTTCAAATACAATATGTACATATGTATTTATTTACAATAGAGTTTCCGATGATCTAGCACTCTTCCGTTTTAAAACAATTCTTTAAATAAATTCTTAACAATGAAAATTTTTGTACCAAGTACATTATGGTTTCTTGGACCAGAAACAAGAAGAAGAATAAGAAAGATAAAAGCAGAGAAAGAACAATGAGAATGGAGAGAAAAGGCTCTGCTAAGAAAAAACCTATCCATTCTGTAAAAAAGCAAATCATCTTGAAGAAAATACTCAACAACTCCAACACGGAATCTAGAAACTTCCCCCAGCTAAGTTGTCGCGGTGCGTGGTGACTTTGTGTGATACTCTGCAAAAGTAGGAATTTAAGATAAAATCGACGAAACTGACCATTTTCAAGGAAACATCGAAATCGTTTTTTGAGAAATTTTCTGCAAAGAGGAATGGTATTCATTCATTTCAATCATGAAACTTGCGTGGCAGAGTACTATTCTTATTGTTGGTCCCAGCGGTCAAGGAAAAAGCACGTTGGCTCGGAGAATTGTAGAGGATCGGAACGCAATATTTGATGCTGAAAGCAAAGTATGTTTCTGGTATTATGATACTTTCGAAAGTGTGCCGGATTCGTTGAAAAATCGAAAAGATGTTATGCTACGCGAAGGATTGCCTAATCTTGAGGAACTGAAGAAATACAAAAGTCATCAAGCAATGATTGTGATTGATGATTTAATGACGAAAATTGATCAAAACTCTGGAATGGAGCGACTTGTGTCTGTTTTGGCTCATCACTACAATATGACCGTAATGTTTCTACTTCATACCATTTTCTATTCAAAAGTGATCAGAAACCTGAGATTGCAAGCAAGTTACATAATTCTGTTCAAGAATAATGCTGACAAGTCAAGTGTTCGTTGTTTGGGCTCCCAGCTGATGCCTGGCGCATGTAACACATTTCTTTCTATTTACACGGCGGCGACAAGTGAGCCGTACACATATTTGCTGATTGACCTTCACAAAAACTGTCCTGACGAAATTCGCTACCGTGATAACATTCTTCCGGAAAAAGTAACTCATGTCTTCATTCCAAAATAACTGTGGAGAATGGGATTTGGATACTTTCCACGAAATTATGGCACTTTCTTCTACTCGTGATGAAAATCGACGAATTGAGCTAATTAATTCACTTTCTGACAAAACTCTCATTTGTTTAGTAGAGTTGGTCTTTAATATACTGAATGGATCAGTCAATGTCTCACGGACTCATGTTCATCGTCTTCAACCTCATTCAAACAATCTACGCCGTCTGTCAACAATAAGAAACGTTGACGAAGCAAAACAATTTCTCGTCCAAACTGGTGGTGCTCCAATTGCTGTACTTTTCCCTGTTCTGATTTCTGCTGCTTCTGCTATTTTGGAACATGTCCTACGGTAAATATGTACTACTTTCTGTTGAAGAACACGAGGATCTCATTTCAAAACAAAACGTGAGTCAAGACCCCTTTAAAGGTTTATTGGATAAACCGATGGCTGATGATGTCAAACTTGCTCACTTACAAGACAAACTGGCAAAATTAGTCAATAACCGAAATAACGAGAAGAATGTCGAATCTTTGGAAAAATCAAGAAAAGCGGAAGATGACCCGTTCAGATATGATGACGTCCCTCCCAAAGTGAAAAGTATTAACATACAGACTGAATTACCACCTCAGCAAGCAGTGGTACCCTTGGCAGCTCTTTCCATTCAAACTCCAACTACACCACCGGCGTTTTCCCCTCCCGCATTTGGTAGAGCTCGTCTTAATCTTTCACCACTTCCTCAAGCGATCACCCCCGCCGAATCAAAACAGAAGCTGTTAGCACATTTTCTTGCTCATCCAACAGTGTTTCGCATTGACAAGTCATCGGGAGACTTTTTCATCAGAGATCGAAAACTAGACGGCTGCAATATATCGAGACTACTCAACGATTTTTCGAACGAAATTCCAATATCAGGTGCATATCCAGGACTTCGTGCTGTGACAGATTATTTGTTGGAAACTGATTTTCCTGAAAAGTATATTCTCAACTCAATCCGGAAATATCCGCTCAGATCGAGTATAAGAACTTTTAATACACGACGTTGGAGTCACGGCGGAACCAAAAATGGTCGAAAGTATTGAGAAGCTGTATCATAATCCAAAGTCAGGTCTGCGTGGAGTCACTACTTTGTATAATCAAGCTAAGAAAACTAATCCAAGTATAAGAAGAAGAGATGTTGTTTCATACCTCCATACAAACGAAGCGTATACTCGCCATTTCCCTAAAGTGAAGAATATCCAGCACAATCCCTGGGTTGCTTCCGGTCCTGATAGTCATCACATGGCTGATCTCGCAATGTTACCTACATTGAAAAAGAAGAACAAAGGATTTTGCTATATTCTTGTGGTCGTTGATGTGTTCAGTCGTTATGTGTTTGCGCGTCCTTTGAAAAACAAGGAATCTCTGACTGTCACAAATGCTTATGATGATATCCTGAAGACTACACTACGTGTTCCAAAGCGTTTGTATACTGATAAAGGTAATTAAGACAAATTTTTCAAAAACTTTTTTTTTTTTTTCAGGCACGGAGTTCATGGGCAAGCCATTCAGAAATTTATGTGATGAGTTTGCAATTATTCATATGAATCCTAAAAACACTAATGTCAAGGCATGCTATGCTGAGAATGCAATTATGCGGATAAAGAATAAGTTGGAGAAATGGTTCACTGTAACAAAACAGTTTGATTGGATTACTGTTTTACCTGAAATAATAGAAGGATTGAATTCAACTTATATGGACTCCCTCGGAACATCGCCAGAGAAAGTAACTTGGGATAATGCGCAAAAGATATGGCAGCGCTTGTACGGTTCTTCTCCGTCACATGCGCCAAAGTTCAGGATTGGGGACACCATCAGAATTTTAATGGAAAATTCACCTTTCGCGAAAGGAACTCGTGCTAAATGGAGTGAAGAGGTGTTTGAAATCATCAAAGTGCTCGATTATGACATTCCTGTATATATTCTGGCTGATGAAACGAAAACTGAGTTGGATGGTATTTGGTACGAAGAAGAGATGGTATTATACAGGAAACCTGAAGTTTCAACAAAAAGTGGCACTGTTGCGGGAAAACGAAGGAAAAGATAATTTATTTACTTGTACTTTATTTGTGTTTGTTCAATTGTTTACATTACTTTCATTCAATGGATAGCCCCAAGTGGTCCTGTGGAAACACACACTGCTCCAAAGCTTTACTTGTATTTGTCTCTCAAGTTTTGATTATTTATATTGTCAGTTTTGTTGCTTTATATAAAATTTGTACCCTTGATTATCCTCAACAACAACAGTGGCTAATTGTTCTTGGTTCTTGTATCGGATATTTGCTGCCGAACCCTAAAATCAAGGATGACTGACTATTATGTTACTCTAGTCAGTAACGCTCAGGCTGATTCTACAATTTCAAATTTCAAAAGTCCGCTGGCTTCTTCTCTACACTTCAATCAGCCCTATGAAGTTGCATTGACGTCGATTATTTATCCCAATTCACATGATTTGATCACAAATAACTTGGAATCAGATGGAAAATATGAAAACGAATTCACTGTTTGGTTTGAAAAGAAGGTTTACAAGTGTAAAGTGCCAAATTGTTCATTTTCCTCGCCTCAACAACTAGTGGAAATTTTGAACTATTGTTTTTCAAAAACATTCAAGAGCATGACAAACACGACGGATAAGGTAATTGATGTATTCACCTACAATAGTCTGTTCAAGACTGTGATCATCCAAAAGTCAAACAACATTTCACGTTTGGAACTCTCAGATAGATTGAGTTACTTTCTCGGAGTTGACAAAACTTTGACCAAATTTCCAACAGAAGGTCAATACTCAATGTTTTCTGGATCGGAGCTCATGTACATCTATTCGGAAGGACTTGTGGATCCTCAAACAATAAGTCATATAAAAGCACCAATTCTAAAGGTTATGACTATAACTGCTGGAAAAGGTGGAAATATTGACCAAACGTTCACAAACCCTCTATATGTACCAATTAGGGCGAAAGAGATCAATAGTATCGGAATACAAATTAAGGACGATCGCGATCATTTCATTTCATTCAACTCTGGGAAGATTGTCATTGTTCTCCACTTCCGTCCCATCAAGTACTCATTTGATGGTTGAGACCCGATCCAATTTCACTTCAACTCTCACCTATTCTCTACTAAAATGTTTGTTTACTTTGATCCTGATAATTCTGTTGATTGGGATCACTTTTTCGAAATTGATCAAAACCAGTCAGGATCCAATGGATTTCGTGCCGGAAGTCTATATCAAAGAGGAAACGGCCCATTCTCGCAATTACTCGGAAAACTGTTTATCTCAGCTGTTCCTCTGCTAAAACGTATGGGTGTTTCTGTTGGTCGAGAAGTCATGGATTCGTCACTTCGTGTTGCTAACGACGTTGTGGCTGGTGACTCATTCAAACAGCCTCTGTCGAAAAACGCTTCCAATTCGTACAATACTCTTGTCAATCGTGCTATTGCCAAAATCGACCAATCTGGTGGTCGTCGCAGAAAAACAAAAACTAAGTCTCCTGCTATCAAAAAGGCTGGAAAATCTTGGAAACCCAAGAAAGTTGTGAAGAAGAAGAAACCTGCTAAACGGAAGACTACGAAGAAAAGAAGTTTGCCTAAATCTGCTTCCAAGAAGAGAGATATATTCGGGAAATGGCTAAACTAATCGAATCGAAAAGCCAACCCAGTGCACCATCTAACCTCTGTCTTTTTGATACTCCTCCAAGTCAAGTCGCCTTCAATAAGGGAAAATGGATGACATTTTCTCCAACAAATGCTGTTGATTCAGAAGGACCATACACTTTCAATGTTTTCGATAGCGCTCATTTCTTCCAACTCAACAAAACTTATGTGAGTTTCAAGCTAAAAATCAAGAATTTGGAAAAGGCTGGTGCTGGACAAGAGGAGATCACTGTCGGTCATACTAACTTCATTGGAGCAACCTTTTTCAATCAGGTGAAACTTTCTTTCAACAATGTACTTGTTTACGATTCCGATTATTATGCATACAAAAGTTACATTCAAACCCTTCTTGGTGAAAATCAAGAAACCAAAAAAGGAGTTTTGTCTGCAGCTGGTTGGTGTGAAGAAGATAGTGAAAGAGTTATGAAAGAGGGGAGAGAGCGTGATTTTTATGCACCATTACTCCTGGAACCATTTCAAACTGAACGACTTCTGATTCCCCATATTAACATCCAACTTGTACTTTACCGAAATCGAAACAGCTTCTGTCTGCAAAGTAAAACTCCGTCGAAAGCCGAGCTCGTGATTTCTGATCTGAAACTTCATATGAAAGCAATTGATGTCATCTCATCAGCCACAATTGCTATGGAAACTCGTCTACGAAAATCCCCTGCTCAATATCCTTTTACTGTTACAAAAGTGAAGCTGATTGCGATTCCTGAAGGACGATTGGAATTGCCCTACAACACTTTGTATCATGACTTCATTCCAAGAAGAATTATAATTGGTATACTAGAGCAAGATCTTGGTGTCACTAAAGATTCTCTACACTTTGGTCATCATAACCTTTCCGAAATTCAACTGGATGCTGGCGGTACCATGTATCCACCTCAACCGATTCCATGTAATTTTGATGACAAAAATTATGCACAAGCTTTTGCTCGGATGTATGATGAACTCGGATGCATTACAAACAATTCCTGTCCAAAGATCACTTATGATATGTTCCGTAATGGCTGTGCTTTCTTCGTTTTCAACCTTTCCCCCATGGATTCATCCAATTCGTGGGAATTGGTCCAAACCGGCAGTACACAGCTTTTAATGCGATTTAAGAAGAAAACACCGTCAGGAGGGCTAAATGTTTTAGTTCTGTCACAATACGATGGGAGTTTCGAAATTGATGCATTCCGAAATGTTACTGTGCACAATCAACGTTAAAGCTGACCACTCCGTCATTCTTTCCGTCACTCTCATCACTTCTTCCTCTTCGTTGAACTTCACCATACGATATGCTACCAGGAAGCAAACTTCCAATTCTCGTTCCAGAAAATTATGCACCACCACCCCGAGGAGTAAGTTTAATTTTTAAAAATCTACTCATTTATTTCATTAATATTTTTATATTTTAGTTCGTTGATGTTTGTCTCGGATCTCGTTTCTTGGAAAAGTTTGGAAATATTGACCACGTTCCACCCAAGTGCTGTCGTGAAATAAAAGATCATCTTCAAAACCTGAAGCCAGTAATGATGTGGAACTCATGCAACGGGATGCTTATTGAAACCGGTGCAGCAATCAGCTTGTAAGTTTCTCAGAATTTGGAAAATTTAGATTTAAGTTAATTTTATTCATTTAGGGATGCTACGCCGAAAAACTTCAGCTTCATCAATACAGTAACGAAAGTTGGTCAATTCCCCAAACTCCACCATATCAACGTACTCAAATATTTCAATAACAAATATAAAATTAAGTTGTCTTATCCCCATTCTCCCCTTCTCCGTGACTCAGCGGGTCGTATGTATCCTCTTGAAACTGTCTGGGCCCGAATTCGTGTTTATTAATTGTTTATTTCAATAAATTTACTTTCAATGGCACTTTCTACTATTCAACTAGAGAATTTCCTATCTTCTTGCCGCACCACAAGAGAAAGTTTTTGTGGTGTTTACCCAAGTGACCGCAAACCAAACATAATCAAGCGACCATGTTCTTTCATATGGAATACTGCACCAAGTACCGAAATCGGTGATCATTGGGTAGCCTTATGGATAGATGAAAGGAACTATGGATATTTCTTCGATAGCAGTGGATGTGAACCACAACCGGAATTTATCTCTTTTTTCAAAGAAAACTGTTGTAAATGGAAAAAAGTACTTCAGAAGCCGACACAAGGTCTACTTTCTAATGTTTGTGGCTACTATTGTATTTACTTTCTGCTACAAAAAAGTAAAAAACAATCGAATAAGATGATAAGGAAGCCGTTCACTGCTAATTTACCGAAAAATGATGATTTCGTAGTAAAGTTGGTCAAAACACATTTGAAAAATTGTGAAAGTCGAGTATATCAACCACTGAAACGTGAAACTCATTCATTCTTACAAAATGTCTGACGAGCAAGTTGACGGTATTCCGCTGCCTCCTGGAACTCCTGTTTCTCAACACGAGGAAGAGGAAAATGTTCGAGCTCAAAAATCTTTTCCTTATCCGCCACCTGATCGTGGTGCTCACACCGGATATCCACTGATGTTGCCGCTTCAAGATGATTCTCTCAAGAATTTGACTTTGGTCGGTACCATTAAGATTTATCGTGATATCTATTCAAATCTACATATGACGTCAGGGTAGGGTCCATCGGCCTGTTCCCACACAATTGATTGTGTGTTATATTAAACAGTGTAAATAACTTTACACATTGTCAATGTGCATTGCTCACCAGTTTCATCCAAGTTTTTTTTTCCTAAATAATCTAATTTTCTAATGACTTCGATTACTGACGGACAAGGGTTGCTGCTACAAGCCGAAATTGAAAATATTTGGAATGAAATTGAAAAGGAAGCCAACGATCAGAAGAAGAAAGGTAAGTGCCATGTACCGATTTTATTTATTTAATTTTCATTATTCCAGTAGAAGAAAAGAAAGTAAAGAACGAGGTGGTTACTCCTTGGTGGCTGGATATGGAGCTCCCTGTAATCAAAAAGGAAGCAGTTTCTCCGAAACGAGGTATTTTTTAAATTGATGCTTTTTTTTCTAGAATTATTGTTTTCAGAATCCATTTCACCATCAAGTGGATCCGCTGGTCCATCAGAAGCTGAGCTGTACACAACCCGGGTATTTTTCGAAAAGCCAGCTGATTACATTCCGGACGGCCAGGCTGAATGGATCGAGATGGTGGAGCTTGCTGGAAGAAATTTTGAATAATTTTCCAGAACTTTCTTCTTCTTTGTTTGTTTTTCTTCCTGAATAAAATTCCTTTTTTGTTATTTTTGTTTGTCCAATTTAAATTTAAATAAAATACAAATAAATAAATAAAATATAAATTCTAAAAAATCAATAATTAGCAATAACTAATTAAAACAAGTGAACTAATTAGGAAAAGTGTCAATTAATTCGGAGAAATAAAAAGTACAGAAGAGCGCACTTGCATACGCGCGGAGAGTTAGGCCACGGTCACAAAAAGTTAGGCCACGGTCACCAATTAAAAATTCCAGAAGTTGATTGCCCACAACACAGTGTAATAAAATCATTTTCGAGTTGCGGTAAACTCAATTAACTATAATGGCGGGGGAGACTATGTAAACATAGGAGACACCCATCGAAATGATGAGTCATACCCTTCCGGTCCTTAGGGTTCAAAGGTCAAACTTTGTTCAAGTAACCCCCCACACTTCTCTAACGTTGGATGAAGGCTGGCTGAAGGCTGGCTGAAGGCTGGATGAACGTTGGATGAAGGCTGGCTGAAGGCTGGCTGAACGTTGGATGAAGGCTGGCTGAAGGCTGGATGAACGTTGGATGAAGGCTGGATGAACGTTGGATGAAGGCTGGCTGAAGGCTGGATGAACGTTGGATGAAGGCTGGCTGAAGGCTGGATGAACGTTGGATGAAGGCTGGCTGAAGGCTGGATGAACGTTGGATGAAAGCTGGCTGAAGGCTGGATGAAGGCTGGCTGAAGGCTGGATGAACGTTGGATGAAGGCTGGATGAACGTTGGATGAAGACTGGATGAACGTTGGATGAAGGCTGGCTGAAGGCTGGATGAAGGCTGGCTGAAGGCTGGATGAAGGCTGGCTGAAGGCTGGATGAACGTTGGATGAAGGCTGGCTGAAGGCTGGATGAACGTTGGATGAAGGCTGGCTGAAGGCTGGATGAACGTTGGATGAAGGCTGGCTGAAGGCTGGCTGAACGTTGGATGAAGGCTGGCTGAAGGCTGGATGAACGTTGGATGAAGGCTGGCTGAAGGCTGGATGAACGTTGGATGAAGGCTGGATGAACGTTGGATGAAGACTGGATGAAGGCTGGCTGAAGGCTGGATGAAGGCTGGCTGAAGGCTGGATAAACGTTGGATGAAGGCTGGCTGAAGGCTGGATGAACGTTGGATGAAGGCTGGCTGAAGGCTGGATGAACGTTGGATGAAGGCTGGCTGAAGGCTGGATGAACGTTGGATGAAGGCTGGCTGAAGGCTGGATGAACGTTGGATGAAGGCTGGCTGAAGGCTGGCTGAAGGCTGGATGAACGTTGGATGAAGGCTGGCTGAAGGCTGGATGAACGTTGGATGAAGGCTGGCTGAAGGCTGGATGAACGTTGGATGAAGGCTGGCTGAAGGCTGGATGAACGTTGGATGAAGGCTGGCTGAAGGCTGGATGAACGTTGGATGAAGGCTGGCTGAAGGCTGGATGAACGTTGGATGAAGGCTGGCTGAAGGCTGGATGAACGTTGGATGAAGGCTGGATGAACGTTGGATGAAGGCTGGCTGAAGGCTGGCTGAAGGCTGGATGAACGTTGGATGAAGGCTGGCTGAAGGCTGGATGAACGTTGGATGAAGGCTGGCTGAAGGCTGGCTGAAGGCTGGATGAACGTTGGATGAAGGCTGGCTGAAGGCTGGCTGAAGGCTGGATGAACGTTGGATGAAGGCTGGCTGAAGGCTGGATGAACGTTGGATGAAGGCTGGCTGAAGGCTGGATGAACGTTGGATGAAGGCTGGCTGAAGGCTGGATGAACGTTGGATGAAGGCTGGCTGAAGGCTGGCTGAAGGCTGGATGAACGTTGGATGAAGGCTGGCTGAAGGCTGGATGAACGTTGGATGAAGGCTGGCTGAAGGCTGGCTGAAGGCTGAATGAACGTTGGATGAAGTCTGGCTGAAGGCTGGCTGAAGGCTGGATGAACGTTGGATGAAGGCTGGATGAACGTTGGATGAAGGCTGGATGAACGTTGGATGAAGGCTGGCTGAAGGCTGGATGAACGTGCCGTTTTGCCACCACTTTTTTGAGAACATTTTGAAGATTTATAGCGGATTCACAAAGGATTAGGCAGGTTAGAAGAAGCGGGAGGTGATGGCGGATGAACATTTTTTGAAGAGGAAAAAGTTCAAACTGATTCGGGAATCGATCGATATTTTGTGAGGAGAATTAGGAAATAAGGACATTTCACGTGCTTTTTGAAAATAAAACTTTATTCAGAACACTGTTTTTTTCAGCGTGAAAAGGATCTTTACTAATAACAATCAAGAACTTCTGTTTGTGTGTCTGTGTGTGTGTGTCGCCGACCCTAGCGAGATTTGTACTGAACAGATTTTTCTGAAACTTACACAGCTGGACGTAGAATTCTTTCGAGATGATGCCCGTCTATTTCAAATTTTGAAAGGAAGAGAAATGAGGTCACCAGGTTCAAAAAACCACGATTTCAGGCCTTTTCGAAAATTTCCATTGGGGAGAGAGACACTCAGGGGACCACGTGAAGATAATAAATCCAGTAAAACTTTTCACAATTTTTTCATTTCTAAAAAAAGTGAAGCCAGGCGGTAGGAGGCGCGGAGCGCCGAGAACCGACTGGTAAAAACAACATTTTAAAGCAAAAAAATAGGCTATGCCGAATCAGAACTTCCCGGAATCAGAACCTGGACGAATCAGAACCTGGACGAATCAGAACTGACTTCTATAAGAACCAACCGTTTAAAAAGTGCCCCGGATAAAAACTTGGCACTGTTCGCAAATCGTGGACCCAACAAAAAAATTGCGGACCAAAAAAAGGTAGCGGATCGATTGAAAATTGTGTTCTGAATCAAAATCTTGGACCGAAAAAATCGTTCCGAACTGGATGTACTGAACTACTACTGAACTGTACTGAACTGGATAAGAACTGGATAAATCAAAACCGACCAGTTGTGAATTGTTCTGGCTAGTTCTGACTCTTTTAAACAAATAGGCAAAAACAGAACCTCAACTTCGGTCCACGGTTTTTTCGGTCCAAGGTTTTGTTTTAGAACACAATTTTCTACCGGTGCACGATTTTTGAACAGTGCCAAAATCTTTTCAAAAACTAGTGTTTGGGCACTTTTCACTGCTTGTAGGCCATTACAGCAAAGTAGTGCCAGTTTTCATCTGGGCAGTTCTGATCAGGTACAGTTTTGATTCGGAACAGTTCTGGTTTGTCCGGTTTTGATCCGGGATACGGTTCTACAACGGCATACCCCCAAAATAAACAAAAAATTAACAAAAATTATTCAATTGTATCCGTGAAAACTCGAGTCAACATCACAGCTTTTCCTGTTACATATCTGACTTGTAGAGACGTTTCAGAAACCTCATAAGGGTAATACCATATACTTGAGTCATTTGCAAAGTGCCAAGGAGGTCCCATGACATCATTGAGAGTCTCCGGAGATGTGAAATTTTTGAACTTGAGCCTTATTTTTCGCAGTTTCGGGGATTGAAGGAGTGCCTGAAATGTAGACGCATTGTTATTAGAGAAAGCGTACAAAGTTCCAATTAAACACCGTGGCCTCCTGGCCTAAGAAGTGCTCTGAAGGGCAAACTGGCCTAGAAGTTTCCCCAGTGATTCCTAGGCCAGATTGTCCTCTCGAACTACATGGTGGGATTTCTAGGAGAGGCGGCCACAGTCACAAAGTGGATGATTTTGGTATTTTGTACGCCTTTTTTACAATAATTTTCACGGTTAAGAGGGATTTTCAAGCAAAATCACTATGAAAATCGTGATCAGCATTGAATTTTCAAAAACATTAGTGCAAAAACGATGATTAATTTAGGTGAGTTTAGCCCTCCTTCAAAGGAGGAGTGAAATCACTATTTCGAATTCTTTTAGATTGTTTAAAACAGAATCAGATTTTTATTGTCTGAAAACATGGAAACTTCTCTAAAAACCATAAAATTGCGTCGCCTGGCAATGAATTACTTCCGGTGGCCGAGTCCACTCGGACTACACGGGCAGGTGGAAGAGAAACCGTGTAGTTCTCGAGGACAACCGCCGATTTTTTTTTCTCTTTTTCTTGATTTTTTTTGCCGCTTTTCGACTTTCTGATCTGTAGTTCAAGTTCTAAGAAGAAAAAAAAGTGAAGAAAAAAACAAAAAACCGTCGAAAAGCGGCAAAAAAAAATTAAGAAAAAGAGAAAAAACCATCGGCGGTTGTCCTCGAGAACTACACGGTTTTTCTTCCACCCGCCTGTGTAGTCCGAGTGAACTCGGCCACCAAAAGTAATACTATGCCAGGCGACGCAATTTTTCGGTTTTTAGAGTTGTTTTTATGATTTAATACAATAAGAATCTGATTCTGTTTATAATAACCTACCAAAATTCGAAAAAAAAAAAGTGACTTCACTCCTTCTTCAACCCAAATGAGGCCTTACAAGCTCTTTTAAAAATTGAGAGAATAAAGTACCCTGCCCAACAAAAAATGCGATCCCAAATGAATACCTCTTTCAAATAAAAAACGTCATCCGAAGAGATGGTATCGAGTGTAGCGTGGACAATCGAAAAGTTGCAAATATTCAATTTTTGAACAGAAGTCGTAATAATCATGTGGTTAATAAATAGCCCTTCCGCATTTTTCCATTGATCCAATTCTCCAATATTATCAAGGCTTATCCTACCCCAATACTCTTCCGCAATCGAATCGATAAATCGTTGATCTTCTTCTGAATTTTCGTTTGAATTTGAATTTAACTCAGCTGTTTCGTCGCTATCGCTGAAGTCCGAGTGAAGTATCAGTGTTTTAATGGAGTTTGAGTGTAAAGCAGACATAATTTTCATAACACTTTCCTCATCTTTCATCATTATTTTTAGCGTTATGACGCCTAGAGGCTGCCTTCTAAGCTTCAATACATCATGAATCATTTCTAGAACCATGGTCTCTTGTGAAAACAGCTCCAACCTTTTCAAGTCAGATTTCTGATGTTCCAGTTTAATTTGAAAGTCATTTATGAATGTTGAGCATGGATTTTGGGTGTAAACAACGTGCTCGTTTAGTTTGGCATTGTATTTCGTGGCATCTGGAAATCCTTTCATTTGCTTTTCGTATACAATTCTCTCATAAAGTTTATTAGAGAGATCGATTCTAGTGAAAATTTCCAGCGGCACTGAGAACGCAATCATTCCATAATTATCAATTGATGCGTCTTGTTTTATTTCGTCGACGCACTCTCGGATGTTTTTTGAGACTTTTCGAAGACGTTGACTGAAATAACGTTTTAGGATTATTAATCTGAAGAAGCATGCAACTTCTATTCAAAGGCGCATGCTCACTGGGCTCCGTTGCGTTTATTTTTTAAACTACTGTTACAAAGAGGTCACTGAGCCTTCAAACAGAAGTCGCTTGCTCTGAGGCCCCATGTTATGAGAGAGAAGAAAATAACAGAATCATCAAAAAAAAAAAACGGAAACAGAAAAAAAGGACGGAAAATTCCGTGCCGCAGACTTACAATTTTTGGCAAGATTTCGATAGTGGTACAGTTATACACAAGCCTGCGGCACGGAATTCCACGCCCCTTTTTCTTCTGTTTCCGTTTTTTTCTGTCTTTGTTTTTTTTTTATTTTTCTCATTTTTCTCAAAATGTAGGGCCTCCTTGCTTTCGCGAGTAAATGTTTATATTTTTTTCAGGAAATATATTTTTTTTTCAGAGAATTTTGATAGAGTGGAAAAACTCAAATATCGAACAGATCCAAATATTTGTAAATAATTTCCATATAATCCAGCGATACGAATACTGCTAGCCAATTTGGGATTTCCTGTAAGTTTTCACATTTACACATTTCGAAAAAAAACCAGGAAATGAATCCACCATCAAAGATCCACACGGTTGCTGCTCTTCCACCGTTCGATAGCGTTTGAGTTCGGGTTCGATTCGATTACGGTATTTTAAGCAATTTTCTGGTGTAGTAATCATCACACTTTGAATTGTTGGGGAATGGAGAAGTAGCTGAAAACAGGCTACTTTTCGATTCAAACATCCGAGTGAAATCACCTAATTTATTTCGAATTCTGGTGGATTATTTAAAACAGAATCAGGTTCTTATTGTCTGAAATCACGGAAAATACTCCAAAAACCATTAAATTGTGTCGCCTGGCATAAAATCATTTTCGGTGGCCAAGTCCACTCGGACTACACGGGCAGTTGGAAAAGAAACCGTGTAGTTCTCGAGGACAACCTTCCGTGATTCAGAAAATAAGAATTTGATTCTGGTTTGAATAATCTACCTGAATTTGGAATTTAAAAAAGTGATTTCGCTCCTCCTTTAAAACTGCATACCTTTTTAATCTCAGCAGTCTGCTCCACAGAGAGTGACGTCATCTGAATATCCAACATCAATCGATTTCCTTGATTCCAAGATATCAGTGGCATCAAGTTTTCCTTTTTCGAATCAATAGTTTCGTTTCCAAATTTGAAAGTAATCATTCGAAGCTTGAGAGGATCCAAATGTTGTACAAAAGACACACCACTCTGTATGTCACTTGGAGATAATTCAACACGTTTAACTCCAATTCTTTCATCATGTTCAGCCAGAACATCTTCCAGGCAAGACCATAATAATGGTAGTTCCGATTTTATGACCAAATTCTCATAGTCTCGTTTTTGATTATTTAAAAGTGCTTGAAAATCCAAAGAGATCACTTTCATAATATTTTCCTCCGCGATAATAAATTTTCCAAGTCTTTCGCATTCGATTATTGTTAATTCCTGATATTTTTCGTAAATGAATTTCAGAGTTTCGCGTCGAAAATGTAACCAAATTTCAATCTTTTCGGGGTGAGAACAGCGAATTTCAATATCCAATAAACGATGCAGTTGTTTTTCATCTATCCAATCGAATCCATATGGCATGATTTGGCAATTGCTGAAATTTAAAGAAAAAAAGTTGTTTGCAAAAATTCACAAGAGACGGTGAGAGAATAGAGTGATTGAAACTGGCCGTATGACCAGTGTATTCTTTGATTTCCTCGGGGTTCTCTCTCAATTGATAAGAGAGAATGTTACACCCAGTTTTATGTCGTAAACAACTTTGATAACCAGTGACCGGTAGAAAGGTGTTTCGATGAATTATCAAAAATTACGGAAAAAAAAACAGAAAGAAGTTCTCCGATTTGTCGCGAAGTTGATCGGAAAGCCCGCTAAACAATGCGCGCGTCTTATCGGAGCATCGTTTACGAAACAATTTTCAGAAGCTATTCTGTGAATTCATAAAACTTGCACCTCAAATTTTTGATGCTACCCCAAATCAGAACTGAACGGATCAGAACTTTCCCGGTTCAGAACTCTGGGCGAATCAGAACCGCCCCGTATCAGAAATTTGAACAAACCAGAACTTTACCTCATCAAAACTGCCCGGATAAGAAATGATACCACTTTGCTGCAATGGTCTGCAAGCAGCAAAAAATGCCCAAACACGAGCATTTGAAAAGTCCTTAACCAGGGCAGTTCTTAAACGGTCGGTTCTTATAAGGGTCAGTTCTGATCAATGGTAGCACTCTAATTTTCCGTTTTGTCGCGAATTTTGCCAAAAAACCCGCTAAACAATGCGCACCAGCGTAATATCGGAGCATCGTTCACGTTGTTTTTTTCCGGAACAAAGCAGGGGCGTTTTGGTTCATGAACGCCGGCCGCGGCCAACACCCTGATGAAAGGCTGCTGCGACGTTGCGGCGTTGCGCCACCGTAATTGCTCCCGACAAATCGCTTCGAGACCCAAAGTTCGAAAAAGCAGGATTTTTGAAAGACGTTTTCTTGGTTTTTGGTGCAAAAATGTGATTTTCCTTCGAGCGAATTCTCTGATTTTTTCCTCATCGGAAGATATTGAAAATTGTAGCGAAAAAAAGCCTCATGTGTTCACATGCTTTTGAGCTGCATCGCGGCAGGTTTTCACTGAAATGACGACGAGAGCAGCGTTGCTATCGACGCCCGCGGGCAGGCATGGGCGGACATGCCTGTCCGGAACATTTTCTGTAAACTTATCGAACTTGTTTCGCAACATTTTCCAGTGTTGCACAATAGTGGAAACAGCATCAAGAAAAAGAAACTAACTGATAAAAAAAGAAAGAAAAACAGATTTTTATCAAAACCATCAAATTTCTCTTGACACAATTAAAAAGTTGAAAAAATGTTTTAGAAATCTTCCCTGTTTTTATTACATTTTTCAAGTGATAGACAAGGAAACAAAAAACAAAAACAAATTATCGAATTGGCATAAGAAGTTCGCCTCCATGACCTAAAAAAATGCAGGCCATCAATCCATCTTCTCCCTGAATTCGGAAGTATGTACTGGTTATGAAATTCGCATCATATTCCCAAATAGGGATTCCATCAAAAACTTCTTTCCGATTGATTCCCTCCAATCTATGAATCCTGACCTCCGATCTCGCTCCGGATTCCATCCATTTTTTAATAAAAACATTCAAATCTTGGTTTATCTTCTCAAACTCATCATACAACGATAGACTGGAAGAGCCCAAAAGTTGCAAAAGAGATTTAATCCTGGCTAATCCTTTAGCTTTACTTCCAGCCTGTTCAGAACGACTGAAAACCCATTCCTCAGCGTTTTTTCCAACTTCCAAAAGCCTTTTGAAAAGATGCCCACGAATTTTGCCGGTTTTCACTTGAATCTTTTTGATGGCCGCTGATTTGTGGTCTTCCAAAACTTCCAGAATTAGTTTTAGTTGCTTATTTGGTATTCTGATACAGTCCAGGGAGATTTTTAGCCATGGAAATGTGACAATGAAATGGGCAATCAGAGATTTCATAGCCCGCTTTTTATCAGCACAGTAGCACTTCATATTCCGACCATCCAGAGAAGTTTCCATGGGGAATCCGGCAAAATTGTAAGTTGTTTTTTGAACAACTTCTGAAGTTGGTTCCTGAGCAACTTCTGGAGTTGTTTTTCGAATTTCGAAGATCAACGAGTTGGGATATACTCCAAGAAAAAAGCTTAGTGTTTTCTCCCATTTTTCGATTTCCAGAGGCATGGGTAACTTGTTACGGAGCAATTGAATAATGGACCTTCCATGTTTTCCAGTGAAGGAGAGGACGAATCTGAAGGTGAAAAATTGGACGGGAATTTCAAAAAAAAAACCGAAAAGACTGTATAAGAAGGATGCTATCTCTAATCAGGACTGGACAAATCAAAACTGGCCATTAAATTTCGCTTCCTACTTTAGGCCACGCCTCTAATCAATGGAGCGCGTTTGCATCCGGCCACAAACCGCATACCGTGAGTTTTGTAATTTTACAGAAAACGATGCTCCGTTATTACGCTAGTGCGCATTGTTTAGCGAGTTTCCCGTCGAAATGCGGGACAAAACGGAAAACTAGGATACTACTAAATTAGGATACTATTCAGAACTGGACTACTCAAAACTGACCCTCATAAGAACCGACCGTTTAAGAACTGCCCCGGGAAAGAACTTTTCAAATGAAAGTATTTGAGCATTTTTCACATTTTGCAGGACATTGCAGCAAAGTTTTGACAATTCTCATCCGGGCAGTTCTGACTCTGGCCAATTTTGAATAAGTAGAACTTTTAAAAAAGCCCCTTTATAGAACTTCTCAAAACGCTGCCTAGAAAAACAGAAAAGCATGCTCTTCTTATACAGTTTCTACGGTATCTCCGAGCATTTCAATATTTTCAAGAACTCACAATTCGAAAAAGTCCATTTGCTGTAGAATGTTTAAAAGAGGCAATAGAGGAAGTCTATCGATTTGGATTCCTGCCATGATTGGTGTAGAGAAATGAATGTAGACTGATTGGCCAAGAATATTGGACCCGGACAGTCTGCGCTGCCTATTTTGACCATCTGTCTACTTTGTCCATTAGCACCCTGTCACCCTTTTTGAGGGTGTATTAGTTGATGGATTATGGGGTTAGATTGTGAGAATATGGTGGCAGATAGTAAAAGTGCTAAAGAGGTTTGGACAGCTGGTCAGAATTTTGGTTATAGGAAAGTTAAAAACGAGGCAGAAGTTTCTATTCGGAGTTTTCCAACAAGTTCCAGATAGGTCTAGAATCTTCAACGCCATTCTGGGCCTTCCGGAGCTCCGCGCCTTTCTCCGGCTGCATTTTCCAAAAATTTCAACCAATTCTTACAAAAAATGAAAAGCCAAAAATATTTTACCGATCGAGGAATCGAACTCGGATGCTGAATTTACCGAACATTTTTTTACACCACTACACTACGCCGCCACCGGTGTGTAATAAAAAGACTATATTTGAGTCTTTATTGTATTCGGTGTGATTATCAGTGGTAGATTTTAAGATTATAGTATTTATTGTAATGACGTAATAAAAGGAAAGGAAATGAGGGATATAGGGTCAGGAGGGGACAATGATATAGCAGCGAGGAAAGTGGCAATGAGTTGGTGGGGGATTGGAAGAACATGTCTCACTGGAACGCACGTCCCTTTTATATCCATGAAGTCTGGTTTCCATTGCAGGCATTTTTGAATGTTGCCAAATAATTGCTTTAATTGTTGCCACTCCGTGTTCCTATTGTGGAACGTAATAATTGCGCAAAGTGAAAGTCTCCCCATTCATGTTCCGGTTGACGGGAGAGGTGTTTGCGGGAAAGGGCAAGTATTCTTTTGATCGCGTAACTTATTGGTCGCGATACTCCGGCGGCGAGGCTTGGTTGATTGAGACGATGATTCACTTGTTTTTGATCGGTAGTGTGATTGGAGTTGGTTGGTGTTCAGGATTCCTGTTGATGTAATGAGCTGCTTGTTGCCAGTTGTCCATTGCTACGAAAAGGGGGGGGGGGGGGGGGGGGAAGAGAGAGAAAATTTAAGAGAAAAAAGTTTCGAAGGAGAATCTCTGGAATTTTAATATTGTACAAAGAAAAGGGATGAAGTTAGGGAGAATGGAAATACAGGAAAGAAAAAAACAACATAGATAACAATGACGGAGCAAATCCGTCTTCCTCCCGCGCCTACGCTTGATTGGAGGATATATACTTTGTTTGTTTTTTGTTCTTTACATTTTATTTCAATTTCAATGTTGATAATCTTGAAGTTTCTATTATTGCTGTATTTTCCGTACATTTGTTGGAATAGTGTAGTTCCCAATTGGAAAATTCTGACTGAATGCGGGTCCTGCGAATACTGCCTTGTTTTAGAGGGGTGAGTTTTTTCGAAAAAAAAAAAAAAAAATTTTTGTTTCGACTCATACTTTTGTAGACGCTCGGATGTTTATTTTTGCATTTTTGACGAAAAGGATATCCCTTGCTATATAAGACTGGAGTTCTTCAAAGATGTCGCCGGTGATTGTTTCGAAGTTTCATCAATTTCTGATAGTTTTTCTTCGACAGTGGGTACTATCGTGGAAGTCAAGAGTTCATCTGTCAACGGATTTGAAGTTCTCGTTATCTTATTGCTAATGAGTATTTTATCTGTTGTTCTGATTCTTATGTATCGTATTGTCTATTGATTCTTAATAAGCTATGAATTTTGTAGGAAGTAATTTTTTATTTCAAAAAATTTTTTATTTACTCACGGTCAGAATTGTGTTGCGTGAAATTATTTTGTGTCAACATTGAATGACCTGTGAGAATTAGGCCGTGAAAAGTGGTCAATATTGTAAGGTCATCCGTGAATAGCTGTGGGCTAGGTTCTACTTCCGTAAAAAAGTGTAATTGTTAGTTTTTCGTGATGTCTGTGTAGTAAGTTTTTTTTTTTAGGTCACAAGTAATTTTGTGTTGTTGCATTAATAATTCACTCTTATGTCTGGTTCAATTATCTAGAACGCACTTGACTTGGGCGGAGTTTTTGGTAATTTTCAAAATAAGAAGGTCAGTATAAAAGGCTGGGTTAGGAGTGGAGCAGTTATGTGCCCAACCATGCCACTTCATCTGACTGACTTCATGAGCCGACATTGCTCGTCGGACCACACCTATTGGCCGACAAGTACCAAGAATGGTCGTCTTCGCCTTCTTGGCAAGGTGACTATTCGTTACACCCATCGGGATGGACGGACCCGTGGAATACTCCAAATCCTGGAGGATGTTACGTGAGTTTTAAAGAAGATTGTTTCAAAGATGAAGTTATTCATTTTTTAGCACTGTCGATGTCCACTTTTGGTGGCCCCAATTGCGCAAGTGGTGCACTGTCGAGGAGTATTTCCGGGTCAGATATGGAGTATCAACCGGAAAACAGGCCCTGGTCTACATCAAAGGAAACGAGCAAGCTTTGTTCCCGATGTCCGTCATCCGCATCGAGGACGGCGAGGAGTGATCTCTCTTCCTTCTGTCCTGCCTGTTCTTTCGTTTCTCTTTTTCAATAAACTGTGTTGATCTTAAAGTTTATTCATTTTCGTGGATTCGAATGGGAGAAAAATAAAGGGCGAAAGGAAAAAAACAAATGATCCATTAGAAAATATCTTCTTCTTCTTCTTGGGCAACCTGTTGGGGAGCTGCTTGTTGTTGTATATCCGCAGTGCAGATTGACGCGTGGTGGAAATCATACTTGTTTCCGCACATCCTTTTCTTGCACAAATATTGCGAGTTTCTAGTCATCGTGCAATTTGTCGGATGGTGGTTCGCACGTTTGAGGCATAGACGGCAGAGGCGTCGTTCTTTGATCATTTTGATTTTTTCGTCGGTTGTGAACATGTCGCACGCTGATGAGTAGTGTCCTACTTCTCTGCAGAAGTTGCAAAACTGCGTAGCCGAGTTCTTCTTTTCTTCTTTTTCAGCTTGTACGATTAGTTTGTTAAATTGATGGGCCACAGCCATCCGTTTCGCTTCGTTATTTAGCTCTTCGATGGTTGACGATGCCTGACGCTTGGCCATTTTCACAGATGAGTGATGTTGTTTGTTTCTGAAATTACAGAGTTTTACTTAGTGTTTTGGGTATTGATTTGCGGGTAATTGAACGGGTTTCAAGAATTTAATTGTAAAAAAAATTTGAAAAAAGGTTGTCCTTTGGAGATCGTAGGTTTGAGATCATGGGTTTGCTTTGTTGCTGAATTAGTTGGATTAACGCCTGAAGCGTCGTG
Organism: Caenorhabditis doughertyi; assembly: GCA_963572265.1. Classification (NCBI taxonomy): domain Eukaryota; kingdom Metazoa; phylum Nematoda; class Chromadorea; order Rhabditida; family Rhabditidae; genus Caenorhabditis; species Caenorhabditis doughertyi. Next base: position 14,037,592 of record OY751554.1, read on the forward strand.
TTGCTCTTTGACTGAGGCAAGCTGTGCATGCCGGAATGCAGCACATGTAAATCAGCAAAGAAGTTATGATCATTCCTATGATTGCCATTGTTAAGGGAACAATGTGTTTGGTGATTGTGTGGATGAAGGTCCAATAATCCGGGATATTCCAAGGATGTATGTCTGAAATAGTTTTTTCAGAATGAAACACTTGGTTTAAATAGTCTATTAGGGATGTTTTGGACACGTATGTTAATGTGCCTTCGACTTTGAAAGTGTGGTTTTTTGTGCCACAAGAAATTGTGCAAAATCCTTTCGGGTGAGTTTCGAAAAATTTTCTATGGATCTCATTGACAGTGCCTTTTCTGTCGCAGGTCAATAAGTCTATAAAATCTCCGTTATCACAACTTAGTTTTGCGTGAGTTGGTGTTTTGGATGTGCAAGTTATATTTTGGCTTGCACCTTTTAAGCAGTTATAACATCCTATGTATGGTGTAACACTTTTAATACTACAATCCGTTTTTGATTCTATGGAATCAATGTGGTAGTCTTTTTCCATGATAACTTGGACGCTTAATTTGCTATGTTTCATTTTTATTGTAGGTATGTTATCAGGCGAAACTCCTAAGTGATACCTTTCCGTCACTATTGGAAGGCTATGATCTTTATCATCTATTATTTTGTAAAGGTCAGGCTGCTTGCATATGCAAGTTGCTTCTGAATCAGCTAAGTTACAGTTGCAAGTATCTCTGTATTTACAAGAACCTGTTTCCGTGCACTCTAATGGAAATACTTCATTTTTTATTGACGCTGTTGCTATTTTTTCATTGTTCTGTATGAACTTTTTTCCTAGAATGCTCATACCAGTTTCATCTGTTACTGAAACTAGTTTTACTGTAATATTCACTTTTTCTGTTTTTTCTAATTTATCTTGGTCTTTTTCTTTATGTTCATATGAGAACGAAGTTGGGAAACTTTCTCCTTCATGAAGGAGATATTCTTCTATGGTGACTTTGCTATTGATCGTTAATTCTGATCTAAAACTGATTGCATGGGACCAATTATCACAGTGATAAATTTGAAATTTTTCGTCTGATGTGGGAACCGCGTATGTTCTATAGAAAAGACACGCTTCAGTAGGAAGTAAACATCCACACCAAATACCTCCGCAACTGCTTGCGCAGTACGTGTGGCCAGGATACTTGTTTCCTTCTTCGAATTCGTTAAGTTTTGAATTCGGTCCTACATCGAGACACTTTCTTTCTATGCATTCTCCCATACCGTGGCAGCGTTTTGCGCTGTCGGCATGGACAGTCACGTTTTTTGTGAAAGTTATAGGTCCTTTCTCACATTTTCTAAAGTAGTAATTGACAGTCAGTTTAAATTTCATGAGAACATTGTTTGAAGAAGTGATTTGTGTACAAATGGTTTTTGTTTCGGGATCGAAATGTATCTCTTCTATCTTTTCTATTCGGCATAATCCGTTCTCGTTACACGTGCTTTCGTCGTGCGTTATTGGATAGGTTGAATCGCAAATGTCTGCGGAAAGTGATGAGATCAAACAAAATATAATCGTTATTGCTAAAAGGTTGATTGGTGGAGTTGAGGTCCTGGGAGGGGCCCTTTGAATTTTCAAAACTCTTGCACCATTTTCTTCTACTGTTGTAATTGCATACAATTGAGGTTCTGTCTCTATTTCACTTTCCTGACGTCGGTTTTCTACTACAGTTTTAGTGCTAGGTTCTGAACGAGAATAGTTTCCTCGTCGTCTAAATTTATCTCTCCAATTACGGGGATTTCCTATTCTTTTAATGACGTTTCTTTTCCTAAGTGGTACCATTTCGATTTCTTCTACATCAGAATCGGATTGTGATGGTTTTTTGCAGCAAAGTTTCTGGTTTAGTGTTTCGCAAAAATTACACCAGCAACACATTAGTGTGAATAATTTCCATAACTGTTTTCTATGCCAAAATAGGGAAATGATTTTCATAATGATTGCTATTAAAATAAGTACTATACTTATGGTGGTTTTTGGATGACACTGTGAATTGAACAAGAATCTAGTACAGAAAATGCAGTCGAAATACTTTTTCGATTTCCAACAATAGTCAATTGGTGGACAAGTGTTTGTAACAAGTATATATCTATTTCCTATGGATTTTTTCCAAATTACTTTGTGCTTATGAATGGTGTTTTCGGGAGGAATCAAAACTTCGGTAGATTTCTTATTTGTAGTGATAGTATGATCGCACCAATTGTCAGTGCATACTGAGTTAGAGTGGTTCTTAATATTTTCCTCATCTATTAAATTAACGCCATGTTTGGTGCACTCTATTCTAGATTTACTATCGTGAATATCGTGAACATGAATTAGTTGTGTTGTTTCTCTAGGATTAGATAAAGTTACAGGTTCTGATATTTCTGTGGTACTTTTAGTTGTTGGCTTACTTGTGGTCGTAGTTACAGGTTCGAACATTGTTGTGACCCTGCTAGTTGTTAGCTCACTTGTGGTTGCCGGAGTAGGTGTATGTGAGGCGGATTGCGTAGGTTTCCATGTAAACTCTCGCTGTGGGGATCGTTTTTGTCCTTCGGCTTTTTCTTTTGTGCCGCTGGCAATTGATCGCAATATATTTGGGCTTTCAGTTTGACTACTCGTGGTTGTCTCTCTCGTAGTGGGAGTTGTTGCAACCGTCGTTGTAGAAGCTTTTGTTGTTGGCTGGATAGTAGGAGTAGTTTCCACTTTTTGTGTTGTGAATTCAGTCGTTAATGGAGTTGTCGTGGGACGTACCGTTGTTGACTTTTTTGTAGTTCTTTGTGGAGTGGTGGATTCTGTCGTTGGACTTAGGGTTGTCCATGAGGTTGTAGTAGTTGTTACTGGACCCGGCGTTGTGGTAGACGCGGTTGTGGTAGTTTTTGTAGTTCTTCTACGTGTTGTTGTAGCAGTTGTAGTGCTTTGCGTAGTAGTTATCACCGTTGGAGGAACATAGTCTGTCGTGGTGGAAGGAGCCGTGGATGTATAATTGGCATAAGATTCGGTGTAACGGTCTCTCAGCATGTTTGCAGATGCTGATGATGCCAGTATGCTCATGATGATTAAAAGCGTTGTGAAGATGTTCCACAGACTGAACTTTGGTTTTCGCTCGAGGTGATTTCTGAAATCTTCTCTTTGAGTTTCAAGTATTGGTCCAAACGTTCTTTTTTCAGTTTGGACGTGTTTCATAACTCTAATAAAATTACTTTGAACTGTTGTTAGTTCGTTTTTATCATTTTCATCTTCCTCGTTCTTTTGAGGTCTTAGTTCTAATGGTATAACTAATCTTAAGGGTCTGGTAATTTCTTGGATTTTGAAAGGTTTATAAGGGAGAGTGCCATCAATCGCTTTCTTTTTTAGTGTTGTTCGGACGCGTACTGACCGTATCTCTCCGTCTCGTCCTTTCATGAGTCCTATAATTATTCCCATTTTCCACTTCCTACGGGGAACACTTTCATCTTTGAGGAGAACTACTTCTCCTAAGATAGGTTTAATCAGGTTTGAGTGAGCTCGGTTTGGTTGAGCTACAGTTCGAAAATTCTTGAGTTGAAGTAAGTAATCTCTGTAGAAAATATCCCAAAAACGTTGGATATAATTCCTAACTTCTCTAAAATTTGAAGTATATTCATAATACTCATCTCTTAAACCGTTATCATTAAAAATTGCATGATATAATCCTGGAGTGATAATATCTATTGGTCTAAGAACTTTGATATCTTCACTATCTTCGTCAATGTAAGTGAGTGGGCGTCTGTTGACTAGACTTTCGCATTCTACCATAATGGTTTCTAAATCTTTATAATTATGCTGGGTGTCTCCGAGGCTATGTTTTAATGCCTTTTTCACCACGCCTACTAGACGTTCATAGAAACCTCCTTGCCAAGGGGCTAAGGCTGTGTTGAAGTACCATTTGATTCCTTTTTTGGTTGTTTTGTTTTCGAGAAAGTCTGTTTTACTTTGATTTATCTTATCTAAGGAAAGTTCGGCGGAAAAATTATCTTCCCTTTCTAAATGTTTGTCTAAAATTTCTGCTGTCAGTTTGAACGTTGCAGCGTTATCAGAAGTGATTGAGTCAGGACAGCCTCTTCTGCTTATGAAGCGAGAAAGGGATAGTAAGAACTCGTCTGTTGACAGATTTCTAACATGTTCTAGGTGACAAAGTCGTGTTGATGTACATACGAATAGGGCCATTTGTGATTTCACTACTTCGTTGGAATTTCTGTGAATTGTTTTGAAGGGACCCAGAAAGTCTACTCCTATATGTTGAAAAGGTCTACTTTGGGCAGTTCGCCGTTCTGGAAGGTCTCCAGGAGGAGCTTCTCGAAATGGATGGTTATTTGCTTTTCTACATGTTATGCAACGCTCGATTTCTTTCTTTACGGCAGCTCTCCAGCTTGTGCCTTCATAAAGTTCTTTAGTCATTCCTAAAATGGTTGCTGATCCTGCGTGCATGTTTTCGTCATGCAGTTTGTATATTATCATCTTAGCTAATCTTGATTTCGCATTAAGAATTGGTAATTTGGGTTTACCTAAGACTCTGCTATGTTGATAAATTATTTGATCTGATGGCGAATTTATATTATCTTTGTCTCGAAATTGGTTTTCTTTAGGGTTTTCTTCTATTTTATATATTATCTGATTGTTTCTGATCAGAAGTTTCATAGCAAGCTGTAATTGTTCTAGCTTAACAAGTCTAGTAAATTTGTTGGGAAAATGTCTAAGTTCTGGAAAGTTTCGTTCCAGTTTTTCTTTATTTGTTTTACTTAGTTTATCGTAAATTCGATTTTTGATGAATCTTAGAACGTACGCTGTTATTCTCTTAGCTTTATCTAGATTGTTTATCTTTTCTAGGTGAATGATCTTATTTTCTAGTTCTGAGTTATCTTTGGCTCGGACAACCATGACAGTGGTGTTCTCGTTTTCTACTGGTCTCTCAACAAAAAGTTGATTATTTTCGTTATTCCTAGGATGGTTAGAATCATTCTCATTGGATAACCAATGAGGTCCGTGAAACCAGTTTGTATTTCTAAGTTCTTCTGTTGAGTCACACCCTCGAGTGATGTGGTCTGCTGGGTTTTGATCTGTGGGGACATGTGAAAGTGAGATTTCTAAGTTATCTTTCTTTGTTTTAATGGTTTCTAGTGTCTTCCAAATTTCTCGACACCTATTTTCTACAAATTGAGGTAACTTTTCGCCTTTTACACTAGAGTGATTTTTGATTTGCGCTAATGCGATTGTTGAATCGGAAAAAATTTCGATTTTTTCGATATTTAAGTTCATTTCTTTTAGTGTATAGTCTAGTACTCTTATTCCTATCAGAATTCCTAATAATTCTAGTCTAGGAATAGTTAGTGTTTTTGATTTGGGAGCTATTCTTTGTTTAGCAATTAGTAGGTTTGTGAGGAACTGACCTTCATTATTCTCATCTTTTATTTTTATGTAGACACATGCCCCATAGGTATGATGCGAGGCGTCGGTAAATACAGCGAGTTGAACCGGTCGATCATCGTTCGCCTTTTTGATGAATCGGCTGAATTTAAGAGATGAGTTTTGTATTTTTTCGTTATATTTTTTGATTTTTTCTACAATACTTGGCTGGACTTTATCGAGCCATTTGATAGTATGATCCGAGATTTCTCGTAGGATGAGTTTTGCGTCTAAGTATAGTGGCGCGAAGATTTGCAATGGATCAAAATATGAAGTGAGCTCTCCCACTGCTTGTTTTTTGTTCATGATTGGAAGTTCAGTTTTCTCTGAATCCAATTTTGGTTTTTTAATTCCTAATGTATCTTCTTGAGGATTATATGTGTAACCTAGCATTTTCTTAATGTCGGTTTCGTTAGTCTTATCTTTTTCGGCAATGAAATTTTCTGACTGATTGAGCCAAAATTCTCTGATATTCATTCCGATGCTATCGAAAAATTCTTTTAAGAGAGTATAAAGTTTTTCAATTTCTTTTATATCATCGCTTATGACAAAAATATTGTCAACGTAACACATTTTTTCAATGATCTCAATTAGCTCTACCGGGACGTTAGGTTGTTTTACTGCGTAGCGAATTGCCATCGCGAGTAAAAATGGTGAACTATTGACTCCAAAAGGAAGTACATTAAATCTCATTTCTCTTAAGTTGTCATATGTGGCTGGTTCTTCTGGTTTATGTAACCAGATAAAACGAAGGGCGTCTTGGTCAAGTTTATTGACTTTAACATTGTGAAATGCCTTTTCGACATCTGCACTCATTAATATTGTTCCTATTCTAATTCTCATTAGTATTCCTAGTAATTCTGGGATTAAGGATGGACCTTGGTGAAGGGCATTGTTTAAGCTTATTTGACCTTTTTTCTTGCTAGATGCATTGAAAACTGTTTTTGCCGGGGTAGTTGTACTATTGGGATTGTAAACTATATCATATGGGATGTAATATCCTAGGTTGGGGTCATTATCTATGGGTTCTATGATTCCCATTTTTTCCATTTTTTCAAAATTTTCTATTAATTTTTTCCAGGCTTTCTTGCCTTTTTTGGATTTCATTTGTTGTCTAAGTTGACTGACGGCTACGTCTTTGTTGTTGTACAGTCTTTCTCTTTGTCCCAATTTCCATGGTAATCCTACCATTAGTTTTTTAGTAATTGGGTCGACTGTGACTGTTTTTTCAAAGTTTTCGATGAGTTCATCGTTTGTAGGATCGTTGATTGGGTCAGTAATCCCTACATTGTTTATTTCGAAGAACTCTTCTAGGTTCTTTTCTGTAAACAATTGTTTACCTGAGTTGCTCTTAATTCTAGTAATTAATGCATGTGTGCTTGTTGTATGCTGGTCTTGTTTACCGCATAGGATCGGACCTATGTGGGTGGGAATTATGAATCTACCTGAAGGCAGTTGTGTCTTTTCCTCATCTTTTATGAGGTTCCAAAAGACGTCAATTCCGAGCAGTGCCACTGCTTGCTCTGTTTTAGTGATGTTTATCAATTTTTGTGTGTCCTTATCTAGGAATTCTCTATCTTCTGTTGATAGATCAATTGGATCGAACAGATCCGCTATATCAGGTACGGTAAGCGCTTGTACAGTTAGGATTTGATTTTCCTCTTTTTTGGTCAAAATTTCAAATTCGACTTTATTCGAAACGATAGTGCTTGGATCTTTTCCAAATACACATAGATTTATTTCTATATCCCTCTCAAGTATTTTCATGTTTGCCTGTTCCGCATAACTGGCGAGAATAAAAGATTGGTCTGCCCCAGTATCGAGGAGAACCGGTATTTTTTCAATTTCTTCACCTACAATGATGGGTGCGTTCGCAACCATAAGTGATGTTTTGTTTGCGCTGACCTTGTAACTATTTGTTTTGTTTATGTTTGTTTTTGGTGCTGACTGACCTTGATTTTTGTTGAATCCGTAGTTGGATTGTGCTCGTTGACCATGTGTCTGGTTTGGTTGATAACCATTTTGATTTCTTTGATTGTTCATGTTGAACTGAGTTCTCTGTTGACTCCCTTGTCCTTGGGGTCCTGAGATCCGTGCTGGATTTTGCGTACCATTGTACGTCTTTTGTTGATGACCGTATCTGTTGGTCGGGTTTGAGTTGCTGAAATTATTTCTTTGTTGATTCTCGTTTAGATTTCTGTAGTTGGGAGGGTTTGTATTTTTCTGGTAGCTCTTTCTGGCTATGTTTTCATTTTTTGGGCATATGGCCTGATTGTGTTTAGTGCGGCATTTTTTGCATTCTGATGCTCTGCACTCGCTTAATCTATGTCCGCTGTTCAAGCAGTTGAAACATAAGTTATTTTCTTTGATGAAATCTTTTCTATCCTCTAAAAAGCGGACTGTTCGGCATTCCACTGGTGAATGGTTGCCTTTCTGACAAAATTTGCATTTTTTGGTATGCGTTACTTTTTTCACGGAGAGAACTGTTTTTTCGTCTCTGTCTGATACTTTAGTGTTTCTCTGCGCAGATTCTTCAATTGTGATGATGACATCTAACGCTTCTAATATTTCCGATGTATTTTTCGGTTTAGTTTTCAGAACTTCGATCAATGTTGATCGTGGAATTTTGCTTTTGACAACTGATTGGAAATTTTGGGTTTCTATACTGCCATGTTTGGCTAAGCTGTTTATAACTGCGTACAATTCATTGTGCAGGTTTCTCAAGCTTTTAGGATTTTCCCTTGCCACGGGTAGGTTACTTAATCTATCCCAGTGGAAATCATACTGTTTTTCATCGCCTCCATACATGGCGCATAATCTTTGCCATGCGGCTTGAAATTGGGTGCCATCTGTATCAAATGGTCTTATTAAATCGTACGCTTCACCTTTTAAATGGTTTCTAAGGATGTTGTGTCTACGTACATCATCGAATTTCGCATTTTTGACCACTGTGGGTTCAAAAATCATTTTGAAGTGAGAGAATTCTGCTATGTTACCATAGAAGTATGGCAATTTAACGTGATCGTAATGTAGCGAATCGGCTACTTCAGTACTGAATGAGCTTACCTTGATATTCTCTGCTCTTCCTTGGTGTTGCTGATCACCCCCAAAAAATATCTTTGGTAGCTCCAGAGGTTTGTTGTCTCTTGCTGGCCTAATGACGTATGTCGCGGCCGCGATTGGTGTTAACTGCGCACTTTCTGCAAGTTGGTTTAATGAAGTGTGTCTTCTACCCATTCTTCCTTCAAGCTCAGTAATTTTATTGGAGATAGTCTTTTCTCCAGTTTTTAATTTTTCTATCATTTCTTTGGCTTTTTCCGTTAGGATAGAACCGGTTGGTGTCATATTTAAATGGTTTATGGCATTTTTGTATTCTTCAAGGTACTCAGCATCTTGCTCTTTCAATTTTTGCAGCTCTCGATCTAATTGGATGCCGTATTTTGCAATGTACTCTTGCTGGCCTTTCTTATCTATATTTTTCTCAAAAACGGGGTTGAGTTTGAAGGTTATATTATTAGCCACTCTTAAATTTTCTTCGAGTTCGGCTTGATAGTACTCTACAGATTCTCCCCATTGTTCTATATGGTCTTCAGTGATTGAATTCATTTTGGTAGTATTATTTCTTGGAACTTGATAGATTTTTTTTTTCTTTTTTTTTTAGTTTTTGTGTCTATTAGTAAAGGATAAGAACTTTATGACCTTCTTAGAAAGAAAAAGGATAAAGTTTTTGATGCTATTAGTGCCTTTTTACAAGGTCTAGCGATTTAGCTATTTTTGCCTTTTACAAGGTCTAGCTGTTTGTGATATGCAATCACTTATTTCTTTTCTGGTAACTTACTTGCGTAAAATCCGAGTCGATTGCAGCCGGTCGATGCACCATAAAAAGACTATATTTGAGTCTTTATTGTATTCGGTGTGATTATCAGTGGTAGATTTTAAGATTATAGTATTTATTGTAATGACGTAATAAAAGGAAAGGAAATGAGGGATATAGGGTCAGGAGGGGACAATGATATAGCAGCGAGGAAAGTGGCAATGAGTTGGTGGGGGATTGGAAGAACATGTCTCACTGGAACGCACGTCCCTTTTATATCCATGAAGTCTGGTTTCCATTGCAGGCATTTTTGAATGTTGCCAAATAATTGCTTTAATTGTTGCCACTCCGTGTTCCTATTGTGGAACGTAATAATTGCGCAAAGTGAAAGTCTCCCCATTCATGTTCCGGTTGACGGGAGAGGTGTTTGTGGGAAAGGGCAAGTATTCTTTTGATCGCGTAACTTATTGGTCGCGATATGTAATTAGACCGGTGGCGGCAGCAAACTCTCTAAAATGATGAAGTCTAGCGGCCGACAGTTGACGGGAGCGGGGCTTATGCTTAGAGCATAGATAGCACAGAGCTTCACAGAGCTCCAATCGAAAAATAAAAAAGACGGACATCATCCCGGGGGAAATGCTGTATCAACCTGTCAAGGTCCCATCAAAAACGGACTTCTAGGAAGGGCTTCGACGGACAGACATACTGGCAGACAAACGGAACTTGTGTGTTAGAATAGTAAGATTATTACTACAGTAGTGAAAATGTTTAATAAAAATCATTCATTCTGTTTTTTTTAAACTGCAAATTAAAGTGTCGTCTCACGAGACAAGCCGAGACGAGAAATTCCGAGTTGAAACGAGACGAGTCTCGGTTCAATTCTCGTGAGACTCGACGAAATTCTCGGTCTCGTCGAGACACGAGTCTCACGGGACGACACTCTAACTGCAAACCATATAAAAGAAAGATAAATTCTAAGAATTTCTAACATGCAATGTGAACATTGAATCATTTTCCCAAATAGAAACTTCTGCTTTGGTTCCATTGGCTTTTTGTTTTATCTCCACTTCTTTATAGTGGTCCCATTCGTCAATAATGAAGAATTCCGTAATTCCTTTGAGTACTGTTCCAATTTGAAGCGTTTTCTTCTCCAAATACATTACCACATATTTCACTTTTGTTTCGCCTCGAATCCAACTTTTTAGGAATTGATTCAAATCTTGACTTGTCAAATTGGTCCAATCAAATTGTATTTGTGAACAATTTCTAACAACATCGAGAAAACAATTTGCCTCCTCAAAAAATGCATTTTCGATACGAAGTGTGTCAATTGAATAGGGAAAAGAAGAACCAATTCTACAGCCAACACTGTGCAACTTGCTTATACTTTTGGCAACTTTTAGAACTCTTTCATGATCAATTTGATCGTCTCCAACAAGAATTTCATGAAAATCCAGTTGTTTCTTTTCCAAAACCTCCAAAATTGTATCATCTAGGTCATTGAACAATCTCAGAGACACTTTCAAATTTGGAAAAGTCTCCAGGAAAATTTCGATTAATTTCCACATTTTTGATTCTTCCTTTGTTGAGAAACACAGATAATTTTGTTCAAATTTGATACAAATTGGAATTCCACAAAGTTGTTGAGCTGGCCAAGTTGGTTTTCGTTCAATTCCAATTTGATTTTTAGAATATTCGAAAAAGATTAAAATTTTGTCAAAATCCTGCATGATTTTCATTTTGATGGGGAGCTTGATTTGAGCCAGTTGCACAAATGTTCTGCACTTTTTCGAGGTGACGGAGAAGATTATTCTGAAAATAAGAGTTGTTATACCAGAGGCGAGGGGCAACGGAATCGCTGTTTGGCCGGTTTGCAAAAATTGCCGGATTTTAGAAAGGCATTGTCCGACTTTAGAAAGGCGTTGCTCGATTTTAGAAAGGCATTGCCGGATTTTAGAAAGGCATTGCCGGATTTTATAATGGCATTGCCGGATTTTTTTCCTCTGGTTCATACTCATTAAAAACTTACAATTCGGGAAGATCCATTTGTTGTAAAACAGAGAAAAGTGCCAGACGTGGTAGCCGAAAAATTGGAAAAGCGGGCATGTTATTCAGAGAGAGATTTTCAACAGTCAGATGACTTGTCATTTGATTTGTCATAAAAGTGGCAGATGCTATGAACAATAAGATACGGTGGATGACGATTTGAATACTTTATTGATTTAAGAGACAGCGGAATGTGTGCAATTTGACGTGAGGGTTCATACAGAACCACGGCACAAAAGAATAGTGACTCTACCCCATTCTCTCCCTCATTCAATTCTACCTCTTCTTTTATTTCGGTTCATCTGAATCAATATGCCCGGATTTCGAATTCTAAATCTTCCGAGTCTCGCACTTTTTTCAGTTCTAAAACAAATGGAATTTGTTGACCTGTAAGTTTGCGTTCAATTTTTGGCCTTCTAGCCAACTTCCTCTGGGCAAGTTGGCCAATTTCCAACTTTGGCCAACTTGGCCAACTTCCAATTTTGACCAACTTCGCCAACTTGACCAGCTTCCACTTTTGGCCAACTTGGTCAACTTCCAGTTTTGGCCAATTTCCGCCCGCCTCTCTCACAACGTACGATTTTCCAGCATTTGGCACAACTTTCTTACAAAAGTTGTAGCTTTTCACAATTTTCTCCAGAACTACTCCCAACTTTCGCACGACTCTCTCACAACCGCCGACAATTTGATTTTTTTTGCCGGTTGTGAGGGAGGCAAGCAGAAGTTGGCCAAAATTGGAAGTTGGCCAAGTTGGCCAAAATTGGAATTTGGTCAAGTTGGCCAAATCAAGACAATTTTCTTTCAGAATGGTATTCTTCGTCGTCTCCAAAAAAACTACAATTGTTGTGAAGTTGGCACGAATCAAGAACCTCATCAATATGGATATTAACTACGAAAGAGATTTCGTATCCATTGAAATTCGAATTCCTGATGATCAATGGGGAAGGGCATGTGTTTTGTGGCCTGGTCAACGCATCAATGGAGTTCCAGTTTGCATCAGATTAGGGTACAATTCATTGATTTTCTCAGCTAAAAAATCTAAGAACGCTCTTAAAATGTGGGAACTGGTTGAAATCTTTCTGGACACTTTTCAGAATTCGAAAGTGTCTCTGTGGTGTTCCAAAGACCCAGATGATAGCCTTTTGAAGGTTTTGAAAACGAAATCGCCTATTATTCATTATATTACTATTGAAAACCGTCTTATAGACGTGGAAAGAATTCTGAAAGGTTGGGAAAAGATTGAAAGGATGTACATCAATTCCTATACAATTGGGTCTGAATTTCCATATTCCATAGATTCTCTTCATATTGAAAATGCACATTTTGAAGGACAAGAGTCTTTGCATAGTCTGATGAACTGCCCTAAACTATTATTTGATCATACTATTCTGACAAATGATGACATGAATTTATTCCTAAAAAATTGGATTCAAACAAGTACCAAAACAGAATACATGCAATGGCATTTGAACGGAATTCGCGTAGACGATGTGCTTCGTGGAATTCCTGATTCTCAAATCACAACGATAAATCAAGGTGAGGGTTCTAGAACATTTCTTATTCGGAAAATGGATGGAACGGAAGCGGAAGGCTACATTTGGGAAGAAGAAGGGCAATTTCAGTTGTGCGTAAAGGATTCTTGAAAATGAATGTTATTGGGTCTTATTTTATGTGTTCTTTTGCAATTTTTTTTTTGTGATAAATGGTTTTGTTGTTGAGAATGTTACACGTAATAAAAACCAGACGGTTTTCGTCGCTTCGCACCTTAACAGTCTGGCTTCTCCCGGATTATCTTGACTATGTGCATAGATAGCACAGAGCTTCTCAGAAAGGGGAAAAACGGGCATCATCTCCGACACGGGCTCTATCGATCCATGCAAAATTTATAAAAATCGGTTCATTAGGGACTGCGCTAGAATCGGCGACAGACAGACACACACACAGAACCTGTCCAGCAATAATAGTAAAGACGATCAATTAAATTCGATTCCACGCCTAGCCTTCGTGTGTTTGTCTGAACTTAATTATGATCACAATACTTGAACCCTTTGAACCCTAACCATCTGTCTAAGAAGTGTGTATTAGCACTTTGTCAGCCTTCATAAAGGTGTATTTTTTGAAGGATTACGGGATCAGATGAACACCAAACGGTTTCCGGCGCTCCGCGCTTCAACCGCCTGGATTTCCCAAAAATTTTGATCAATCCCTACAGAAATTGAAAAACCAAAAATATTAGGCCCCCTGAGGAATCGAACTCGGATGCTGAATTTACTGAAAATTTTTTTAACATTACTACACTACCCCGTTAACGATGTGTAATTGAACAGGCGGTGGCAGCAGGTCCACTAAAATGAGTAAATCTAGCAGCCGACAGTTGACGGGGGCGGTGCTTAGGCTTGGAGCATAGAGAGCCTAGAGCTTCACAGAGCTCCAATCGGAACATTAAAAAAACGAGCATCCTCGCGGGGAAATTCTGTATCGTCCTGTGAAGGTCCCATCAAAATCAGAATTCTAGGAATGACTCCAGGGTCGGCGACACACAAAAATACTGACAAACACACAGAAAAAACTATATTAGAATAAAAAAGATTCATTAAAAAAACCTCCGAACAATAAAACTAAATTCTAAGAATTTCTAACATGCAATGTGAACATTGAATCATGTTCCCAAATAGAAACTTCTGCTTTGATTCCATTGGCTTTTTGTTTTATTTCGACTTGTTTATAATTGTCCGATTGGTCCAAAAGGATGAATTCTGTAATTCCTTCAAGTACTATTCCAATTTGAAGCGTTTTCTTTTCCAAATACATTACAACATATTTCACAATTGTTTCGCCTCGAATCCAACTTTTTAGGAATTGATTCAAATCTTGACTTGTCAAATTGGTCCAATCAAATTGTACTTTTGAACAATTCTTAACAATACTGCCAAAACCATTTGCCTCCTCAAAAAATGCGTTTTCGATACGAAGGGAATCAATTGAATAGGGGAAAGAAGATCCAATTCTACAGCCTACAGTATGCAATTTCATAATGCTTTTGGCAACTTTTAAAACTCTTTCATGATCAATTTGATCGTCTCCAACAAGAATTTCATGAAAATCCAGTTGTTTCTTTTCCAAAACCTCCAAAATTGTATCATCTAGGTCATTGAACAATCTCAGAGACACTTTCAAATTTGGAAAAGTCTCCAGGAAAATTTCGATTAATTTCCACATTTTTGATTCTTCCTTTGTTGAGAAACACAGATAATTTTGTTCAAATTTGATACAAATTGGAATTCCACAAAGTTGTTGAACTGGCCAAGTTGGTTTTCGTTCAATTCCAATTTGATTTTTAGAATATTCGAAAAAGATTAAAATTTTGTCAAAATCCTGCATGATTTTCATTTTGATGGGGAGCTTGATTTGAGCCAGTTGCACAAATGTTCTGCACTTTTTCGAGGTGACGGAGAAGATTATTCTGAAAATAAGAGTTGTTATACCAGAGGCGAGGGGCAACGGAATCGCTGTTTGGCCGGTTTGCGAAAATTGCCGGATTTTAGAAAGGCATTGTCCGACTTTAGAAAGGCGTTGCTCGATTTTAGAAAAGCATTGTCGTAATTTAAAAAGTCATTGCCGAGTTTTAAAAAGTGATTGCCGTATTTTGAAAAGGCATTGCCGGATTTAGGTTTTCCAACTCCTGAATTGCCGAAACTTATCCAAAACTTACAATTCGGGAAGATCCATTTGCTGTAAAACAGAGAAAAGTGCCAGACGTGGAAGGCGGAAAATTGGAAAATCGGACATGTTATTCAGAGAGAGATTTTCAACAGTCAGATGACTTGTCATTTGATTTGTCATAAAAGTGGCAGATGCTATGAACAATAAGATACGGTGGATGATAATTTGAATACCTTATTGATTTAAGAGACAACGGAATGTGTGCAATTTGGCGTGAGGGTCTATACAGAACCACGGTACATAAGGATCTCTCTACCCCCTTTCTTACCTCATTTGATTCTACCACTTCTTTTATTTCGGTTCATCTGAATCAATATGCCCGGATTTCGAATTCTGAATCTTCCGAGTCTCGCACTTTTCTCTGTTCTAAAACAAATGGAATTTGTTGACCTGTAAGTTTACGCTCAATTTTGGCCTTTTGACCAACTTCCTTTGGCCAACTTGGTCAACTTCCAATTTTGCAGAACTTCCAATTTTGGCCATGTTAGCCAATTTCCAATTTTGGCCAACTTCCAATTTCGGGCAACTTGGCCAACTCTCACCCGCCTCTCTCACAACCGGCAAAAACTACAGTGCTCCACAAAAGTTTAACCTCACCCCCATGTTTTCCAGTATCTCGAGAACGGTAAGAGATGCGGGAAAGCCTCCAACTGACAAAATGCTCCAAATGTTTAATTATTATGATCCCCAGAAGCTCAGACAACAAAAAATAAAAGCTGGAAAAATATGGCATTTTTTGTGAAAAACCAGTTTTGGCGATCCACAAAAGTTTAACCTCACCCTGAAAAAACGATGAAAAAAGGGGAGTCTTGTGAAACTTGACTCATAACTTGGTTCACAAACGTTTTGGTGAAAAATTTTTAATCACAAAGTTGTTTCAAATTTTATTCCCTACAACTTTTTAGTTGACTACTTTTTAACTAAACCCTTGGCTGTCGAGGTACCGTCAATTCAAAATAGCTTGATGTCTCTGGTGCGCCTTACCGCGTATCTCGTTGATAGGTACAGTAATCAAAAAGTGGTCAACTGAAAAAATGTTCGTTGGACACTGTTTTATTACATCCAATTAAACCTAAACCTAAAAAATTGTTTTTATTCATAATGGGTATCGATATCTGAAATTTGGCGCAATTTACACTTTTTTCGATTTTAGGCCTGATTTTCATGTTGTTTGAGTGCTCATAACTCGCTTGAAAATGAATTTGGAAAAATGTTGCCAACATAAAAAATGTTTAAAATAATCAGATAAACAACTTTTTAGTTGAAAACATTTTTGTATCTCCTCTGTCTGGGAAGTTGGTGACACGAAAGTGTGCCTCATTTTCGGACACAATTCAAAATGGGTTTGGCTCTTGCGGCAAGGGCCTGTGCAAGGTGAATTCTACGCAAATCAGTTTTTCTAATATCCAGATACCTTCCTTAAATGAATTCAAACAATTTCATCAACATCCACTGCTTTGGCTCCACTGAGAACTCGTCAGTTAGCATCACAAGGACACTCAACGAAGTCACTTCAGCAAAAAAGTGTTTGATTAGCAGTGGTTGATGATAAAATTGTTTGAATTTATTCAGGAAACGTATCTGGGTATCAGAAAAACTGATGTGCATGGAATTCACCTTGCCCAGGCTCTTGTCTCAAGAGCCAAACCCATTTTCAATTGTGTCCGAAAACGGAGCACACTCTCGGGTGGGCAACTTTCCAGACAGGGGAGATAGACAAAAGTGTTCAACTAAGAAAGTGTTTATCTGATTATTCAAAACATTTCTTATGTTGACAAAATTTTTCCAAATTCATTTTAAAGCGAGTTATGAGCACTCAAACAACATGACAATCAGGCCTAAAATCGAAAAAAAGTGTAATTGCGCCAAGTTTCAGATATCGATACCCATTAGGAATAAAAACAATTTTTCAGGTTTAGAATCAATTGGATGTTATGAAACAATGTCCAACGAACATTTTTTCAGTTGACCACTTTTTGATTACTGTACCTGTCAACGAGATACGCGATCAAACTCACCAGAAAAAACAACCAACTTTAAAAGGGCGGTACCTCGACAGCCAAGGGTCTGGATAAAAAGTGGTCAACTAAAAAGTTGTAGGGAATGGAATTTGAAACAACTTTGTAATTAAAAATTTTTCACCAAAACGTTTGTGAACCAAGTTATGAGTCAAGTTTCACAAGACTCCCCTTTTTTCATCGTTTTTTCAGGGTGAGGTTAAACTTTTGTGGATCGCCAAAACTGGTTTTTCACAAAAAATGCAATATTTTTCCAACTTTTATTTTTTGTTGTCTGAGCTTCTGGGGATCATAATAATTAAACATTTGGAGCATTTTGTCAGTTGGAGCCTTTCCCGTATCTCTTACCGTTCTCGAGATACTGGAAAACAGGGGGGTGAGGTTAAACTTTTGTGGAGCACTGTATATTGTCAGCAGTTGTAAGAGAGTTGTGCGAAAGTTGCGGAGCTGCTGGAGAAAGTTGTGAAGTGCTACAAAATTTGTTCGGAAGTTGTGCCAAATGCTGAAAGAAGTTGTGGTTTGGTGACAACTTTCCACAGCATTTGGTACAACTTCTGCACAAAAGTTGTAGCACTTCTTGTAACTTTCTCCAGCAGTTCTCGCAACTTTCGCACAACTTCCGCATAACAACTTCCGACAATTTGGATTTTTTGCCGGTTGTGAGAGAGGCAAACGGAAGTTGTAGAATTTTACCGAGTAGTATTGGTCAATCAACACAGTTTTTTTTCAGAATGATATTCTTAGTCACTTCCAAAAAGTCACAAAATGTTGTGAAATTGGCACGAATCAAGAGCCTCATCAATATGGATATTAATTACGAAAGAGATTCCGTATCTCTTGAACTTCGAATTCCTGAGGATCAATGGGGAAGGGCATGTGTTTTGTGGCCTGGTCAACGAATCAATGGAGTTCCAGTTTGCATCAGATTAGGTCACACTTCACTGATTTTCTCAGCTAAAAAATCTAAGAATGCTCTTAGAATGTGGAAATTGGTCGAAATCTTTCTGGACACTTTTCAGAATTCGAAAGTGTCTCTGTGGTGTTCCAAAGACCCAGATGATAGCCTTTTGAAGGTTATGAAAATTAAATCACCTGTTATTCATTATATTACTATTGAAAACCGTCTTATAGACGTGGAAAGAATTCTGAAAGGTTGGGAAAAGATTGAAAGGATGTACATCAATTCCTATACAATTGGGTCTGAATTTCCATATTCCATAGATTCTCTTCATATTGAAAATGCACATTTTGAAGGACAAGAGTCTTTGCATAGTCTGATGAACTGCCCTAAACTGTTATTTGATCATACTATTCTGACAAATGATGACATGAATTCGTTCCTAAAAAATTGGATTCAAAGAAGTACCAAAACAGAATACATGCAATGGCATTTGAACGGAATTCGCGTAGACGACATACTTCGTGGAATTCCTGATTCCCAAATCACAACGATAAACCAAGGTGAGGGTTCTAGAACATTTCTAATTCGAAAATTGGATGGAACGGAAGCGGAAGGCTACATTTGGGGAGAAGAAGGGAAATTTCAGTTGTGCGTAAAGGATTCTTGAAATTGTATGTTAATGTTCTGTTTTTTCTGTGTTTTTTGCAGTTTTTTTGAAGTAATAAATGATTTTGTTGTGGAGAATGTTACACGTACAGTGGCGGGCACGGGTGAGGGTCCCTCGGGTTTCTCGTTAATAACTATCTTAAAAATGTTCCGATTGGTCTGCAAATTTTTTTGGGGACTCCTGAATGTTCCTGGAGTACACCCTAATGTTTTTTGAAAAAATTCTTATTTAACGAATTCTGAAGTTTTTCGATGAATTCTGAATTCTGAAAATCCAGAATCAAAATATTTTGTTGGGTTTTCAGAATTTTTTTACCAATGAGTTTAAAATATTGCTAGACACTAATATAAACAATTTTTGGTGTTAGATCGAAAGTTGATTTTGTGATTCCGACGTCAGAACTCCAGATGTCCAAATGATGACCTTCACCTGGGACATCGTAACGTGACTAAAAGTGATCGGATCGGGATAAAAAATGATTCCTATATAGATTTGAAGTCACTGAACAATTTGCGATTAGTTTTGAAAGTTTTGGAAAAAATTATTTTTCGTGTTTTCTACAGGATTTTTGATTTCATGAAAACTTGGAAAAATGTTGAAAAATAATTTTTTTCAAAACTTTCAAAACTAATCGCAAATTGTTCAGTGACTTTGAATCTGTAAAGGAATCATTTTTTATCTCGATCCGATCACTTTTAGCCACGTTATGATGTCCCAGGCAAAGATCACAATTCGGGCTTCTGGAGTTCAAACGTCGGAATCACAAAATCAACCTTCGATCTAACACCAAAAATTGTTTATATTAGTGTCTAGCAATATTTCGAACACATTGGAAAAAAATTCAGAAAACCCAAAAAAATATTTTGATTCTGGATTTTCAGAATTCAGAATACATCGAAAAACTTCAGAATTCGTTAAATAAGAATTTTTTCAAAAAACATCAGGGTGTACTCCAGGGACATTCAGGAGTCCCCAAAAAAATTTGCAGACCAATCGGAACATTTTTAAGATAGTTATTAACGAGAAACCCGAGGGACCCTCACCCGTGCCCGCCACTGTATTAAAAACCATACGGTTTTCGTCGCTTCACCCCTTAACCGTCTGGCTTCTCCCGCATTATCGTAATTAACAGCATTTGTGGGCCCATTTTATCAGGTAAAAAGAGAGGTGCCCACCCTCTCTCAGGCCTACCGGGAAAACACAGGGTGACGCGATTTCGACTATGTGCATAGATAGCACAGATCTTCTCAGAGCTCCAATCAGAAAGGGGAAAAAACGGGCATCATCTTCGACATGGGCTCTATCGATCCATGCAAAATTCATAAAATACGGTTCATTAGGGACTGCGCTTGGATCGGCGACAGACAGAAACACACCGACAGAATCTGCTCAGTAATAATAGTAAAGACGATCAATCGAATCGAATTCAACGCCTAACCTTCGTGTTTTTGTCTGAACTTAATGATGATCACAATATTTTAACCCTGTGAACCCTAACCACCTGTCATATATTAGCACCTTGTCAACCTTTATGAAGGTGTATTAGTTGATGGATTATCGAATTAGATAGTGAGAAAATGACCAAATGACTGGTCCATTCCGAGAATGAGCAATCCATTCCGAGAAGAACCGATCCAATTCGAATAATGGCCGGTTCAATCGGGAAAATGAGTCTCATGAAGAACAGAATGACCGGTCCAATCGCAGATTCTATGCAGCTTAGGCACAAGAAGCTTCTGGGTCACCAGCTTCGGTCACAGCCCATGATTAAGAATGCCACTAAGCCTGCTGCAAGAGGAGCAGCGAAAATTGGGCGAGGGCGCTACTCACAGGTCCTTCGCGGACGTATCCGTTATTTGCTCATTAGGTTTCTCATGCGTAACGGATCCGTTACGGATGTTTCCCGAGCAAAATACTCGCGAACCGGCGGTAACAGACCCCTTACATATCAGAAATCTTATGAACACATAACATATACGTCCGCGAAGGACCTATGCTATCAGATAGGCACTTCTATAAAAAGAGCACTATTAACACGGTATTTATGGTATCTAAATCTTTATTCAAATTTTTTCATCAGTTTATCAAGAAGAAACAAAAAATCCCACTTATCATCAATTAATCACTTTCAACTTGAATACTTTATCGGAGTATCCAGATTTTTTCATAGAAATATTCGCTTTTAGCCCATTTTTCTGTTGGATTTCATACCCAGATTTGATAGGAATGACTTGAATTCCATCTAGAGCATCTTTAATGTCAATCTCCTTTAATATCAGTTTCACTTTCATCAGTTTTGTTTTTCCTTCGATCCATTTTTTGATAAATAAATTCAATTCTTGACTTGTCAAAGATGTTTCTTCGAGCTTGATTTTAGTGCAATCCGTGAGCAATTGCAGGTCTTCCATGGTCGTTAATTCCAAGATTCTGAGGTTATCGATAGAAAGTGGGCGTGGCTTAAAGATACTAATCGAAAGACGCGGACTATCTAACTTCAAAATCCTCTCATAAAAATCGTCCCGAATGTTTTCAGTGTTGAAAACGGAGCCTGTTAAAACGGGCTTCATTTCTTCAAGAGTGTTTAGGAGAGGCTCCAGAATATCATCCGTGAGATAATGACCATCAAAAAATACCTGTAGGGCTGGAAAAGTTTTGAGCAAATGTCTGAAAACTTTTGTCAGTCCACTAGCTGTATCTTCTATTATCAAAGTCAATTTTGAACTTCGAATTCCACGATCGAACCAAGCGGATACTGTAGTTCCATCAAATCGATAAGGAGTGACATTCTGACAACATTCCGCATGATAATCCTTTTCACCTCGAATCCTCTCAGGCCTCCAATAGTAGGCAGCATGCGGAGGGACCTTATATTCCTTGTTGAGGAAATGGAAATCCAAATAATTTTTTGAAGAACCTTTAAGAGTCAAATCATAGCGAAAAGATCTATTTGTGATTATCATGTCGAGCGGATACTTTTTTCCCACTAATCGAACTATGGATTGGCAAGATTCGGAGACGGCGGAGAGGAGTATTCTGTAATGAAATGTGTTATATTTTTGGTTTAAAGTTTGTGTCTAAAATACTAGTTTTTTTATAGAACTTCTTGAAATCTTCTAGGACTGTCAAAAAGTTATTTAGTTGATTGGAAAACTTCCAAGCCAATTGTGGCCTTGTAGAGCTTATCCTGACGCTATAGAACCAATTCACGACGAAAACCATTCACGACCAGTGTGTGCAGTCAAGAATTTTTTCTAGAGAAAAACTTCGAGAAATTTGTTTCAGTTCGTGAACAAGTTTGTTTTCCAATTGCCATTTCTGTCTGAATGCTTCTAGAGCTCACTAACAGCAATAATTTGAACATTTTTGCCGGTTTTACGGTAGTTTGAAAAATAAACTTTTTTTAAAAAATTCTCAAAAAATTCTTGGGACATTTTAATTTTTCTCGAGAAGTTCTTAAGAATTTTCGAGAAATTCTCGAGAAGTTCTCCACACAGCTTTCGAGAATTTCTCGAGGAAAATTTCTTGTCTGCACACACTGCTCACGACAAACAGAAGCTGTGTTGTGGCCGTTCTCGAAAAATTCGAAATTTCACATTTGAAATTTTTTTATCGCTTTTAGAATCATTCAGAGCCATTTTCCAAAAAAAAAACATGTTTTGTTCAATACCACCAACTCCGTAGAAACTCAGACCGAGCGGGCAGTCGGGCCATACTGGACCGTGGAGAATCTCCCAACTGCTCGGTTCGGCCCGTTACAAATCTGACTACATGAAACAAAACAAAACTCACAATTCATAAAATTCCATTTGCTTTAAAACATGGATCAGTGCCAGTTTGGGAAGACGAAGAAGTGGAAACATATCGCCTTTCCGGAAATGCAAGGTGAACAGTGCAAATAAAACAAATGGGAGGGACGTCTTCTCTTTGACGTCTTCTATTTGTTGTCTGTAATAACCATCACGTCAGATTGCACACACTTTTTTGTCTTCTGAATCAATAAAACACCACCGTCATTCTCAACGTTTTTTTTTTTGATTTCTATCCAATATATTCTCCAATTTGTTGGATAAATAATGACGTCACTCCGCATTCTACATCTTCCAAATCTGGTACAAAACATTATTTTGAGGCAAATGGATTTTTCCGAGGTGTAAGTATTTTTTTGAAACTGTTGACCGGAACTGTAAGTACGTACTTCGCCGGAAGATGTGGTGCATTCACTTTTTTAGTCAATTTTGGAAACATTTAGAAAAAAGAAAAAAAAAGCTTGTCCAAAGCTTGCCTCAGTCTTGCCCAAAACTTCCCCAAGGTTTGCCCGAAGCTTGCCTAGGACTTGCTCAAAGCTTGTCCGAAGCTCGTCAGAACTTTTCAGTTCGGCAAGCGGCAATCTTGTTTTAAGACAATTTTTTTTCAGAGTTTTCTTCTCCGTTACCTCGAAAAGAAGCGAACAAGTTGTACGACTTGCCAGATTCGAGATTCCCATCAATCTAAAAATCAAATATCGAAAAAAATCGGTATCGACTGATTTTGAAAATCCTGAAGATCAATTTGGAACTCAACTCAGATGTGTGCCAGCAGAATCAACAACTGAAAGCCCATGGCCAATTCAAAAGCTCTGTGGATGCCCGATTTCCATAAAATTCGGCCAAAATTCACTGAATTTTTCAACTCGGAAAATTCAAGACATGTGGAAATTAATCAAAAATTTTCTGGAGACTTTTCAAAATTTGAAAGTTTTCTTCACATGTTTCCATAAGCCAGATGATAAAATTCTGAAAATTTTCAAAAAAAAATCCCCCGATTTTCAAGAAATCAATATTGAAAATAGGATGATAAATGTGGAAAATGTTGTGAAAAATTGCAAAAAAAATAAAGGAATTGTACCTGAATACCTATAAAATTGGTCCAACAATCCCATTTAAAGTTGATAAACTTCATATCAAAAATGCAAATTTTGAAAAAAATAATTATTTTTTGGATTCTCTTATGAATTGCACCAAAATTTTATTCGATTTTTGCAATTTGTCATATTTGGATATCAATTTATTTTTGAAAAAATGGATTCGCGGCAAAACGAAAGTTAAATATTTGTTTTTGAATTTGGTTATAATTGAAATCGATCATTTGCTTGAAGGAATTCCAGATTCACAAATCACTACGACATTTGATTCTGGACCTTCTAGAACATTTAAAATTCGAAAAACGGATGGAAGTGGAGAAGCGGAATGTTTTGTTGATCGAGAAGATCGAGTGTTTCGGTTGGAAGAAATGGAATAAATGCTTTTTTTAAATTTTTTTGTGATTTTTCACATTTTTTTGAAACAATAAATGATTTGTGATAAATTTTTATATTCAAAATGGAAAAAAAAATTAATGTGGCAATTTGTTAAAGGAGGAATGAAATCACTTTTTTTTATTCCGACTTCTGGTAGGTTATTTAAAACAGAATCAGATTCTTATTGTCTGAAATCACGGAAACTTCTCTAAGAACCGTAAAATTGCCCCGCCTGGTATAAATTTCCTTTCGGTGGCCGAGTCCACTCGGACTACACAGGCAGGTGGAAGAGAAACCGTGTAGTTCTCGAGGACAACCGCCAATTTTTTTTTCTTTCTTCATTTTTCTGCCGCTTTTTCAACTTTTCTCACCAGTTTTTTAGATTCGAAAAGGAAAAACAGTAAAAAAAAATTTAAAAACATCGAAAAGCGGCAAAAAAATGGAAAAAAGAAATTGAAAAAGTCGGAGATTGTCCCCAAGAACTACACGGTGTCTCTTCCACCTGTCCGTGTAGTCCGAGTGGACTCGGCCACCGAAAATAACTCTATGCCAGGCGGGGCAATTTTACGGTTTTTAGAGAAGTTTCCGTGATTTCAGACAATAAGAATTTGATTCTATTTGGAATAATCTGCCAGAATTCGGAAAAAAAGTGATTGTACTCCTCCTTCAATTAGTCCTGATGGACAGGTAAGAAGAGAAGCTCCGCCTACTTTTTCATTAGTTTCAAATTTCAGATGGTTTTGAGTGTCTATAAAAATGATAAGGATAAGATGTATACATTGTTCACTGAATCCGAATTCATCAGTTTTATGTTGAAGAGAGAGATTCAAATTGATGAGAGACCAAATCCACTCACCAGAGTTGCACGGAAATGGATTTTTTCTTTTCGGATTTCGGAAACCGTGTTTCGGAAGAGGAAAAATCGCGGAAAACGTGTTTCGTGTTTCGTGTTCCGGAAAAAAAAGTTCTCGCATAGCGAGGGGGTTTTGCTCGATTTTTGGAGCAAAAATGTGAAATTTTGCTATGAATTCAGTCATTTTTCGAAGTTTCAGAGTCAAAAAGCGTGACCCGAATTTTCACGAATTTTACGGAAGGCTTTTCGATTTTTCGTGTTTCGGAAGTCGTGTTTCGGAAATTCCCGAGAAATTTCGGATTTCGGAAACCGTGTTTCGGAATTCCGGGCAACTCTGCCACTTACTGTTTCTAAAGAGCTCGAATAAAGTATGTTCGATTCCAAATGCCTTTTTCAGTTTTTAGACAAAAATGATGACAAATTATACCTTCACGTCCATATTACCCTGATCCTACAAACCCTAGCGTTCCTTTATCTCAATCTGAAAATGATGACAATTATCAGATTATCATTTTCAAGATCTCTTTCAGAGTCCTCGGAGCCCTTCTCTGAAATTATCGATTCCCTAATCTAGACCAAAATGATGACAAATCCCATCTCATATCAAGATTTCCAGATGGACAATTCTGAAACATTATCATCATTTTAATTGTCATCATTGGGTATAAAAGGACCAAGAATTTAGATGAATTAGTCATTTTGCTCAGTTTCTGGTGCAAATATCCTCTCCTAGCTATGGATTCCAATTCCACTATTCCTGGATTCAATGCTGATTATATTTTCAATTCTGAAGATATGTATCCAGATTATTCCAATATGTGGTCAAATAGTCCATACTATAACGATTATGTGAATTATTATTCTGGATTCTATCAACCTTCTTCTCCTGTTCAACCAACTGTGGATCCAAATTCTCCATATCAATATGCCAATTCACCTGCTCATCTATGGACCAGCCCCGCCCCTCAATATCTAAGCTCCGCCTACTTTTTGACTCCAACTCCATCCAATTCCCCACCAACTCATTCATCAGAACTCTCAAATAAAAAATGTTCTCACTGCTCTGCAACAGAAACATGTCAATGGAGGAATATTCGATCAAAAGATGGAATTCTATGCAATGCTTGCTTCATTTATAAGAGAAAATACAAGGAATTACGTCCAGTTGATGCTATTCAAAAATACAAGAATCGAGGAGGAAATGGACTCAAATCTACTCATTAATTGACATTTTTCGGATTTTTTTTATTTGTATTTTACCGGTTTACTACTTGATCTCCTTAGATGTATTTATATGTTAATGTCCTTATTTCCGTCTTCCGGAATTTTAAAATTTCTTCCGTTTTCCGTCTTCCGGATTCAAAGTTTTCTCTTCCGTTCATGTCTGTCCCAAAATCTGGTAGCTTATTTAGAACAGAATCAGATTCTTATTGTCTGAAAACACGGAAACTTCTTCTCTAAAAACCGTCAAATTGCGTCGCCTGGCATAGACTTGTTTTCTGTGGCCGAGTCCGCTCGGACTACACGGTCAGGTGAAAGATAAAACGTGTAGTTCTCGAGGACAACTGCCGATTTTTTCTTTTTCTTTTTTTGTTAATTTTTGGCGCTTTTTGAGCGTTTTTTTTTCTATTAATTAAGTTTTTTTTCTTTTTTGAACCTAAAAAACCGCAAAAAATAAAGAGAAAAAGTCGGATGTTGTCCTCGAGAACTACACGATTTCTCTTCCACCTGCTCGTGTAGTCCGAGTGGAGTCGGCCACCGAAAATGGTTTTATGCCAGGCGATGCAATTTTACGGTTTTTAGAGTATTTTCCGTGATTTCAGAAAATAAGAATGCGATTCTGTTTGAAACAACCTACCAGACTTCGATATTAAAAAAGTGTTTTGAGAACTTGAAGAAATTTTTTGAAAAATTAAAAAAACCTCTTTTAAAAATTTATTCATTACAAATCAAGTCAAAATCTATCCTTCAAATCCATAATCAATATCAATATACTTGACCCCTTCATCATATTTTCCATCATTAATCGGCTTATGACATCCAATTTCCATAAATTCCACGTACCAAAAATGATCCAATGGATCCCATTTCACATCGAATTTCCATTCATTCTCATATTCTAATTTAATGTCTCGACTCTGTGATGAAATGGTTCTGAATTTGACAGTTGCAGAATCTTCAGCTGATCTAGTATCATCCGTATGATCAATCCAATATTTCTGGAATTATGAGATTACGGTAGCAGGTACAGTAATCTCTTACTGTGAATTTGTTAATGCGAAGCACGTTTCGATCAAAAATGAACAAATCGAGAATGGCTGAAAACTTAAGATGAGCAATAAATGGGCGGAGCCTAACGCCTACGTGTATTTGTCTTAAGTTTTTCATGATCACAATATTTGAATCCTTTGAAACCATGATTTGTGAATCGTTTCACAAATGCAACAGTTGAATACCATTGAGTTGGATCGGGTAATTCAACTAAATCCTCCACAAATGTGGTTGCAATAACGTCTCCAATTGCACCAAATGTTTGGTCTTTTGGTATGAAATCCGCATTGCACGGGACCTCTAAACGATCAATGTACCATGTGGAATTGGCGATTGAGGTGTTCTGAAAGACGGGATTTGATGTTTTATCAATCTATCAGCCCCAAGGCTTGCGCAAATCTTGCTCACAGCGGGCTCAAAACTTGTTCAAAACGTGCCTAAAGTTTGCTCAAAGCTTGCCTTGTGCTTGCCCATTGTGTGACCGAATTGCCCTAAGCTTGCCCTAGGCTTGCCCATAGCTTGCCCAAAGTTTCCCTGCAACTTGCCGGAAGCTTGCCCAAAACTTGCCCAAAGCTTGCCCAAAGCATGCCCCAATGCTTGCCAAACGCTTATCCAGAGCTTGCCCAAAGCTTGCCCAGTGCATGTTCATAGCTTGCCTAGTGCAAGCCCATGGTTTGCCCAAGGCTTGTCCCAAGGCTTGTCCCAAGGCTTTCCCCGAGGTTTGCCCAAAGCTTGCCTAGTGCATGCCTAAAGCTTGCCCAGTGCATGTTCATAGCTTGCCCAGTACAACCCAAGGCTTGCCCAAAATCTTGCCCAACGCTTGCCCATAGCTTGCTCAAAGCTTGCCCAGTGCTTGTCCAATGCTTGCCCACATCTTGCCCAAACATGCCCTTGCCCAAAGCTTGCCGCTTACCTTTGCCCCTTGCACCTTGAAATTCCACTCATAAAACTTCTCTCCAAGACCCAATTGTAACTTCATTATGATGTAAGCGATAATCTGATCCGGCTTGATTTCCAGCACTTTAATACTAATAAAATCATCCTCCTTATCCTTTTCCGGATGCCACATAATCCCAAATCGACGGTACCAATTACGGAATTCTTCTGAAAATTTTAAAAATATTTTAAATGGTAGATCAAAAAATGTTATTTGAACCATGAGTATACTCCTGTGATTCCTCGGCTTGCTCTTGGCAAACGAAAAATTTGGAAACATCTTTTTCCAATCCAGTTATCCAAAAGCTTGGAACTCTCCGGTATTCTGGATCAGTGAATTGATAAGC
Organism: Caenorhabditis doughertyi; assembly: GCA_963572265.1. NCBI lineage: Eukaryota > Metazoa > Nematoda > Chromadorea > Rhabditida > Rhabditidae > Caenorhabditis > Caenorhabditis doughertyi. Next base: position 14,065,880 of record OY751554.1, read on the forward strand.
CAATGGGGTAAAGAATCCAATCAAAGTCCGGGCAGTTGGATGATTTTGTAGCTGTTCCAAATCATCAATAATTCCATCAATTTCATCATCACGATCGAATATTAATGCTCCATTTTCTGGGCAAATACCTCCTTGATTGATGTGAGTAATCGAGAAGTATGAGCCCATTGTGTAAAGTTCAGGCTGAAAATTTCAGTTAAGCCACGCCCCTTTTAAGCCCCACCCATTTTTGGGAGCTCACTTTAAACTTCACAATGAATTTGAAACATGATTTGAAAATTTCAGTTAAGCTCCGCCCATCTGGTGCTACCCCTAATTAGAACCGGATGAAGCAGAACCTTGCAAAAACTGCCCGGGTAAGAACTGACACAACTTTGCAGCGATGGCCTGCAAGATGTGAAAAATTCCCATATACGTGCATTTGAAAAGTTCTTAAACGATCGGTTCTTATAAGGGTCAGTTCTGGTTCGTCCAGTTCTGATTCGGGATAGCTCGGCCCACTTTCCGCCACGCCCTTTTAAGCACTTACCTTAAACTTCATAATAATGTCATAATGAATTTGGGCCATCAAATTGAACTTTTTATCCCATTGAACAATATTTGTCATGACTCTCAACTGTTTTCGAGGCAAACCTTCTTGAACTTGAAAATACCATTTAATTCGGGGCGTGGCTTCAAAAAGTGCAGCTGTCTGATGACGATATTTCATGTATTGGTCTGAAAAGAGGAGAGAAGTTTTGGGGAAAAAATATCAAATTTTAAGAGATTTCTGCATCAAAATTCTACGCCGGTCACAATTTTCATAGTGATTTTCCTCAAAAATAGCTCAAAACCGTCGAAAAAGCGCATGAAAAAACGGTATCTTCTACTGCATTTTACAAGATTACTGTACTTCTTCGTCACCATTTCCTTGTTTTTTTTTTCAGCCTAACCGCAAAGCGACCGCGCCGCGCCATTTGTAGTTTGGTCCAAAACTCAATATTTGGGGGTATCCCTTCCAGAAGGGTGTTCTGATTAGTGACAGTTCTGATACGGGAAACGGTTCTGATTTGTCACACCCTCTGTAATTTTGCAATCAGCTTAATTTTCTTTGATAACACATGATGTCAAATTTTTTGGATTCATGGCCTAACTTTTTTGAATTCGAAAATGCTAGGCCACCTTATCCAATTGGTATAAAAATTCGTTTTAAAAATGGCCTAGGAATCACTTCTAAGCCATCTTGGCCTCTCGAACTACACGGCGGGATTCCTAGGCCAGGAGGCCACGGCCAATAAGGGGATTATCGAGCAAAATCACTATGAAAATTGTCAATTTATTGCAGAAACAGGCATTCAGAACTTTCCCGTTTCAGAACTGTGACCATATCAGAACTGCCCCCTTTCAGAACTGTCCCCTTTCAGAACTGTTCCGTATCAGAACTGTTATTGCAAGTGAAGTAAATCTGATACGGGACAATTCTGATTGGAAACACGGTTCTCGTTCGACATACCCCTATCAAAACTGTCCCATATGAGACCAGCGAAATTCCCACGGCCAAATAACATTTCCAGTTCTAATAAGGGACAATGCTGATGAGGGGCGATTCTGTTATGGGGCACGGTTCTAGAATGTCCTACCGCCCAGAAACATTAGGAGGTAGGTTCGGTCCTTTATCCAATAAACTCACATCTATTCAATTTCTTTGATCCATTTCCTCTCTCTTCACAAATCTCTGCCGTCATATCCCATTCCATTAGACCCTCCAAGAACTTCGAAGCTTGATCATAATATAAATTTTCTTTCGAGGCCGCTTGAAAAATCGTCGACAAAACAGTCCTGATGGTTTTTAATTTCTTATGCCAGACCTCTTCCTCCGACGCTTTGTTGAACGCACATTCCGGGTCACGGAAACAATTCTTATTCCATCTGCCCAGTTTGGGTTCTGAAATGGGCAAGTGAATTGGGCAAGTGAATTGGGCAAGAGATGGGCATGCACCTGGCAAAAAATCAAGATACCTGGATTAGCATAATTCCACAAATTCGGTGCATCAAAGAATCGTTTTCCGACTTTTTTCTGGAGAATCTCATTGACTTTCGAGCATTCCAGGGCAACCAGGCAGGTTGAGAAGAGCAGGAGAAGGGTTCGAAAGAGCATTTTTCGAAGACTGATTTTATTGATTGATTTTTGGTTTTCGATGTGGCGCACGTGGCACAGAAAACGTGAAAAACTGGGGAATTAAAGTATGATATGTCACGGTTTTTTTTTAATTTTTCCACGTCTCGCCCTTTTTTGGATAAAAAAGTCGATAAATCCAGTTCGCGGTTTTTTCCATTAAAAAAATGCTGTTCCGCCCGGTTTTTCTGCTCCTTTTGATGTGCCTGTTCGCCGTGGACTCCAATAAACTCGAAGAAATTTTGAAGAATCTTGGCAAGAGATTTTTCCCGGTGGAGCCAGAAATCAAACAGATTCAAGGAGAGAGAAAGATACCAATGGATTTTAGTGGTTGGTTTTTTTTTTTGAAGAGTTGGTTACGGTAAAAACCGTATTAGAAGGGTCCCTCTAATAGAAGGGCACTGTAAAATGTGCGTTTTAAATAAGATGGTATCTTTAATGCTCTTGAGCCCTCAAAAAAATGCTTGGGACAATAGAAGAGTTTGCTCTTTTAATAGAGTTTTTACTTCTACAGTACCTCTACAGAATCTCTATAGTATATGTATAGTACCCTTGCAGTAGTTTTACAGTATCTCCACAGTATTCTTATAGTATCCTTGCAGTATTCCAACAGTACCCTACGGTAATCCTACAGTACCTTCGAAGAAACCCTCCAGTATCCCTGCACTATTCCTAAAGTACCCCTACAGTACACCCTACAGTATTCCCTACAGCACCCCCTACAGTATCCCAACAGTATCCCTTACAGTAACCAAAACTTTTTTTTCAAAAAAAACTTTATTTTAAGAAAAAATCAATTTCCAGTTCCATAATCAATATCCAAATACCCTTCATAATTCCCATTATCTTTTTTCTTATGACATCCAATTTCCATTTGTTCCACATAATAAAATTGATCCATTTGATCCCATTTCAATTCAAATTTCCATTCATTTTCATATTCGATTTTTGATTCATCTATCGATATGGTTTTGAAGGTAAAGCTGGCAGAATCTGAAGCCGGTGAGGAAATGTCCGGATGGTCTACAGAGTATTTCTGAAAATTTTCAGTTTGGAAAATGGCTGAAAATGAGATTTGAGAGACTTACAGTATATTTGACAATGTGTTGGACAGATTTGTCGAGTTTGAACAAGTCGAGTTGGGCTGAAAATGGTAGCTACAAGTAACTTTACAGTAACTTTTGTCTACATTATCCAACAAAAATTTACAGTGACTTACCGTAGCCTCTAGTCAAAGAGCTACAGTAATTTGCACCTTCATATAGTGAGTTAGGCTGATCTACAGTAACATGGGAGTGACCCTACAGTATCCCTACAGTATCCCTCCAGCACTACTACAGTCTTCATTCAGTCTTATCACGGTATTTTACAGTACTCTGACACAACTCTTAAAAGGTCCTCACAGTTCCCCTACAGTATTCCCTACAGTATCCCCTATAGCGTCTCTTTTAGTATCCCCTACAGTATCTCCTACAGTACCCCCTACAGTATCCCCTACAGTATCCTGTACATTATCCCCTACAGTATCCCCTACAGTATCCCCTATAGCGTCTCCTTTAGTATCCCCTACAGCATCCCGTACAGTATCCCCTACAGTATCCCCTATAGCGTCCCCTATAGTATCTCCTACAGTATCCCCTACAGTTTACCCTACAGTATCCCCTATAGTATCCTTTACAGTATCCCCTACAGTATCTCCTACAGTATCCCCTACAGTTTACCCTACAGTATCCTCTATAGCGTCCCCTATAGTATCCTTTACAGTATCCCCTACAGTATCCCCTACAGTATCCCCTACAGTTTACCCTACAGTATCCCCTACAGTATCCCCACAGTATCCCTATCGCTACAGTACACCAAACAGCACCCTTATCCCGTACAGTACCCCTACTTTTTCCCCTACACTATCATCTACAGTATCCCCTACAGTATTCCCACCCCGTAACTCACGTGTTTTCGTCTTCTCACTCCCGCAATACTGAAATCCTTCCAACTCTCCATTCTTCGTAAATTGATTCACAAATTCAACAGATGAATGCCATTGAGTTGGATCCGGAAGGTCTATCAATTCATTTACAAACTTTTGAGCTACAGTATCCCGAATGGATTTTAGGGATTGGTCCTTATATTGGATTGTAGGGGTACACATGACTTCAAGTTGTTCAATATGCCAATCAGTTTGGATGATGTGACGGTAGTCGAAAGGGTTCTGGAAGTAGGGTACAGTAATAGTACAGTAACTCTAGACTAGCTAAGGTGATTCTGGGTCCGCTAAAGAAACTCTAGACTAGCTACAGTTGCCCTAGGTTAGCTACAGTAAATCCAATTCAGCTACAGTAACCTTAGGCCAGCTACAGGAACCCTAGATCAGCTCTAGTAACTGTAATTCAGCTACAGTAACCCTAGTTCAGCTACAGTAACTCTAGACCAGCTACAATACCTTTTTAGCGGAAACTTTGAAATTCCAATCATGAAGTGTCTCATCTAGACCCATTTGTAATTTCATAGTGATTCTGGCAATGATAAATTCCTCTTTGACTTCCAAAACTTGTAGTCCAATACTGTCCTGATCATAATCCTTTTTCAAATGCCACATTTTTGCGAAGGCGTTGTACCAGCGACGGAATTGGGCTGAAAAGTTGGGACTACAAACTACAAACTATAAACTTGGAGCTACAAACTACAAACTACAAACTATAAACTTAAAACTATAGACTACAAACTACAAACTATTTATAGTAAACTGTAAACATTATAAACTGTAAACTGTTAGCTATAAACTAAGAACTACAAATTACGAGTTACAAAATGCAAACTATAAAATACAAACTACAAACAAAAAACTACAAACTACGAACCTATGCTATAGTCAACTGGCTCGGTGATTCCCTCTTGACAAACACTGATCTTTGAAACATCTTTTTGCAGCCCGGCTAACCAAAACATTGGAATTCTCAATGGATCCTCATCAACCAATTGATAGACTTGTGGAGTAAAAAATTTCAATAGAGATCTGGCATTTGGATGAGATTTCAACTCTTCGATATTATCAATTGTCATATCAATTTGATCACTTTTTGAATAGCTAACAATTCCGTGTTCCGAGCAACTGCCACCTTGATAGACACGATGAAGTGAGAACAAACTGCCTTTCTTCTCGTTTATGAACTGAAAAAGTTGGTTTACGAACGTCCTGGATGAAATGGTTCTGGAAAGGTTCGATTATTTCTAAAACATTCTTAATATTTTCTAAAGGTCTACAAAAGAACACACTAAAGACTGTAGAAATATTATGGAGGGATACTGTAAGGATACTGTGGAATACTGTAGTACTACTGCACAAGAATTAAAAGATACTGTAGCGAGGATACTGTATGTATGTTCTGGGGATACTGTGGGATTTACTGTAGGGATGCGTCAGAGGTATTATGGAGATACTATAGGGATACTGTAGTCGGAGTTTGCTAAAATTAGTTTAGGAAATTTAGGGAGTATTGTAAAGGTACTGTATGGTACTGTAGAGACACTGTATAAATGCTGTAAAGGTATTGCAAAGATACTGTAAGGATACTGTAAGGTTACTGTAAAACTACTTCAGAGACACTGAACAAGAACTATAAGATACTGTAGTAAGGATACTGTAAGGTTACTGTAGGGCTACTGTAAATACCGTAGAAGTAATGGAGGAATACTGTAGAATTGCTGTAGGATCACTCTAGGGATGCTGAAGGCCAAATTTTCCAACGTTCCCAAAACCCCTTACCGTCAATTTCATCGTAATATCATATTCAATTTTGGCTTCCAAATTGAATTTATCCGTATGATTAATGTCCATTTTCATTCTCAAACTATCCCGTCCATCATCAATTATTTCAACGTAACGGGGCTTTTTAACCACGCCCTTATGCTGGGAGCCAAAATGGGTCAGAAATTTCATGTATTGGTCTGAAAATAGTACCAGACTACAAAGACTACAAACTACAGAAAACTCACAAGCATTCATTTTCTTGTCTTTTTCTCCACAAATTTCCGCTGTCATTTCTGGATCCATAATCGATTCGAGCCATTTCAAAGAATCATTAAATAACCGATTTTCAGTTGATGAAATTTCAATAAAAGTGTCCAAAACTCTCAAAGCGGTCCCGACTTTAATTTTATGAATTTGATAGTCGTTGAGTTTGATCCATTTTATGTAGTTACGGTCGAAATCTGAAATCGGGGATACTGTAGGGATACTGGTTGGGATACTGTAAAAATATTGTAGGGATACTGTGGTGTTACAATCGATGTACCAAATGAGTACTGTAAAAGTCCGTCGGAGGTACTGTAGGTATACTGTGAGGTTACTTCAAACGTACTGCGGGGATACTGTGAGGATACTGTAGGGCTTCTTCAAAGGTACTGTAGAGGCACTTTATGAATACTGTTGGGGGCACTGTAGGAGTACTTTAGGGCTACTGTGAGGATACAGTGGGGGTACTGTAGGGTGACTGTAGGCATACTGTGGGGACACTGTGGGCATACTGTGGGAATACTGTGGGGTTATTTCAAAAATACTTTGGGGATACTGTACTATGGAATTACTGTAATGATACTCTACAACTACCATAGGGATTTTGTAACAGTACTGTAGGAGTAATACCTCTATTAGAAGGGCACGCTCTTCTCTCATTTCAAGCAGTTTTTTAAGAGGCCCTCATATTCAAAGAATCATTTTTCATCAAAAGCGCACAATTTTGCAGTGCCCTTCTATTAGAGGGGCTCTTCTAATACAGTTTTTCCTCAAAAAAAAAAAAACTAACCACTAAAATCCACTGCCTGCTTTCTCTCTCCTTGAATCTTCTTGATTTCTGGCTCCACCGGGAAAAATCGTTTGCCAAGATTCTTCAAAATTTCTTCGAGTTTATTGGATTCCACGGCAACCAAACAGGTCAAAGGGACCAAAAAGGCCAAGCGGAACAGCATTTTTCCAAAGGGAAAAAACCGTGAACTGAATTTATTGATTGAAAAGTTTTTTATTCAAAGAAAAGGGTGTGACGTGGAAAAATTTGAAAAAAAACCGTGACATATCACAATTTTATTCCCCAGTTTCTCACGTTTTCTGTGCCACGTGCTCCACATCGAATACCAAAAATCAATCAATAAAATCAGTCTTCGAAAATGCTTTTTCGAACCATTCTCCTGCTCTTCTCAACCTCTCTGGTTGCCTTGGAATCCTCGAAAATCAATGAGATTCTCCAGAAAAAAGTCGGGAAACGCTTTGAAAATGATCCGATGCCTCCGACTTTATATGAAGTCCGTAAGTGTTTTGCCCGTTTTTTCGAATGGTTCATGCCCATTTTTCTCAGGAGACTCTGGCCATGGTTTAGGATGGAGAACCAATTGGCTTCGAAAATGTGATTTAAACTGTGAATACAGTAAAATGTCGCCTGCCTATATTGAACGAAACAAACGAGAGTCGGCATTGACCATTTTGGCTCTTTTGAACCTTGCCGCTTCTAAAGAAAATGAGCATTATTATCAAGCGTCGAGCATGTTGGAATCATATATGCTCACCAATTTGACTGCCGTCGTTTGTGAGGAAAAGGGCGAGGGATCGAAGAAAATGAATCGATGTGAGTTTGCCTTGGCTGCAGGGGCTAGCGGCAACGGACTTGCCGCTTTGCCCATTTGCCGAAAGTGGGTGCTGTTGCCGAAGTTGCCTGTTTTTCGGCAATGCTTTTTAGGGAATAAAGTTTGAATCGGAACAGGTTTTAGTGCACATTCTTCTCAAAAAAGGCAATTTCCAAAAATGCCGGTTTGCCGGGTTTTGCCGAAAATGCCGGTTCACCGGTTTTGCCGGTTTTTCGGTCTTGTCGAGTTTTGCCGGTTTTGCCAGGTTTCGCCGAATCTTGCGGGATTTGGCCAGTTTCGCTAGTATGGCTAGTTTTGCCGGGTCTGCCGACTTCGCCGACTTTGCCGGTTTTCCCGGGTTTTGCGGGTTTTGCTAGTTTCGCTGATTTTGCCGGTTTTACAACTCGGCAATTGTCGAATTGCCAAAATTTTGCGTTGCCGCTTGCCCCCCCCCCCCCCCCTCTTGTGATGGGCTTGACGAGCCCCTGGCTTATGCGGAAAATACTGCAAAACCTCTATTACGCTGTCACTCTTAATAGAACGGCACCTCTAATATACCGGCACTCGGACGGTTGCTTTCAATTATAGACTGACAATTTCTAATAGACGGGTATTCTTAATATACCGGCATCAGGAAACCGGCATCCGGTATCCGACATCCGGCAACCGGCAACCGGCAACCTCCAACCGCCAACCGGCATCCGGCAACCGGCAACCGGCAACCGGTAACCGACATTTGCCAATGATTTCTTTGAATTTCAGATGAAATACCAAATTTTAATGCTTTTCGTCTCAATTTTGGCATCTTTTTCAGACCAATACATGAAATATCGTCACCAAACTGCTGGCCTTTTTCAAGCAACTCCCCGAGTTCAATGGCATTATCAAATTCTGAATACAACGAGAGAAATCTTGAGATTTACCACAGACATCGTTCAAATCGACAAGAAGTTCAATTTGAACGCTCATATTCATTATGATATCACTATGAATTTTGAGGTGAGTGGGCGGCGCCAAAAGTGCTATCCCTAATAAGAACTGGACGAATCAGAACTGTCCCTTATAAGAACCGACCGTTTAAGAACTATTCCCGGATAAGAACTCTGGTCGGATGAGAACTGGCAGTACTTTGCTGCAATGGCCTACAAGCTGTTAAAAGTTCCTAAATACGAGCATTTGAAAAGTTCTTATCCGGGCAGTTCCCAAACGGTGGGTTCTTATAAGGGTCGAATCGGATTCGTCCAGTTCTTATTAGGGGTAACATCCACCGCCAAAAGTGGGCGGAGCTTTCAAGTAAAAATCTGAAATTATTTTTCAGCCAAGACTGAGAAAAAAGGGCTCATATTTCTCACTTGCCCATATTTCCCAAGGAGGAGTTTGCCCTGAAAACGGAGTATTGGTCTATGACCAAAAATTGGAGCAAAATGGAACAATTGACGATTTGGAAGAGTTGAAAAATCATCCAACTGCCAAAACTTTGATTGGTTTCTTTACCCCTTTGGCAGATCAAATGACTGATCCAGAAGAAAGATATGTTCCGAAATTTTGGATAACTGGAATAGAAAAAGGTCATTCGAAATTCTATATTTGTCAGGATCAAGTTGAAGAGCCAAAGGAATATACTGAAGGTTTTATCCCTTAAAAATTTCCTCTAAAAAATTGAAAATTTCAGACCAATTCCTTGAATGGTTCCGTCGATTTGAGATTATGTGGCATCCGGAAAAGGAGAAGAAGGATGATTTTATCAGTATTAATGTGTTGGATATCAAGCCTGAATCGATCACCGCTATCATTACGATGAAGTTGCAATTGGGTCTTGGAGAGAAGTTTTATGATTGGAATTTTAGAGTGCAAGGGGCTAAGGTAAGCGGCAAGCTTTGGGCAAGCTTTGGGGAAGCTTTGTGCAGGCATTGAGCAAGCATTGGGCAAACTTTGAGCAAGCTTCCGGTAAACTTCCGGCAAACAGACAAGTGGGCAGGGAGCGAGGACAAGGCGTAACAGAGCGCGGCGAAAACTCGGCTTGCCCTTATCGACTTTCTTTGAACTTCTTAGCACCCCTCCAAAACAAGTTACATAAAATTTGCCTGAACAACTTTGGGCATATTTCGGACAAACCTTGGGCAATTTTTGGGCAAGCTTTAGGCTAATCTTGGGCAAATTTTGGACAAACTTTGGGCAAGGGCACGCACGCAAGGGGCAAGCAAGAGGCAAACATGGCAAAACTTGGGAAAACTTTAGGCAATGATAGTGCAAGATTTATGCAATTGGGCACACACGGGCAAGTTTTGGGCAAATCTTGAATTTACTTTGGGCAAACCTTGGCCAAGCATTGGGCAAGTCTTGGGCAAGCCATGGGCAAACTGTGGGCAAGAGGTACGGTTGAGCAGAAATTGAACAAACCTTAGGCAAGAAATGGGCAAACTATGGGCAAACTTTGGACAAGCTTCGGGCAGTTTTTAAACATGATTTTAACAAGAAATGGGCAAACTTCGGGCAGAAATGGGCAAGAGCACGCTTTGGGCAAGCACAGTGCAAGATTTGAGCAAGCTCTGGACAAATCTTGGGCAAGAAATAGGCAAGTCATAAACTTACTTTGGGCAAACATCAGGCACGCATTGGGCAACCATTGGCAAAAATTGGGCAGCCTTTGAGCAAGCTTTGGGCAAATTTGGGCACACCTTGGGCAAGCCTTGGGCAAACAAAAGAACTCCAAATCCCGTCTTTCAGAACACCTCAATCGCCAATTCTACATGGTATATCGATCGTTTGGAAGTGCCATGCAACACAGAATTCCATCCAAAAGACGAGTCATTCGGTGCAATTGGAGACGTTATTGCAACCACATTTGTTGAGGATTTAGTTGAATTACCCGATCCAACTCAATGGTATTCAACTGTTGCATTTGTGAATCGTCTCACGAAAAAGGGACTCGAACGATTCCAATATTGTGATCAGGGAATTCTTTTGAATCGACCACGTGAGTTGGCCCCTTTTGGTCCATTTAATTCTAAACTTTCAGCACTCCTCGACAAGTTCATTTTTGATCGAAACATTCTACACGTGTCCAATTTCACTGTAAGAGTTTACTGTACCTTCTACCGTAATCCCACATTTTCAGAAATATTGGATTGATCATAAGGATGTTACTACACCAGCTCCAGATTCTGGATTCATTGCGTTCCGAACCATTTCATCACAGACTCGAGATACAAAATTAGAATATGAAAATGAATGGAAATTTAAAGTGCAATGGGATCCGATTGATCATTTTTATTATGTGATTCATATGGATATTGGATGTCATAAGCCTATCAATGATGGAAAATATGATGAAGGTGTCAAGTATATTGATATTAATTATGGAATCTGAAACAAGTATTAATTGAATAATAAATGAGATTTTTTTGGATTCAATAATTATTTGTGAAAAAAATGGAATGAATTGTATTGGAAAATAAGTTATAAAAAATTGAAAATTAGCGCGCATGCAGAGCATTCTAAGCAGTGTTTGTGCAGTGCAGACCAGAGAGTGCTTGGTGAAGTGGAAGTGAGGCATTTTAATCTAGATGATAAAGCTCTTTTGAACATATCCAGTTCTCCAATCAGTTTATACTTACTTTTTCAGCAGTGATCTGGGATCATTCTTCTATTGAGTCGCTCGCTTCTCCTGGAACTTTCACTTCACTTGATGACACCTCCAATGGCGCAGGTTTCGCTGATTCCTGTTAATTTATGTTAAATTTGCCGGTTTCCGCCAGTTTTTGTCGGTTTCGCCGATTTTTCAACTCGGCATATGCCAAATTACCGCTCGGCCTCCTTTGTGGGGAGCTCGGCTGCAGACAGGCTGTAGACAGGCTGTACACAGGCTGCCCATTTTTTCGGTGGTACCACCCATATTTTTGGGTGGTACCACCCTTTTTTTTCGGTGGTACCACCCATATTTTTAGGGTGGTACCACTCACTTTTTTCGGGTGGTACCACCCATTTTTTTGGGTGGTACCACCCATTTTTTTCTGGTGGTACCACCCATTTTTTTTTTGGTGGTACCACCCAATTTTTTTCGGTGGTACTACCCATTTTTTTGAGTGGTAACACCCAATTTTTTTGGTGGTACCACCCATTTTTTTTGGGTGGTACCACCCTTTTTTTTTCGGTGGTACCACCCATTTTTTTGAGTGGTACCACCCTTTTTTTTTGGGTGGTACCACCCATTTTTTTGGGTGGTAGCACCCATTTTTTTCGGGTGGTACCACCCATTTTTTTTGGGTGGTACCACCCTTTTTTTTCGGTGGTACCACCCTTTTTTTTCGGTGGTACCACCCATTTTTTTGAGTGGTACCACCCATATTTTTGGGTGGTACCACCCAATTTTTTCGGGTGGTACCACCCATTTTTTTGGTGGTACCACCTACTTTTTTGGTGGGTGGTACCACCAAAAAAGCCTGTCTACAGCCTGTCGACAGCCTGTCTACAGCCTGTCGACAGCCTGTCTACAGCCTGTCTTTTTGGGTGGTACCACCCATTTTTTTATGGTACTACCCTTTTTTTTTATGGTACTACCCATTTTTATGAGTGGTACCACCCAAAAAAATGGGTGGTACCAAAAAAAAATGGGTAGAACCATAAAAAAAATGGGTAGTACCATTAAAAAATGAGTGGTACCACCTTAAAAAATGGGTGGTACCACCAAAAAAATTGAGTGGTACCACCACAAAAAATGGGTGGTACCACCCAAAAGAATGGGTGGTACCACAGTCTGTAGACAGGCTGTCTACAGCCTGTCTACAGCCTGTCGACAGCCTATGCACAGCCTGTCGACAGCCTGTCGACAGCCTGTCGACAGCCTGTCGACAGCCTGTCTACAGCCTGTCGACAGCCTGTCGACAGCCTGTCGACAGCCTGTCTACAGCCTGTCGACAGCCTGTGCACAGCCTGTCGACAGCCTGTCTACAGCCTGTCTACAGACTGTGCACAGCCTGTCTACAGCCTGTCGACAGCCTGTCGACAGCCTGTCGACAGCCTATGCACAGCCTGTCTACAGCCTGTCTACAGCCTGTGCACAGCCTACTACCCATTTTTTCGAGTGGTACCACCCATTCTTTTGGGTGGTACCACCCATTTTTTGTGGTGGTACCACCCATTTTTTTCGGGTGGTACCGCCCATTTTTTTGGTGGTACCACCCTTATTTTTAGGGTGGTACCACTCACTTTTTTCGGGTGGAACCACCCATTTTTTTAATGGTACTACCCATTTTTTTGGTGGTACCACCCACTTTTCTAGTGGGTGGTACCACCAAAAAAGACTGTCTACAGCCTGTCGACAGCCTGTCTACAGCCTGTCTTTTTGGGTGGTACCACCCATATTTTTGGGTGGTACCACCCATTATTTTTGGTGGTACCACCTACTTTTTTAGTGGGTGGTACCACCAAAAAAGCCTGTCGACAGCCTGTCTACAGCCAGTCTTTTTGGGTGGTACCACCCATTTTTTCGAGTGGTACCACCCTTTTTTTCGGTGGTACCACCCATATTTTTAGGGTGGTACCACTCACTTTTTCGGGTGGTACCACCCATTTTTTTGGTGGTACCACCTACTTTTTTAGTGGGTGGTACCACCAAAAAAGCCTGTCTACAGCCTGTCGACAGCCTGTCTACAGCCTGTGCACAGCTTGTCTACAGCCTGTCTACAGCCTGTCTTTTTGGGTGGTACCACCCATTTTTTTGGGCGGTACCACCCATATTTTTGGGTGGTACCACTCATTTTTTTAATGGTACTACCCATTTTTTTATGGTACTACCCATTTTTTTTATGGTACTACCCATTTTTTCAGGGTGGTACCACTCATTTTTTTAATGGTACCACCCATATTTTCAGGGTGGTACCACTCATTTTTTTAATGGTACCACCCATTTTTTTTCCACCGATTTTTTGGTGGTACCACCTACTTTTTTTTATGGTACTACCTATTTTTTCGAGTGGTACCACCTTTTTTTTTCGGTGGTACCACCCATATTTTTAGGGTGGTACCACTCACTTTTTTCGGGTGGTACCACCCTAAAAATATGGGTGGTACCACCGAAAAAAAAGGGTGGTACCACCCGAAAAAAAAGGTGATACCACCCAAAAAAATGGGTGGTACCACCCAAAAAAATGGGTGGTACCATCAAAAAAATTGGGTTGTACCATAAAAAAATGGGTAGTACCATTAAAAAAAGTAGGTGGTACCACCAAAAAATGGGTGGAAAAAAATGGGTGGTACCATTAAAAAAATGAGTGGTACCACCCTGAAAATTGGGTGGTACCACCAAAAAAATGGGTGGTACCACCCGAAAAAAGTGAGTGGTACCACCCTAAAAATATGGGTGGTACCACCGAAAAAAAAAAGGGTGGTACCACCCAAAAAGAGGCTGTAGACAGGCTGTAGACAGGCTGTAGACAGGCTGTCGACAGGCTGTGCTCGAACAGTGCTTGAACAGTGCTTGAACAGTACTTGAACAGTGCGTGGACAGTGCTTGAACAGTGCTTGAACAGTGCTTGAACAGTGCTTGAACAGTGCTTGAACAGTGCTTGAACAGTGCGTGGACAGTGCTTGAACAGTGCGTGGACAGTGCTTGAACAGTGCTTGAACAGTGCTTGAACAGTGCTTGAACAGTGCTTGAACAGTGCGTGGACAGTGCTTGAACAGTGCTTGAACAGTGCTTGAACAGTGCTTGAACAGTGCTTGAACAGTGCTTGAACAGTGCGTGGACAGTGCTTGAACAGTGCGTGGACAGTGCTTGAACAGTGCTTGAACAGTGCTTGAACAGTGCGTGGACAGTGCTTGAACAGTGCGTGGACAGTGCTTGAACAGTGCTTGAACAGTACTTGAACAGTGCTTGAACAGTGCTTGAACAGTGCGTGGACAGTGCTTGAACAGTGCTTGAACAGTGCTTGAACAGTGCTTGAACAGTGCTTGAACAGTGCTTGAACAGTGCTTGAACAGTGCGTGGACAGTGCTTGAACAGTGCGTGGACAGTGCTTGAACAGTGCTTGAACAGTGCTTGAACAGTGCTTGAACAGTGCTTGAACAGTGCGTGGACAGTGCTTGAACAGTGCGTGGACAGTGCTTGAACAGTGCTTGAACAGTGCTTGAACAGTGCTTGAACAGTGCGTGGACAGTGCTTGAACAGTGCGTGGACAGTGCTTGAACAGTGCTTGAACAGTGCGTGGACAGTGCTTGAACAGTGCTTGAACAGTGCTTGAACAGTGCTTGAACAGTGCGTGGACAGTGCTTGAACAGTGCTTGAACAGTGCGTGGACAGTGCTTGAACAGTGCTTGAACAGTGCGTGGACAGTGCTTGAACAGTGCTTGAACAGTGCTTGAACAGTGCTTGAACAGTGCGTGGACAGTGCTTGAACAGTGCTTGAACAGTGCTTGAACAGTGCTTGAACAGTGCTTGAACAGTGCGTGGACAGTGCTTGAACAGTGCGTGGACAGTGCTTGAACAGTGCTTGAACAGTGCTTGAACAGTGCTTGAACAGTGCGTGGACAGTGCTTGAACAGTGCTTGAACAGTGCTTGAACAGTGCTTGAACAGTGCTTGAACAGTGCGTGGACAGTGCTTGAACAGTGCTTGAACAGTGCTTGAACAGTGCTTGAACAGTGCTTGAACAGTGCGTGGACAGTGCTTGAACAGTGCTTGAACAGTGCTTGAACAGTGCTTGAACAGTGCTTGAACAGTACTTGAACAGTGCTTGAACAGTGCTTGAACAGTGCGTGGACAGTGCTTGAACAGTGCTTGAACAGTGCTTGAACAGTGCTTGAACAGTGCTTGAACAGTGCTTGAACAGTGCTTGAACAGTGCTTGAACAGTGCTTGAACAGTGCTTGAACAGTGCTTGAACAGTGCTTGAACAGTACTTGAACAGTGCTTGAACAGTGCTTGAACAGTGCTTGAACAGTGCGTGGACAGTGCTTGAACAGTGCGTGGACAGTGCTTGAACAGTGCTTGAACAGTGCTTGAACAGTGCTTGAACAGTGCTTGAACAGTGCTTGAACAGTGCGTGGACAGTGCTTGAACAGTGCTTGAACAGTGCTTGAACAGTGCTTGAACAGTGCTTGAACAGTGCTTGAACAGTGCTTGAACAGTGCTTGAACAGTGCTTGAACAGTGCTTGAACAGTGCTTGAACAGTGCTTGAACAGTACTTGAACAGTGCTTGAACAGTGCTTGAACAGTGCTTGAACAGTGCGTGGACAGTGCTTGAACAGTGCTTGAACAGTGCTTGAACAGTGCTTGAACAGTGCGTGGACAGTGCTTGAACAGTGCTTGAACAGTGCTTGAACAGTGCTTGAACAGTGCTTGAACAGTGCGTGGACAGTGCTTGAACAGTGCGTGGACAGTGCTTGAACAGTGCTTGAACAGTGCTTGAACAGTGCTTGAACAGTGCGTGGACAGTGCTTGAACAGTGCGTGGACAGTGCTTGAACAGTGCTTGAACAGTGCGTGGACAGTGCTTGAACAGTGCTTGAACAGTGCTTGAACAGTGCTTGAACAGTGCGTGGACAGTGCTTGAACAGTGCTTGAACAGTGCGTGGACAGTGCTTGAACAGTGCTTGAACAGTGCGTGGACAGTGCTTGAACAGTGCTTGAACAGTGCTTGAACAGTGCTTGAACAGTGCGTGGACAGTGCTTGAACAGTGCTTGAACAGTGCTTGAACAGTGCTTGAACAGTGCTTGAACAGTGCGTGGACAGTGCTTGAACAGTGCGTGGACAGTGCTTGAACAGTGCTTGAACAGTGCTTGAACAGTGCTTGAACAGTGCGTGGACAGTGCTTGAACAGTGCTTGAACAGTGCTTGAACAGTGCTTGAACAGTGCTTGAACAGTGCGTGGACAGTGCTTGAACAGTGCTTGAACAGTGCTTGAACAGTGCTTGAACAGTGCTTGAACAGTGCGTGGACAGTGCTTGAACAGTGCTTGAACAGTGCTTGAACAGTGCTTGAACAGTGCTTGAACAGTGCTTGAACAGTGCTTGAACAGTGCTTGAACAGTGCTTGAACAGTGCTTGAACAGTGCTTGAACAGTACTTGAACAGTGCTTGAACAGTGCTTGAACAGTGCTTGAACAGTGCGTGGACAGTGCTTGAACAGTGCGTGGACAGTGCTTGAACAGTGCTTGAACAGTGCTTGAACAGTGCTTGAACAGTGCTTGAACAGTGCGTGGACAGTGCTTGAACAGTGCTTGAACAGTGCTTGAACAGTGCTTGAACAGTGCTTGAACAGTGCGTGGACAGTGCTTGAACAGTGCTTGAACAGTGCTTGAACAGTGCTTGAACAGTGCTTGAACAGTGCGTGGACAGTGCTTGAACAGTGCTTGAACAGTGCTTGAACAGTTCTTGAACAGTGCTTGAACAGTGCTTGAACAGTGCTTGAACAGTGCTTGAACAGTGCTTGAACAGTGCTTGAACAGTGCTTGAACAGTGCTTGAACAGTGCGTGGACAGTGCTTGAACAGTGCTTGAACAGTGCTTGAACAGTGCGTGGACAGTGCTTGAACAGTGCTTGAACAGTGCTTGAACAGTGCTTGAACAGTTCTTGAACAGTGCTTGAACAGTGCTTGAACAGTGCTTGAACAGTGCTTGAACAGTGCTTGAACAGTGCTTGAACAGTTCTTGAACAGTGCTTGAACAGTGCTTGAACAGTGCGTGGACAGTGCTTGAACAGTGCTTGAACAGTGCTTGAACAGTGCTTGAACAGTTCTTGAACAGTGCTTGAACAGTGCTTGAACAGTGCGTGGACAGTGCTTGAACAGTGCGTGGACAGTGCTTGAACAGTGCTTGAACAGTGCTTGAACAGTGCTTGAACAGTGCTTGAACAGTGCTTGAACAGTGCTTGAACAGTGCTTGAACAGTGCGTGGACAGTGCTTGAACAGTGCGTGGACAGTGCTTGAACAGTGCTTGAACAGTGCTTGAACAGTGCTTGAACAGTGCTTGAACAGTGCGTGGACAGTGCTTGAACAGTGCGTGGACAGTGCTTGAACAGTGCTTGAACAGTGCTTGAACAGTGCTTGAACAGTGCTTGAACAGTGCGTGGACAGTGCTTGAACAGTGCGTGGACAGTGCTTGAACAGTGCTTGAACAGTGCGTGGACAGTGCTTGAACAGTGCTTGAACAGTGCTTGAACAGTGCTTGAACAGTGCGTGGACAGTGCTTGAACAGTGCTTGAACAGTGCGTGGACAGTGCTTGAACAGTGCTTGAACAGTGCGTGGACAGTGCTTGAACAGTGCTTGAACAGTGCTTGAACAGTGCTTGAACAGTGCGTGGACAGTGCTTGAACAGTGCTTGAACAGTGCTTGAACAGTGCTTGAACAGTGCTTGAACAGTGCGTGGACAGTGCTTGAACAGTGCGTGGACAGTGCTTGAACAGTGCTTGAACAGTGCTTGAACAGTGCTTGAACAGTGCGTGGACAGTGCTTGAACAGTGCTTGAACAGTGCTTGAACAGTGCTTGAACAGTGCTTGAACAGTGCGTGGACAGTGCTTGAACAGTGCTTGAACAGTGCTTGAACAGTGCTTGAACAGTGCTTGAACAGTGCTTGAACAGTGCGTGGACAGTGCTTGAACAGTGCGTGGACAGTGCTTGAACAGTGCTTGAACAGTGCTTGAACAGTGCGTGGACAGTGCTTGAACAGTGCGTGGACAGTGCTTGAACAGTGCTTGAACAGTACTTGAACAGTGCTTGAACAGTGCTTGAACAGTGCGTGGACAGTGCTTGAACAGTGCTTGAACAGTGCTTGAACAGTGCTTGAACAGTGCTTGAACAGTGCTTGAACAGTGCTTGAACAGTGCGTGGACAGTGCTTGAACAGTGCGTGGACAGTGCTTGAACAGTGCTTGAACAGTGCTTGAACAGTGCTTGAACAGTGCTTGAACAGTGCGTGGACAGTGCTTGAACAGTGCGTGGACAGTGCTTGAACAGTGCTTGAACAGTGCTTGAACAGTGCTTGAACAGTGCTTGAACAGTGCGTGGACAGTGCTTGAACAGTGCGTGGACAGTGCTTGAACAGTGCTTGAACAGTGCGTGGACAGTGCTTGAACAGTGCTTGAACAGTGCTTGAACAGTGCTTGAACAGTGCGTGGACAGTGCTTGAACAGTGCTTGAACAGTGCGTGGACAGTGCTTGAACAGTGCTTGAACAGTGCGTGGACAGTGCTTGAACAGTGCTTGAACAGTGCTTGAACAGTGCTTGAACAGTGCGTGGACAGTGCTTGAACAGTGCTTGAACAGTGCTTGAACAGTGCTTGAACAGTGCTTGAACAGTGCGTGGACAGTGCTTGAACAGTGCGTGGACAGTGCTTGAACAGTGCTTGAACAGTGC
This sequence comes from Caenorhabditis doughertyi, assembly GCA_963572265.1. Taxonomy (NCBI): domain Eukaryota; kingdom Metazoa; phylum Nematoda; class Chromadorea; order Rhabditida; family Rhabditidae; genus Caenorhabditis; species Caenorhabditis doughertyi. The sequence goes on from OY751554.1 coordinate 14,084,999, forward strand.
TTGAACAGTGCTTGAACAGTGCGTGGACAGTGCTTGAACAGTGCTTGAACAGTGCTTGAACAGTGCGTGGACAGTGCTTGAACAGTGCGTGGACAGTGCTTGAACAGTGCTTGAACAGTGCTTGAACAGTGCTTGAACAGTGCGTGGACAGTGCTTGAACAGTGCTTGAACAGTGCTTGAACAGTGCTTGAACAGTGCTTGAACAGTGCTTGAACAGTGCGTGGACAGTGCTTGAACAGTGCTTGAACAGTGCTTGAACAGTGCGTGGACAGTGCTTGAACAGTGCTTGAACAGTGCTTGAACAGTGCTTGAACAGTGCGTGGACAGTGCTTGAACAGTGCTTGAACAGTGCTTGAACAGTGCTTGAACAGTGCGTGGACAGTGCTTGAACAGTGCTTGAACAGTGCTTGAACAGTGCGTGGACAGTGCTTGAACAGTGCGTGGACAGTGCTTGAACAGTGCTTGAACAGTGCTTGAACAGTGCTTGAACAGTGCGTGGACAGTGCTTGAACAGTGCGTGGACAGTGCGTGGACAGTGCTTGAACAGTGCTTGAACAGTGCTTGAACAGTGCGTGGACAGTGCTTGAACAGTGCTTGAACAGTGCTTGAACAGTGCGTGGACAGTGCTTGAACAGTGCTTGAACAGTGCTTGAACAGTGCTTGAACAGTGCGTGGACAGTGCTTGAACAGTGCTTGAACAGTGCTTGAACAGTGCTTGAACAGTGCGTGGACAGTGCTTGAACAGTGCTTGAACAGTGCTTGAACAGTGCTTGAACAGTGCTTGAACAGTGCGTGGACAGTGCTTGAACAGTGCGTGGACAGTGCTTGAACAGTGCTTGAACAGTGCTTGAACAGTGCTTGAACAGTGCTTGAACAGTGCTTGAACAGTGCTTGAACAGTGCTTGAACAGTGCTTGAACAGTGCTTGAACAGTGCTTGAACAGTGCTTGAACAGTGCTTGAACAGTGCTTGAACAGTGCTTGAGTGGTACCACCCATTTTTTCGAGTGGTACCACCCTTTTTTTTCGGTGGTACCACCCATATTTTTAGGGTGGTACCACTCACTTTTTCGGGTGGTACCACCCATTTTTTTGGTGGTACCACCTACTTTTTTAGTGGGTGGTACCACCAAAAAAGCCTGTCTACAGCCTGTCGACAGCCTGTCTACAGCCTGTGCACAGCTTGTCTACAGCCTGTCTACAGCCTGTCTTTTTGGGTGGTACCACCCATTTTTTTGGGCGGTACCACCCATATTTTTGGGTGGTACCACTCATTTTTTTAATGGTACTACCCATTTTTTTATGGTACTACCCATTTTTTTTATGGTACTACCCATTTTTTCAGGGTGGTACCACTCATTTTTTTAATGGTACCACCCATATTTTCAGGGTGGTACCACTCATTTTTTTAATGGTACCACCCATTTTTTTTCCACCGATTTTTTGGTGGTACCACCTACTTTTTTTTATGGTACTACCTATTTTTTCGAGTGGTACCACCTTTTTTTTTCGGTGGTACCACCCATATTTTTAGGGTGGTACCACTCACTTTTTTCGGGTGGTACCACCCTAAAAATATGGGTGGTACCACCGAAAAAAAAGGGTGGTACCACCCGAAAAAAAAGGTGATACCACCCAAAAAAATGGGTGGTACCACCCAAAAAAATGGGTGGTACCATCAAAAAAATTGGGTTGTACCATAAAAAAATGGGTAGTACCATTAAAAAAAGTAGGTGGTACCACCAAAAAATGGGTGGAAAAAAATGGGTGGTACCATTAAAAAAATGAGTGGTACCACCCTGAAAATTGGGTGGTACCACCAAAAAAATGGGTGGTACCACCCGAAAAAAGTGAGTGGTACCACCCTAAAAATATGGGTGGTACCACCGAAAAAAAAAAGGGTGGTACCACCCAAAAAGAGGCTGTAGACAGGCTGTAGACAGGCTGTAGACAGGCTGTCGACAGGCTGTGCTCGAACAGTGCTTGAACAGTGCTTGAACAGTACTTGAACAGTGCGTGGACAGTGCTTGAACAGTGCTTGAACAGTGCTTGAACAGTGCTTGAACAGTGCTTGAACAGTGCTTGAACAGTGCGTGGACAGTGCTTGAACAGTGCGTGGACAGTGCTTGAACAGTGCTTGAACAGTGCTTGAACAGTGCTTGAACAGTGCTTGAACAGTGCGTGGACAGTGCTTGAACAGTGCTTGAACAGTGCTTGAACAGTGCTTGAACAGTGCTTGAACAGTGCTTGAACAGTGCGTGGACAGTGCTTGAACAGTGCGTGGACAGTGCTTGAACAGTGCTTGAACAGTGCTTGAACAGTGCGTGGACAGTGCTTGAACAGTGCGTGGACAGTGCTTGAACAGTGCTTGAACAGTACTTGAACAGTGCTTGAACAGTGCTTGAACAGTGCGTGGACAGTGCTTGAACAGTGCTTGAACAGTGCTTGAACAGTGCTTGAACAGTGCTTGAACAGTGCTTGAACAGTGCTTGAACAGTGCGTGGACAGTGCTTGAACAGTGCGTGGACAGTGCTTGAACAGTGCTTGAACAGTGCTTGAACAGTGCTTGAACAGTGCTTGAACAGTGCGTGGACAGTGCTTGAACAGTGCGTGGACAGTGCTTGAACAGTGCTTGAACAGTGCTTGAACAGTGCTTGAACAGTGCTTGAACAGTGCGTGGACAGTGCTTGAACAGTGCGTGGACAGTGCTTGAACAGTGCTTGAACAGTGCGTGGACAGTGCTTGAACAGTGCTTGAACAGTGCTTGAACAGTGCTTGAACAGTGCGTGGACAGTGCTTGAACAGTGCTTGAACAGTGCGTGGACAGTGCTTGAACAGTGCTTGAACAGTGCGTGGACAGTGCTTGAACAGTGCTTGAACAGTGCTTGAACAGTGCTTGAACAGTGCGTGGACAGTGCTTGAACAGTGCTTGAACAGTGCTTGAACAGTGCTTGAACAGTGCTTGAACAGTGCGTGGACAGTGCTTGAACAGTGCGTGGACAGTGCTTGAACAGTGCTTGAACAGTGCTTGAACAGTGCTTGAACAGTGCGTGGACAGTGCTTGAACAGTGCTTGAACAGTGCTTGAACAGTGCTTGAACAGTGCTTGAACAGTGCGTGGACAGTGCTTGAACAGTGCTTGAACAGTGCTTGAACAGTGCTTGAACAGTGCTTGAACAGTGCGTGGACAGTGCTTGAACAGTGCTTGAACAGTGCTTGAACAGTGCTTGAACAGTGCTTGAACAGTACTTGAACAGTGCTTGAACAGTGCTTGAACAGTGCGTGGACAGTGCTTGAACAGTGCTTGAACAGTGCTTGAACAGTGCTTGAACAGTGCTTGAACAGTGCTTGAACAGTGCTTGAACAGTGCTTGAACAGTGCTTGAACAGTGCGTGGACAGTGCTTGAACAGTGCTTGAACAGTGCGTGGACAGTGCTTGAACAGTGCGTGGACAGTGCTTGAACAGTGCTTGAACAGTACTTGAACAGTGCTTGAACAGTGCTTGAACAGTGCGTGGACAGTGCTTGAACAGTGCTTGAACAGTGCTTGAACAGTGCTTGAACAGTGCTTGAACAGTGCTTGAACAGTGCTTGAACAGTGCGTGGACAGTGCTTGAACAGTGCGTGGACAGTGCTTGAACAGTGCTTGAACAGTGCTTGAACAGTGCTTGAACAGTGCTTGAACAGTGCGTGGACAGTGCTTGAACAGTGCGTGGACAGTGCTTGAACAGTGCTTGAACAGTGCTTGAACAGTGCTTGAACAGTGCTTGAACAGTGCGTGGACAGTGCTTGAACAGTGCGTGGACAGTGCTTGAACAGTGCTTGAACAGTGCGTGGACAGTGCTTGAACAGTGCTTGAACAGTGCTTGAACAGTGCTTGAACAGTGCGTGGACAGTGCTTGAACAGTGCTTGAACAGTGCGTGGACAGTGCTTGAACAGTGCTTGAACAGTGCGTGGACAGTGCTTGAACAGTGCTTGAACAGTGCTTGAACAGTGCTTGAACAGTGCGTGGACAGTGCTTGAACAGTGCTTGAACAGTGCTTGAACAGTGCTTGAACAGTGCTTGAACAGTGCGTGGACAGTGCTTGAACAGTGCGTGGACAGTGCTTGAACAGTGCTTGAACAGTGCTTGAACAGTGCTTGAACAGTGCGTGGACAGTGCTTGAACAGTGCTTGAACAGTGCTTGAACAGTGCTTGAACAGTGCTTGAACAGTGCGTGGACAGTGCTTGAACAGTGCTTGAACAGTGCTTGAACAGTGCTTGAACAGTGCTTGAACAGTGCGTGGACAGTGCTTGAACAGTGCTTGAACAGTGCTTGAACAGTGCTTGAACAGTGCTTGAACAGTACTTGAACAGTGCTTGAACAGTGCTTGAACAGTGCGTGGACAGTGCTTGAACAGTGCTTGAACAGTGCTTGAACAGTGCTTGAACAGTGCTTGAACAGTGCTTGAACAGTGCTTGAACAGTGCTTGAACAGTGCTTGAACAGTGCGTGGACAGTGCTTGAACAGTGCTTGAACAGTGCTTGAACAGTGCTTGAACAGTGCTTGAACAGTGCGTGGACAGTGCTTGAACAGTGCTTGAACAGTGCTTGAACAGTGCTTGAACAGTGCTTGAACAGTGCGTGGACAGTGCTTGAACAGTGCTTGAACAGTGCTTGAACAGTGCTTGAACAGTGCTTGAACAGTACTTGAACAGTGCTTGAACAGTGCTTGAACAGTGCGTGGACAGTGCTTGAACAGTGCTTGAACAGTGCTTGAACAGTGCTTGAACAGTGCTTGAACAGTGCTTGAACAGTGCTTGAACAGTGCTTGAACAGTGCTTGAACAGTGCTTGAACAGTGCGTGGACAGTGCTTGAACAGTGCTTGAACAGTGCTTGAACAGTGCTTGAACAGTGCTTGAACAGTGCTTGAACAGTGCTTGAACAGTGCTTGAACAGTGCTTGAACAGTGCTTGAACAGTGCTTGAACAGTGCTTGAACAGTTCTTGAACAGTGCTTGAACAGTGCTTGAACAGTGCTTGAACAGTGCTTGAACAGTGCTTGAACAGTGCTTGAACAGTGCTTGAACAGTGCTTGAACAGTGCTTGAACAGTGCTTGAACAGTGCTTGAACAGTGCTTGAACAGTGCTTGAACAGTGCTTGAACAGTGCTTGAACAGTTCTTGAACAGTGCTTGAACAGTGCTTGAACAGTGCTTGAACAGTGCTTGAACAGTGCTTGAACAGTGCTTGAACAGTGCTTGAACAGTGCTTGAACAGTGCTTGAACAGTGCTTGAACAGTGCGTGGACAGTGCTTGAACAGTGCTTGAACAGTGCTTGAACAGTGCTTGAACAGTGCTTGAACAGTGCTTGAACAGTGCTTGAACAGTGCGTGGACAGTGCTTGAACAGTGCTTGAACAGTGCTTGAACAGTGCTTGAACAGTTCTTGAACAGTGCTTGAACAGTGCTTGAACAGTGCGTGGACAGTGCTTGAACAGTGCTTGAACAGTGCTTGAACAGTGCTTGAACAGTGCTTGAACAGTGCTTGAACAGTGCGTGGACAGTGCGTGGACAGTGCTTGAACAGTGCTTGAACAGTGCTTGAACAGTGCTTGAACAGTGCTTGAACAGTGCTTGAACAGTGCTTGAACAGTGCGTGGACAGTGCTTGAACAGTGCTTGAACAGTGCTTGAACAGTGCTTGAACAGTTCTTGAACAGTGCTTGAACAGTGCTTGAACAGTGCGTGGACAGTGCTTGAACAGTGCTTGAACAGTGCTTGAACAGTGCTTGAACAGTGCTTGAACAGTGCTTGAACAGTGCTTGAACAGTGCGTGGACAGTGCTTGAACAGTGCTTGAACAGTGCTTGAACAGTGCTTGAACAGTGCTTGAACAGTGCTTGAACAGTGCTTGAACAGTGCGTGGACAGTGCTTGAACAGTGCTTGAACAGTGCTTGAACAGTGCTTGAACAGTTCTTGAACAGTGCTTGAACAGTTCTTGAACAGTGCTTGAACAGTGCTTGAACAGTGCTTGAACAGTGCTTGAACAGTTCTTGAACAGTGCTTGAACAGTGCGTGGACAGTGCTTGAACAGTGCTTGAACAGTGCTTGAACAGCGCTTGAACAGTGCGTGGACAGTGCGTGGACAGTGCTTGAACAGTGCTTGAACAGTGCTTGAACAGTGCTTGAACAGTGCTTGAACAGTGCTTGAACAGTGCTTGAACAGTGCTTGAACAGTGCGTGGACAGTGCTTGAACAGTGCTTGAACAGTGCTTGAACAGTGCTTGAACAGTTCTTGAACAGTGCTTGAACAGTGCTTGAACAGTGCTTGAACAGTGCTTGAACAGTGCTTGAACAGTGCTTGAACAGTGCTTGAACAGTGCTTGAACAGTGCGTGGACAGTGCTTGAACAGTGCTTGAACAGTGCTTGAACAGTGCTTGAACAGTTCTTGAACAGTGCTTGAACAGTGCTTGAACAGTGCGTGGACAGTGCTTGAAAAGTGCTTGAACAGTGCTTGAACAGTGCTTGAACAGTGCTTGAACAGTGCTTGAACAGTGCTTGAACAGTGCTTGAACAGTGCGTGGACAGTGCTTGAACAGTGCTTGAACAGTGCTTGAACAGTGCTTGAACAGTGCTTGAACAGTGTTTGAACAGTGCTTGAACAGTGCTTGAACAGTGCTTGAACAGTGCTTGAACAGTGCGTGGACAGTGCTTGAACAGTGCTTGAACAGTTCTTGAACAGTTCTTGAACAGTGCTTGAACAGTGCTTGAACAGTGCGTGGACAGTGCTTGAACAGTGCTTGAACAGTTCTTGAACAGTGCTTGAACAGTGCTTGAACAGTGCTTGAACAGTGCTTGAACAGTGCGTGGACAGTGCTTGAACAGTGCTTGAACAGTGCTTGAACAGTGCTTGAACAGTGCTTGAACAGTGCTTGAACAGTGCTTGAACAGTGCTTGAACAGTGCTTGAACAGTGCTTGAACAGTGCGTGGACAGTGCTTGAACAGTGCTTGAACAGTTCTTGAACAGTGCTTGAACAGTGCTTGAACAGTGCTTGAACAGTGCTTGAACAGTGCTTGAACAGTGCTTGAACAGTGCTTGAACAGTGCTTGAACAGTGCGTGGACAGTGCTTGAACAGTGCTTGAACAGTACTTGAACAGTGCTTGAACAGTGCTTGAACAGTGCGTGGACAGTGCTTGAACAGTGCTTGAACAGTGCTTGAACAGTGCTTGAACAGTGCTTGAACAGTGCTTGAACAGTGCTTGAACAGTGCTTGAACAGTGCTTGAACAGTGCTTGAACAGTGCTTGAACAGTGCTTGAACAGTGCGTGGACAGTGCTTGAACAGTGCTTGAACAGTGCTTGAACAGTGCTTGAACAGTGCTTGAACAGTGCTTGAACAGTGCGTGGACAGTGCTTGAACAGTGCTTGAACAGTGCTTGAACAGTGCTTGAACAGTTCTTGAACAGTGCTTGAACAGTGCTTGAACAGTGCTTGAACAGTGCTTGAACAGTGCTTGAACAGTGCTTGAACAGTGCTTGAACAGTGCTTGAACAGTGCGTGGACAGTGCTTGAACAGTGCTTGAACAGTGCTTGAACAGTGCTTGAACAGTTCTTGAACAGTGCTTGAACAGTGCTTGAACAGTGCGTGGACAGTGCTTGAAAAGTGCTTGAACAGTGCTTGAACAGTGCTTGAACAGTGCTTGAACAGTGCTTGAACAGTGCTTGAACAGTGCTTGAACAGTGCGTGGACAGTGCTTGAACAGTGCTTGAACAGTGCTTGAACAGTGCTTGAACAGTGCTTGAACAGTGTTTGAACAGTGCTTGAACAGTGCTTGAACAGTGCTTGAACAGTGCTTGAACAGTGCGTGGACAGTGCTTGAACAGTGCTTGAACAGTTCTTGAACAGTTCTTGAACAGTGCTTGAACAGTGCTTGAACAGTGCGTGGACAGTGCTTGAACAGTGCTTGAACAGTTCTTGAACAGTGCTTGAACAGTGCTTGAACAGTGCTTGAACAGTGCTTGAACAGTGCGTGGACAGTGCTTGAACAGTGCTTGAACAGTGCTTGAACAGTGCTTGAACAGTGCTTGAACAGTGCTTGAACAGTGCTTGAACAGTGCTTGAACAGTGCTTGAACAGTGCTTGAACAGTGCGTGGACAGTGCTTGAACAGTGCTTGAACAGTTCTTGAACAGTGCTTGAACAGTGCTTGAACAGTGCTTGAACAGTGCTTGAACAGTGCTTGAACAGTGCTTGAACAGTGCTTGAACAGTGCTTGAACAGTGCGTGGACAGTGCTTGAACAGTGCTTGAACAGTACTTGAACAGTGCTTGAACAGTGCTTGAACAGTGCGTGGACAGTGCTTGAACAGTGCTTGAACAGTGCTTGAACAGTGCTTGAACAGTGCTTGAACAGTGCTTGAACAGTGCTTGAACAGTGCTTGAACAGTGCTTGAACAGTGCTTGAACAGTGCTTGAACAGTGCTTGAACAGTGCGTGGACAGTGCTTGAACAGTGCTTGAACAGTGCTTGAACAGTGCTTGAACAGTGCTTGAACAGTGCTTGAACAGTGCTTGAACAGTGCGTGGACAGTGCTTGAACAGTGCTTGAACAGTGCTTGAACAGTTCTTGAACAGTGCTTGAACAGTGCTTGAACAGTGCTTGAACAGTGCTTGAACAGTACTTGAACAGTGCTTGAACAGTGCTTGAACAGTGCGTGGACAGTGCTTGAACAGTGCGTGGACAGTGCTTGAACAGTGCTTGAACAGTGCTTGAACAGTGCTTGAACAGTTCTTGAACAGTGCTTGAACAGTGCTTGAACAGTGCTTGAACAGTGCTTGAACAGTGCTTGAACAGTGCTTGAACAGTGCTTGAACAGTGCTTGAACAGTGCTTGAACAGTGCTTGAACAGTGCTTGAACAGTGCTTGAACAGTGCTTGAACAGTGCTTGAACAGTGCTTGAACAGTGCTTGAACAGTACTTGAACAGTGCTTGAACAGTGCTTGAACAGTGCGTGGACAGTGCTTGAACAGTGCTTGAACAGTGCTTGAACAGTGCTTGAACAGTGCTTGAACAGTGCTTGAACAGTGCGTGGACAGTGCTTGAACAGTGCGTGGACAGTGCTTGAACAGTGCTTGAACAGTGCTTGAACAGTGCTTGAACAGTGCTTGAACAGTGCTTGAACAGTGCTTGAACAGTGCTTGAACAGTGCTTGAACAGTGCTTGAACAGTGCTTGAACAGTGCTTGAACAGTTCTTGAACAGTGCTTGAACAGTGCTTGAACAGTGCTTGAACAGTGCTTGAACAGTGCTTGAACAGTGCTTGAACAGTGCTTGAACAGTGCTTGAACAGTGCTTGAACAGTGCTTGAACAGTGCTTGAACAGTGCTTGAACAGTGCTTGAACAGTACTTGAACAGTGCTTGAACAGTGCTTGAACAGTGCGTGGACAGTGCTTGAACAGTGCTTGAACAGTGCTTGAACAGTGCTTGAACAGTGCTTGAACAGTGCTTGAACAGTGCTTGAACAGTGCTTGAACAGTGCTTGAACAGTGCTTGAACAGTGCTTGAACAGTGCTTGAACAGTGCTTGAACAGTGCTTGAACAGTGCTTGAACAGTGCTTGAACAGTGCTTGAACAGTGCGTGGACAGTGCTTGAACAGTGCTTGAACAGTGCTTGAACAGTGCTTGAACAGTGCTTGAACAGTGCTTGAACAGTGCTTGAACAGTGCTTGAACAGTGCGTGGACAGTGCTTGAACAGT